>JAVXUP010000029.1:0-600000 GCA_033070095.1 Escallonia herrerae | reverse complement strand
TGTTCATATAATCTTTCTCTGACCTTTATCAATTGATTCCAGTGTGGAACGCTAACAATATCTCTTTATTATCTCTGCTGATTTGTGCTTCGGAGGTAAGTTTTGTTATACTTTATCTCTAGTTTATTACAACTTTGCACTTGTATGATCCTCTTCATTTAAAGTATTTGGAGAAAAATTGTCAATTTGATCAAACAATGTGTTAAGTTTTAATATGTTGAGTTATGCTTCTATTGTACTCATTAAGAAACAAATTGTCAAGAGTTAATACGTGATTAGAGATGAGGAATTATGCCTTTCTTGATTGGCTACAACAACTTATAATACAGAGTAGTTGGTTTGGGAAACAAGTGACTACGCAATTGCCTTTTGGCATGCCATTTGTTAACCTATTTGTTGTTTCATAGCATCTGATTTTCCTTTTGCTATTCGCTTCTGAAGATGATCTCAACTTTGATTAAGTATTTTATTTTCTTAAGCAAAGGAAACGTGTTATCTGATTATGATTTTGATTTCTTTGAGTTGATTTTACTTGATCATGATGATTTCGATATTTTGATCTCAGTTTTTTCATACTGAGTCTATTGAGTGATTATCTGGTGTTGGCATGATACAGTATTTAGGCAATTATAATGGCTAATTCTAGTTATTTTCATTAAAGTGGAAAAACATATACTTGTATGCACTTAACATGTACGCTTAATATTTAAATTTCAACAACTGCAATGCGAGCTTAGAAACATGTGTTTAAATGATATGACCATTCAACAAGAGGCGCTTCCGTAGTGATGTATTTAATTAAGATTGAAGCTTTGTTACTCACACATCAGCACATACACCCACCCACACAACAATCTTGTCACTTAGAGTACCTCTCGAGTTAAGCCCTTGATCGAATGAGTAAGCTCTAAGAGAGTATCTAATAAACAGTATAAAAAGAAACAAACAGTGAATGTCCATTAGGCTTCAAGTTGTACTAGTTTAGAGTCAAAACCCTCTCTTCATATACCAGGTTTGCTTCTTTTTTTGTTACTTTGTTGATTGCATGTCTTTGTAATCTGATGTGCATGCTTGCTTGAATAGCTTACTTGACCACATAGACTAGTTTTCTTTTGTCTTGTCCACAAAATCAGTTGCATGCTTTTCCTATTATAGTTCTTCAGCTATGTTGCTTGCGGTTTGGCATCTATTGTGGCTCGTTGTATTTGGATAGTTATGTCAGTTGACTACATGTGACCATGTAATCACGTGGGAAGTCTTTTTAATTCTCCAAGTGGTTGAAGGTGAGACTACAGAAGTGCTTCTACTCCCCCCAATAAGGTTCAGTAATATCTTTAGAATTGTTTTGAGTGCTCATATACTTAAATAATCTAGGATTCAGTAATCTAGAATTGTTTTGAGTGCTCCTAAGACAATCTGCCAGCGGTGTCTTAGGACAGGGTTGGTTATTGGACTGCCCAGTCTATCCGGTTAGTACTTGCTAAAAGTGTCGATCTATTATGAAAGAATCTATATAATCTTGTTCATAGGGGGTATAAACAGGGGATAGAGTTCTTACACAATTGTGATCGCATTTGAATTGTGAAATGAATTGCAATGTACAATGGGAGATGCAGTAAGATAGGCATGATGAAGACAGCTTGACTAATTTGGGATTGTAGCTTTCTTGAATTTCCATGTTATAAAAAACCTTGTTAATGCAACTGCTGTGGCGTCATGAAGCATTAAAGTCCATGATCTGCTGTGCCTTAACTTTTGTTTATCCCGAGTTTAGAAAATAGACCTGCCTAATTCTGAAGGGAGTTGAGCTGGGATTCACTGCTTCCATCCTAACCTTGTATTTTTTCTAGTTTGTAAATGTAAACTAAAACATAGATGTAGATGCATATCGGTTGTCACGAGGCTTTGTCTCAGAAATATAGTTGAGAAAGTAAAATACTCTATAGCTGTAGTGTTTTCTGTCTGTGAATATTTCTTGTCATGGAACTATTTAACTTTGCCACTTACATTTTTTATGTTACTCTTAGATTGGTCGACTTTTCCCATCAATTATATTGGTTGAACCTTCCCAATGCATGCAGACTTTTGATGCTGTTGATAGAAAACAAGCAAGAAGGATAGATTCCTCTAGTCCACTGGGGGAGCTTTTTGATCATGGTGATCTTATCCTCATTCATATTTGCTCCTTTTTGCCTCTTCTCCCTTTACCCTAGTGGAATTGTAACTGAATAATATCTTTGTTCTGGATTTCACAAAAATTGCAGGATGTGATGCACTTGCCTGTGCGGTAGGTTTTTTTTATTGTTTAGTCCCTCTTTTTAGCCATTATTGGTGTATTTCCATCATGTATGTTCTATGAATATTATTAGTTTGAGGCCTTGGCCTTTGGGAGCACTGCTATGTGCGGAAGAAGTACATTCTGGTTCTGGGTGATTTCAGCCGTATCATTTTACGGTGCAACATGGGAACAGTAAGTGTCTCCTTTCATCATGTGGTCTAAGTTGTACTGGTTTCATCATGTGGTCTGAGCAAAGAGTATTTAGTTCTTTTGAGTAATGTAAGGCAGATTAGAAGTTACATTATTTGCCAAGTCCTTATAATATTAGATCTAGTCTTCGGTAGTAACATTATTTCCGATTTCTTTTGTCAATAGGTTGAGTATTTAATTTCAGTAACTAGAAATGTCTCCTTTTGTTTTCCTTTTTTCCTCTAGAAAAACAAGTATTGTAAGAGCTATTGGGATAACTTGAGTGATAGTGTTAGAGCAGCTTTTGCTTTCTTTTAGTGGTGAGACTCTATTAAATCTCTTCTAGATGAAACTCCTAGAAGGTCTTAGTGAAATTCATAGGTTTTGTTATCTTTTGATTTTCTTTCCTTGTTTGCTCGAAGATATAAACACCAAAATCATTGCTCTCGGGTACCGTTCACAACTTAAACAGCCCCAAAAGTATATCCCTTTAAAACCCTTACCTTAACTATAGCTTCTTAATCACCAACTATACAAATTTAAGCCCTAGCTAACCATACCAGCAGTTTTTGACCGCTGCTATAGCCACATTTTCTTGTAGTGATCCTTTCATCCTGATGATATGCTGCTCCTTGCCAACTTTGTCATGTCACCTGAATCATTTAGGCAAGTATGATTCACTTTGGAAACTCCTTTGTCATCTTTCTTGAACATTGGACAAGGCAATGTGATTTATCAAATCTCTACTGTCTATATACAAATATCACATCACACTTATTGCTTTCTTTCTTGTAGGAGGCTGGAGGAAAATAATGTTAATACTCGATCAATGGAATAAAATTCCTAGTTCACTGAGATTTTCTTCTCCTTTTCCACTTATTAAGTTTACTTTTCCTTTGGAAATTAGTCACTGGGAAGAAAAGTGTTACGGCATGAGTCCTTTCATGACTTTGTCTTTCATATCTGGTCATCTTTATACTCAAAACGAACACCCCCTCTCTCTCTCTCTCTTCCCCCTCTCTCAGCTATTATTTTTATGTCTAGTTATTCCACATGCACTAGCAATAAAAGTTAAGTTTTGCTATAAACTCAAACCATGTCTTTTTTTGTGCAGTGTTGTCTTGGCTTTCTTGGCTCAGTTTTTTGACACGAAGTCTTTGTTTGCTGTGTATTAAAATTTTAGAAGTGTTCATGTACTCTAAAGCTTTCGCTTGCAGTCCCTGTGGCTTTTAGTTTTCTATATCAATCTTGTTCCATTCAATTTGCTGCAATGTATTTCATAGCATTGGTTAGTGGGCATAAGCTAGACGAGTATTTGATTTCGATCTAGGGGATGGTAAGAAGAAATTTATTTGATTTCACACTTTGGACACTGTATTATGAAACCTAGTGTTTCAAGTCTTATTCATGTTAGTTTTATGATATTGAAACTCTTTTATAGCCAATGGTGTTTTGACAGTTGATGTGCTTAAATCTTAATCTAGGGTAAGACTGTTATTTAAGTCTTCTATAAAGTGTCTTATTTTCTATAAGCAGCTTAGAATTCGAAGTCTCTTATTTTGAAATCTTATTCCTATTACACTTGGGGGAAGTGGAGCAACCTATAGGTGTCCGCATAGTATTTTTATGTTTTCCTAGTGAACTTACTAGAGTTTACCTTATAATGCTCAAGATGAATGTATGATTAGATGAAAACACATAGCAGAACTGAAGTTTGTAATTAGCCCTGTTAAAGTGTTCATTTTGCAGTTTTTTGTTTTATTGTTGTCTTTGGTTTGATGCAGGACCTCTGAATCATTCTTGCCAATTTAAGTCGTACTCTTCTTTTCTTAATTTGGAATTGTTCTGCAGGATTCGAATTGAAATGGTCCTTTTGAAATCAAATGTTTTGAGTGAAATTCAGAGGTCCATGATGGAAGGTGGCATGCTCGTAAAGTTGATGAGCGCCAACTATATAAGTCCTACCATACTAGCTAAACTCAGCATATCAACTTGTGCATTTCTTGGTTTCTTGGTCTCTTGGTCAGACTTGTTCTCTTGGTAAGTGTTTTTATGGTCATTCACTTTGAGAAACTAGGTGTTTTCATTTCTATTAACTTAAGGAAGTTGAACAAACTTCATGGTAGTCAACTGAATCGCACACTAATGGTTCTTGATTATGTCCCAGGATTATGTGGAAGCAAATGCAAATAGATCGAGCAATGGAAGTGACTGATATGTGAGTGATTGAAGTTGCAAATTGTGCTGCATTTCATCTTTTGAACAGCTATATATGTAGGCCTTTTACCCTCCCTAGAAGGTGTTTCTAGTGAAATTGTTTATAGTTAACTTAAACTGTACAACAACTCGACTTTCCTTTTGTTTGTAACTCGACTTTCCTTTTTTTGATATTTTTATGGCTTGTTAATAAAGTTGAGTAAGTACGTTACTTTGTTAACATGTTGGATGATTTGGCTATGGGTCTTTAATTGAGTTCATATGTATCCAACAATTATAAAAAAAGGTGCATATCTTTAGCAGCGGTCAGTGTGCGCTGCCATAAGTTTTGCATTATGTAAATAAAAAATAAATGAATCATATTAAAAATGCTATAGAAGCGGGGCGATCCGCTTCCGTAATTTCAAATTTGATTTTAGGTAGCTACCTATAGCAGCGGTTAGAGACCGCTGCCATAGGGTGGTTGCTGCCATAAGTGGGCTTTAAAGCGCGAATTTTGGAAACAATATGGCAGCGGTTGACCGCTGCGGTAAAGGCGTATAACCGCTGCTATATATCTATGGCGGCGAGGCTTATAGCAGCAGCTCATGGCCGCTGGGAAATCCTTTGGCAGCGGTTGTTCAATATATAGCAGCGGTTTTTGACCGCTGCTATAGCCACTATTTCTTGTAGTTGGCATGATCCCTCCTCTTACGGTAGTTACAACCAAGATTATGGGACTGTTTAAACTCATTAACTTCCACCACATGGACTTTAGATGATGAAGCAAAGCGCTCATCATCTTTGGCTTGATTACAGACTCTTTCTCCACTTAGAGCATGTGAACTAAATTAAAGGCACAAGTCTTCCTTTTTGTGCGTAATAGACTTGCGAAGAGATTTCCATGAAGGTGAAAGTTAATCAAATTAAGCATGATACAATGTAAGTTAATATTGTGCTGATAGATAAGCTCAATCAAGTGCTGCAATTCATTAATACGACATGAAACAGGCTTATCCTCCCACATGTTACACACAAAGAAACAACCTTTTCTTTCTTCGCTCCACAATTTCATTCTCGCTTGCTTCCGATTTGGGTGGGTGAGCATGTAATCAACATTTATCTCGGATAGAATAACTCGACCTTTTATCCAGGTAAAACACTGCTGGTTGGGGATGAAGAAGAAGATAGTGACAGAGAGAGGAAAAGCTTTAGTTTGAAATTGAAGTTAAAAGTGTTGTTAAAGAGGACTATTTTTTTTAGCAGTTTCTTTCTTAACTTTTAAGATATGTCTAGAAATTTATTTTGAAAAGCCTCAAAAGAGTAACTTACATTAATTTTGCAAGAACTACACACAGTAAAATTTTCAGATTTTTTGGATCTTGGGAAGCATGCTAACTAATTTTATTCGTAAAAGAGATTTCGATATATTTTAAAATAGTAAATTAAGTTATAAAATTATGATACTTTTATAATAGTCTTATATAGCTATGATAATGAATATTCCATAGTTTCAAAAGTTTTTAAAGTTGTTTGCTATGTTAGCATCGTTAGTGGCGTAGCGCCTGAGCGATTATCGCGTAACGCTGCACTATTACAACAGTTTACGAAATTATTTTAATAACCTCTTCTGAGCAGAATTAGAAAAAGTACAAAACAAAAACTTCCCTTATTTTTATGAAACCTTCGATGTGGAATTTTCTCAGATTTGTCTGGGCATGGGAAGAGCCTCAAACAATTTTTTTTTTAAAACACGTTTTTTGAATTAATTAACATGGTACAAATTTTATTTTTAGCCTAGAATTTTACAGTGATCTAAAATTACTGCGATGCTTGAGTGTCTGAGATTTTGTCGCATTCCGATGCCGTTTGACATATTTTTGGAACATGAGCATTTACGCTCAATTTAATGAGCAGTTTAGGGCTCCGAGCAGAAAATTTCCGGAATGACCGTTCTTGTCCGAAAACCCATCAGTGGTCTAAAAAGACTCTTTTAGGTTATATTTAGGTGGATAATGGTACGTTAAGCATTGGGACCGAATAGGTAATTTTACAAAAGTCGAGGGGCGGTTGGGTAAATTTTACTCACTTAAAGAGAAACCTAATACTTTGGCGTGCTCGAGCGATAATGAATTACATCCGTGTGATTTGTTATTTAGGTTTCGATAGAAAAGGAATATGGTATTGACAGATGGCGCTTTCGGGTTACAGCACGTATAGGGACATAAAGAGGAAAAGAATGGCATTGAAGGTTCTTGAGTCGGATGTAGCAGCATGATCGTCGCTTCGAAGATTTTGATATGAGGAATGCGTAGCATCAGGTAAGTGACCCTTTGATTCAACTAGTATATTTACATATAATGTATATGTTTTCTATTGTTAAAAAGTGGTATTTATCAACATTGACTGTTTTAATTATGTTTAACTACTCTGGCTTAATTTACCAAAAAGCTTTTAGTGGTGTATTTCTCGTTAAAGAAAAACCGAACCAGCATGTAAATGATGTTGTGCTTAGAAATTGAAATGGAACTCAGATTTGAAATGTTTGGTATTTGAGGTTATTGTGAATATTGATTGATAATTATTGAAAGGGTGTGTGGATGGTTGACATTCAATTGATGAGTGATTTCGCTTATGATGAGCCTAAAGGGGAGTTTTTAGTTTATTCGATTGTTGTGCCCCATATCCAACGAAAAAAAGTTGGATTTCGGGCCCTGGTCAACGGGCTTGTACGTTGATGCAAACTATTGTTGCTCGTGGTTTGTCCTTGCGTCCACAGATTATATTTATCCCGGGAAGGGGTAGGGATTGTGAGCCCTAGTCAGGGAGGGGGGACGTATACCCTGACCGAATAATATTTATCCCAGGAAAGGGTAGGGATTTCGGGCCCTAGTCAGTGGGGCCTATACGCTGACCGCATCATATCGTTGAGCTAATGTGGGATTGAACTGGTTGTCGTGAGTTTTGTGCTAGTGATTTTCTACTTCATTTTTTGGTTTAATGTAATATATTGTCTTACTTGATGGTTTCCAACTTTTTGATTTTAGATGTCTTAATGTGGCTATAATATAAAGTGAGTTATTTTCTGCATGCTTTGGTCCACCTAGTTGAATCATTGGTTACTTACTAGGCACGTGGAAGCTCATCCCTTACTTATCATTTTAGGTCGAAAGTAAGGTGATGGTGAGGAGCATAGGATGAGACAATTTGGTGCAAAGCTTTGGAGGCTACATGGAATGAGTCGCTAAATATTTAGATTGTCAGTTTAGCTTTAGTTATTGGCAATCAGAGTTATGAAAAGTTTTAGTATGAGTGTTGTATTCAAATGAAAACATGAACATGTAATTAGAGTTATAGAGAAGTTTTAATTTTCGCTGCAGCATATGTTGGTTTTAGCGAATAAGGCCTGGCAGAGCCTCGGTTGGAGTCTATTGGGTCTGCGGCCGGTCACGTGCCAAACTCACGGGCCTACCTGTGGGTTCGGTTCGTGACACCCCTCTTGATGACTTCGTGCTGCCGGCCTTTGGGTCCCCATCTGGAAGATAGTTGTGCCTTTGGAAGCGGGGGATGCTACTTCTCAAGCTGCGAAGGATGATCACTCAGGCACTGCCCTCGAGCCCTAGATATTGTTTCTATGTTCTTAGGCTCTTTTGTGTTGTTTTGACTAAGTACTCTTGATGCCCTTTCAAGGGCTTGTAAGCACTTCATCTTATCTATCACCTTCCTTAAAAGGCATTTTATTCATGGCATTCATTGTTTACTCATGTTACTACATGTTTATCGGCTTATACCTTTCACATAGCATTGTTTTTTTTCCCTTTGACATGAACTCTTATTCGTCACTTAAGAGTTGGCAAAGAAGCCCAACACCCTCACTTGGCCAAGTTTCGAAGTAGCAAAGTTAAGTGGAGTGACGATGTCGCCATCAAAACCTTACTGCCTCACGAGTTAAATCTATAGCTAAATCGTCGGCCTTCTACTCGGGCGGATGCCTTGTTCTCCTTGTGTTTTTTCTATGCACAAAGGAGATGAAGTTTGGGACTCTGTTCAAGTAGAGTGCTTGGTCGACTTTCTGCTCGGGCAGATGCCTTGTTCCACCTTGTGCTCTATCTGAGCACAAGGGAGATGAAGTTCGCAACTCTGCTTAGGTAGCTTTCTACACAGCATAAGCTTTTTTTTTTGTGTTCTGTCCGAGCGCAAGGGAGACGAAGTTCGCGACTCTGCTCAGGCAACATTCTATTTGAGTAGATGCTTTGTTTCCCTTGCGCTTCATAAAAAATGAGACAAAGTTTGCTCCATATTTGAGCTATCACATGACAATCATGCTCAGTAAAATAACTTTATTGCTCGGACAAAAAATAAAGTACATACTGGATCGGTGATGAACCATTTATTCATCAAGCTATCTAAAGACTATTCTAAAAAGTAAAATCTCCTAAACTTTACTAGAGTTTGGCAAGGTTTGAGTCCCTTTGCCCCTCACCCCCCCTTAAAAAAAGTGTCTTGCGTCGGGGCAAGATGCTACTGATAATATCTTTGCAAGCTTTCGGCATTCCAAGTACGAGGGATTGGTTTTCCAAAAAGCGTCTCTAATGCATAGGCTCCTGACTTAAGTACCCTTAAAACACGATAAGGCCCTTCCCAATTTGGGAATAACTTTCCTGTAGCTGCCTTAGGGTCAGATACTTCCAACTTGCGAAGAACTAAGTCCCCGACTTGGAATAGCTTGGAACAAACTCTTCGACTGTAGTAGCGCGTGACTCGTTGCTTTATACCTAGGGAGTGTTCATGAGCCTGGGCCCGAATATCCTCTAGAAGATTAAAATTCATGCGGAGGCCAGCTTCATTGTCTTCTGTGCTGAAGCGCAGAGCCCGTACTGTCTGGAGCGCCACTTTAACTGGTAACGTTACCTTTGTCCCAAAGCAAAGGAGGAAGGGTGTTTCCCCGTGACCGAATGTAGAGTCGTGCGATACACCCACAACACTTTTGGGAGTTCGTCCACCCATGCCACTTTGGCATCTTCTAACTTCTTCTTAACGCCTTGCAAAATGTTTTGATTCATGTTTTCCATCTAACCGTTGGACTGCAGATGGGCAACAAAAGTAAAGCAAAGATCAATCAAAAGATTATTGCAAAAAGCCCAGAAGTTGTTATTGTCAAACTGTCTCCCATTGTCAACAACGAGGGCCTTCTGTATCCCAAGCGATAGACGACACTCTTCCAAAACAAATCTTAACATTTGGCCAACGTGATAATCGCTAGTGCTTCCTCCTCAGTCCACTTTGTGAAGTAATCAATTGCTACTATCACGAATCGTCATTGCCCGGATGCCAATAGAAACGATCCCAGTATATCGACTCCCAAATAGCAAAAGTAGTTGGGGATACCATCGAGCTGAGAGAGGCGACTGGAGTGTGTGAGACTGGGGCAAATTTATGGCAGATATCGCACATTCGTGTGAATCTGATCGCATCTTACTGCATCGCTGGCCAGTAATACCCCTTCCTTAGAATTTTTTGAGCCAAACTTCTTCCTCCAAGGTGTTGTCCTCATATCCCTTCGTGTACTTCTTGTAGCGCATATAGGGATTCTGTCCGATGCAAACATTTGAGATAAAGAAGACTAAAAGATTTTTTGCATAGGACCCCTCTACTAAGGCATATCTAGTAGCCTTGACAAGGAGATTTTGCTCCTCATGTCTTCCACTGGGTAACTCTCCCGTAGATAGATACTTAATGATAAGTTCCATCCAACATGGTTCTTGATCCACCACTTCAATATTAGCCTTAGGGCTAATACTTCATTCTTTGAGGAGTTTAATGTAAACAGTGCGAGGGACCTCTAAGATCTCTGCGGACGTGAGACTTGATAGCGCGTCTGCCTGTGTGTTTGGATCTCGAGGGATTTGGCAAATAACGAAGGTTTTGAACCTTGATGCCAACGTCTTCACTAGTTGGAGATATTGAACCATCCTTTCGTCTCTAACTTTGTATTCTTGTAAGACGTGGTTGACCACCAACTGGAAGTCACTATGTAATGATAACGAGTCCACTTTAAATGCATGTGCTAACCTTATCCCAGCAAGAAAAGCCTCACATTCTGCTTCATTGTTTGAGGCATGAAATCCAAAACGGAGTGCATACTCAATAACAAAGTTCTTTGGGCTCACGAGGATGATTCTTGCACCACTGCTACCAATTGCCAAAGAGTCATCCACATAAAGGATCCAATGATCTTAGGCTTCAGAAATCACCAACTTTGGGGGGGGGGGGGGAGGTCCTCTGGTGGCGTGCATTCAACAATGAAGTCAGCTAAGGCTTGATGCTTGATCGCAGTGCACTGTCTGTAATGGATATCAAATTTGCCCAATTTCACTGACCAATTTACCAATCTTCTTGATGCCTCGGGGCTGTGTAGGCCCTTTTTGGAGGTTGATCTGTTAAAACCACAATGGTATGAGACTGAAAATATGGTCGAAGGTGCCTTGCTAAAGTGATAAGGGCTAGCACTATTTTGTCAATCTTCTAGTATCTTGTTTCTACGTCTTTTAAGACCTTGCTTACATAGTAGACTGGCTTCTGGATCCCGTTCTCTTCTCTAACTAAAACGGACTTACGACATATTCGCTCACAGATAGGTAAAGGAATAGATATTTTCCAGGAAGTGGCTTTGAGAGCAAAGGCGAATAAACTAGATATGCCTTGAGCTCTTCGAAGGAATTTTGGCAATCTTTAGTCCAGGAAAAGTCCTTTGTCTTCCTAATGGCTTTCAAAAATGGTAAACACCAATCGACGGATCTAGCCATGAACCTTCTCAGAGCTGCAACCCGACACGTCAGCTCTTGCACTTGTTTAATAGTCTTTGCAGACTTCATGACTTGGATGCCTTTATCTTATCTGGGTTTGCTTTAATACCACTTTGAGAGACCATAAAGCCCAAGAACTTCCCCGATCGTAACCCTGAACACGTACTTGAGCAGGTTTAACTTCATTTTGAATTTTCTAAGAATGTCAAAGTTCTCCTTAAGGTCCTGGATATGGAGCTCAGCCTTGACACTCATCACGAGCATATCATTCACGTATACCTCCACGGTCTTACAAATCAAGTCGTGAAAGATCATGTTCACTAGGTGTTGGTATGTTGCCCCAGCGTTCTTGAGACTAAAGGGCATAACTTTGTAACAATATAACCCTCACTCTGTGATGAACAAATTTTTGGAAACATTGTCCTCATGCATCATAATCTGGTTTTATACCCAGAGTATGTTTTCATGAAACTAAGCAACTCGTGAACTGAAGTGGTGTCAGTGAGAATATCAATCCTTGGTAGCAGATAACTATCCTTTAGGTAGGCTTTGTTGGGATTCATAAAATCAATGTATATTTGCCACCTGCCACCTAATTTTGGAACCATAACGACATTGGCGATCCAATTTGGATAATGGATCTCTTTAATAAAGCCTACGGCTAATAGTTTATCCACCTCTTCTTTAATCTTTTCCTGTCTCTCAGGCGCGAAAGTTCTGTTTTTTTTGTTTGACAAGCTTCTTGGAGGGATAAACATTGAGGCAATGTGTTATCACTTCAGGGTCGATCCCAGGCATGTCTTCTGCTGTCCATGCATGTCCTCTGCTGTCCATGCGAAGATGTCTACATATGTCCGTAGAAGGTCAACAAGCTTGAGCTTAGTGTCTTCCTTGAGGGTTGAACCTATCCGAACAATCTTTTCTTCATATCCAGGATGTACTTCAATGCTTCAGATATCCTCAGCTAATTCTCCCCTTTGCGTCTTAGTATTGTCCCGAAGATCTTCAATAATGAGCATCTCCTTGTTCTTCGCTCGACAGGAAGTTACTTAGCACTGTCGAGCCACTGTCTAGTCCCCTTTAACCTCTCCAACCCCCTGTTCCGTTGGGAACTTCATCTTGAGGTGATAGGTTAATACAATCGCTTTTAAATGATTCAACGTGGGTTGTCCAAGTATGGCGTTGTATGTGGAGGGGACCCGTACCATTACAAAATCCAGCATCAAATTATCTTGTGTTTGAGGTATGCCTACTGTGACGGGGAGTGCGATAACACCTTCGACTCTGACCGAATGTTTGGAGATAAGGATGGAAATTTAAATCCGATCCGTTAGGAGCGTTTTTTTTTTACTTTGACCGGGTATGGTATTTAAAAATTAAACCTGCGGCGGGTAAGGGTCAAATATGGTATTTAGTGTAGCCCGCCCTGCCCATAAGCATATATCTAACCCTAATTCTCTAGTTCAATCATAGCCGTCCATCTTAGGTATAAGGTGTCTCAAAAAAACCCTACCACACTTTCTTTTCTTCTTTTTAGACATTCATTCTCTTCTCCAAAAAATGGCCGTTGAACTTCTCAACTTTATGCCTCAACACCGTCCACTGTCCACCATTCTTTTTGAGTTTAAGGAGTGATTGAGCCATGCAGTAGTTATAAAATTCTACACTGAGTCTACTTCCTTCAGACTTGTAGCTATAAATTGAAGGAACTCATATGCTAGTGTACATAATATCTTGTGTGCATGGAAAGAGTGTACCCCGCTCTATGAGCTTTACTGTGCGTAAATTTCTTGTTCCAAAAAACTGGAGTCAAGTCTATGGATGTGGTTGCAAGAAACATTCGGCTCTTTTTCTTCAGTTGGAGAGTATGTAGCTTTTTGACAGTGTGATTACTTCCTTTTATCATATTTTTTTTTTACTATACAAATAATAGATGCTCTAGGAATGCATTGCCCACCAGTGTTGTGTCGTGCATCAGGGGAGATCATGGAGAATTCCAGCAGCTTTTACGACAACAAAAAAAGGTCAGGGTGGTTTCAGGGAGGGTTTGGGCTTTTTAGAAGTCTGTAGGATCGGGGATGGTATTTCCATCCTTTGCCCCGATGGCAAGGCAATTTGTTAAGACTACCGAGGCGAGTGTGGATTTCATCAAATCCGCATATGACCCGCCCTATTGCCATCCCTATTTGGAGAATCCGTATAGTGGCGTATCTATCTTTCGAAGACAATCTATTGGGATGTTCATCTTTTTGAATGCATCATAGAACAGAACTTCAGCTGAACTCCCGTTATCGACCAAGACACGCTTCACATCAAAATTTCCAACTTTAATGGTGATGAGTAACGAGTCATCGTAGGGAGTTCTCATATCCCCTATGCCATCATCCGAAAAAGAGATGGCGGGCATAGGCACCTTTTTCTGCTTGTTGCTCGGGGGCTGGCTCGTTATGCACACTTCCCTGGCATATGCTTTTCGAGCTGTCCAGACGAGCCTCCTGCTGTGGTGCCTACAAATATGGTATTGATCGTGCTCGTATTCTCTTCCTGTTCTTCCCTTTCCTCGGTAGCCGGGGTTGTTTCCCTTCGACCTTCCTTACATGCCATGTATTTTCTCAATTGTCTGCGCTTAGTAAGGGCTTTGATTATTCGTTTGAGCAATCCATAATCATCGGTCGTATGTTCGTGGCAGTTGTGAAAGTGGCACCACAGGTTCTTATTCCTTTTGCTCGCCCGAGATCTCATCTTCTCAGGCCATTTGACGACCTCGTTGTCTTTGATCTCATTAATATTAGGGACGAACTGGTGTTAAGGGGCATAAGGTTTTCCAGGGCGCCGCTCGTCATGCTTGGAGCGTTTTGCCTTTTTCCCACTTTAGGGACTCTATTCACGAAGCCGTTTCCCTTGTTCTTCCTTGACTTCTCCACGTCGCCCTTTGTGGGTCTCCAAGTACTCTTCTGTCTGGATATACTTATTTGCCTTTTTAAGAAGAGCTCTGATATTCCCTGGAGGGCTTTTGTTGACCGAGAATGCAAATTTGGAGGTGGATCGGAGGCCTCAAAGGAACGCAATATACTTGACCGGCTCATCTAAATTTTCCACCTCTAAAGTTGTCGCATTGAATCGTCCGAGATAATGGGCTAGGGACTCATTCTTTTCTTATACTACATTGAGCAGGCTCATCAAGTTCTTCCTTCATGAACGACTGCTCACGAAGTGTTTCTGAAAGAGATCTGATAGTTAGGCGAAGGAGTGTATGGACCTTAACTGTAGCGATTTAAACTATGCATGTAAAGCCTTTCGTAGGGTGGTGGAAAAGGCTCTGCACATGACATCATCTGATGCCTGAAGGAGCAACATGTTCATTTAGAACAGATAAACATGTTCTCCAGGATCACCACTCCCATCATAAAGGTCACACTGAGGCATTCGCAAGTTGGGTGATAGTTTTGCCTTTTTTATCTCCTCAGATAACATATATCTAGACTCTTCCCTTGGGGGAGATTGTTCCTAAGGATGGATTTTAGAGACAACCTTCTAAGAATTCAATTCTTGGGAATGATACTCAGGCATCGTTTACTGAGGAAGCGGCCTTCAGAGGGTGTCGGAACTGGCAACCTTCTCAGGAGAGGAGTTAGTGTTACTCTCGACAGACAGATCATGATCCAATTCTCGTAGTATGCTCTCTGCTCTTTTCCTTAGGTTGGTATGTCGGGTCAGCTTCTAATCTATTCTTGTGACTATAACTCGTCCTAGAGGTGAATCAAAGACGAAGGTCGCTCGGGTCCATGTGGGAATAATTGGTGGAAGGAGAAGCCACTACTATGTCAATGGTTTGTTGCAAAGTGTTCACAACATCTTTCAGTTCATGAACTTCTCTCCTGAGGTCAGCACGAGGTGTCCTGAATGGCGTGTGGTTAATGCGATGACGAAGGTCACAATTCTTTAGAGTTGACATCGTGGATCAGTCTCTTCGAGATCTATTGTCTAACTCCAAAGTAATGGATGTTACATTGACAATAACATATTTAGCAGAACCGGCATGACGGTGCGAGGGCATCGAATGTTGATTGCAAGAGTGACTGAGTCGATGAGAGCTATTGGATCGTGCGTGACGGTTTTGAGAACGACTGAGTGGAGAGTCACTCAAGGATGAGCGATTGGCCATGTTCCCTATGGTGCTCCCACTGATGGCACCAATCTGTTGTTGCTAAAAACTGGATTGGGAACCATAACCAGAGAATACGGAGTGACCGCCGGGTGGAGTTCCGACAGAAGAACTCTCTGATGCTTAAGTCAAAATGCAGCTAACAATATAGAACTCTGAGAAAATATAACACAATGTATGTGTGTGCAGTTGTCATACCTGGGGGGGGGGGGGAAGACCCCTATATATCGTCTAGGTAGAAGACTCCCGATAGGTTGTGAGTCTTGACAACTGGGCCCTAGGCCAGACCAATTAGGATCATGCTAGGAGCCTTGATGATTGAGTTAGAATCATTTTGGGATTCTGTCTCTACCAATATGGCAAGTACTAAATCTATAGCTGTCCAAGGCTAACCATAGGTCATAACTGCCACGTGTCATTTACTGATTAGGGGCATATTTTTAGCTATACCACTAACCATTCTAGATACCTTAAGAAAATGAATGTTGGAAAAACTAGACATTATAAAACAATAGGATATTTGGAAAAAATGCAATATCATGTTGTTTCTAAATAACTTTTCATGGTTTAAGGTTGGGAACCTCCTAGAGTAAAAGCATAATCAATATTTTCAAGCTGAAGCCATTTTCAGGACTATGTTAGAACTTAAATAAAATGAATAAAATGCTAAGGCCCCGTTTGACAGGGCTTTTTTTAAGTTTTGGAAACTGAAAAAAATAAGCCCATTTGGTAACCCTTTTTTTCCCCTTAAGTTTTAAAAACTAGTTTTTAAACCAACGTTGTTTTTAAAAACTCAAAAAATGAGTTTTTTTTTTCAGTGTTGGTTTTTTTTTGAGACCACCACCACCCTTTCATCGCAGGCCTTCGGCAGCCACCTCCGACGACAGCCGCCGGCCACCACCACTGTCGGCCACCGCCATGCCCCATCATCGCCACGACAAACCACCACAAAAAAAAACTGGGTTATCAAACACCCACTTGTTTTTGTAAAAAAAAAAAATTAAAACTTAATTTTATTAAACACCCACAAAATAAAAAAAAAATTGGATTATCAAACACCCACTTATTCTTCAAGGTTTCAACAGTTATTTTGTTGCATTTTTCATGGCACTGAGACTAAGGCTTCGTTTGACACAAAAAAAAAAATAAATTGATTTTCAGTTTTTAAATTGAAAAAATTAAAGAGTAGCTTAATTTTTTTTCTTACAAAAACAAGTGGGTGTTTGATAACCCAATTTTATTTTGATTTTTTTTTGGTGTTTGATAGTTGAGTTTTTTTTTGTGGTGGTTTGCGGTGGCGGTGGTGGGGCATAGCGGTGGTCGACGGTGGTGGTGGCCGGCGGTGGCTGCCGGTGGTGGTTGTCGGCAGGCGCCCGACTGTTGTCGCTGGCAGTTGCCGGAGGTGGTTGCCGGCCGCTGGTGGTAGCCAACGGTGGAAGGTGGCTGCAGGTCGCCGGTGGCAACCTCCGGAGACTGCCGGCAAGCCGCCGGCGGTGGTCGCCTGAGGTGGCTGCCGGCGGTGGGAGGGTGGTGGTGGTGGTCTCAAAAAAAAAACCAAAAGTAAAAAAAAAAAAATCAGTTTTTGGAGTTTTTTTTCTTCAATTTAAAAACTGATTTTTTAAATTGAAGAAGGAAAAAAAATGGTTACCAAACGCGATTTTTTTCTAATTTTCAAAACTGAAAAAATAATGAGCGTCAAACGGGGCCTAAGTTATGCCATGTTAGTTTATGGATGTCACCTACACAACTTGAACCACAATTAAGTACATGTATCTTTAGTTTGATCTCACGTTGTTCTCATCAAAAACCATTAATAAGTGATGCATGAGGTTAACACATCCTTTTGTTGCCAAAGACATATTAGAACCCCTCACCTCTAGGTCACAAGGGCTAATAACATATGTATAATATATAATAAGCGAAGTGAGAAAGAAAGTGATAGCTTATTTACGCGACACATTATCGCTTCTTTACATGATACATCATCATATTATGTTTTCAACATGAAATAGACTTATAAATATTATATACTAGATAAGATGGTGTCACTAAAGGTCTCCAATTTTATCTTGGATAGGTTCCTTATTATAAGATTAATTAACTTCTGTCTTAGTAAGCCTTATTTAGCTGAAGTACTTAATTCTAATCATTCTAAAGTTCTACTTACCTATTCAATATACTAATATATTAAGACTTAATTTTGACAATTATGTCTTTAGATAATGTTCTCTAATGATGAACATTAAAATTCATAGACTCCAAAAAAAAAACTTATGAGATTTAGAACACAAACGTGATCTAATAATTGATTTCAATTTTAATAGGATCCTTATTTTTAAATTTACTTAAATTTTCAGGATTAATGAGGATTTTCTATAAGTTCTATATAACTTAAAAACTAATTCTAAACATTCTAAAATTCAATTCAATCAATATACTAACTAATTAGGACTTAATATCAACTGTTGTATCCTTAATACTACTCTATAATAAATAGAAACTTATCTATAAAAAAGATGAAGATAATATTTTTAATTTAGAAGAAAAAAATATTACAATTGAGGTTAAACAACTTATGAGCCTTACAAAAATTTTTTGATCTAACAATTGATTTAAACTTTGATGGGGTCCTTATTTTTAAATTTGACTAATTTTTCCAAGAGCAATGAGGGTTATATTCATATCCTTTGTGTAATACAAAAAATAATTCTAATCATTTTAAAACTCAACCTAATAAAAATAATAATTTATTAGGATTTAATTTTGATTGTTGTATTCCCTAAAGCACTCTTTAATGTAAATGTATAATGCATATGTCTAAAAATTTAAATAACATATTAGATTTAGACGGGAAAAATGACATTCTAATTGAGTTAAATGTATAATCTTAATTCACATATAGATATATATGATATACATAAGATAGTCTTTGTAAAAAATGAATGTGTAAACATAATAAACAAATTATAGGTCAGCATTTTTAAATAAGACCTCATGTCCAAATGGTTATATCTCCTATATAAGGATTTAGAAAGCAAATCAAATATAAGATTTGAAATTAAAAAAATACAATTAATATATTCTTAGTATCTTTGAGTAGTGGATTTGTTTTAAGTAATTTTACAAAGCTTATTAATTAAACAATTTTTTTCTAATAGGACCCAATATAAAATATATTACTTTTATAGTTGATTAAATCCACTTGAATAACAAAGACCAAGTAGTGAATATTAGACTAATTATAAGCTTTGGAATGTAATTTTAATTATAATATAGTCGATTATATCTATGAGTGATAATTGATGTGTGCATTCGATAACAATTATAAGAACTAATTTATCTCCACCCTGTAATTGTTAGCAAAACATAAGGATATTTATCAAATTTTACAAGCTTAATGTAGTCAACAAGAATAACCTGACAAAAGTTGGTATGCAAGTTACATTATATTCTAATAAAATAAGTATCCATGGAAAAATACTACTAAAAGCATTTATTAAATGTAAGAACTATAGTTTTGTGACAAATAGTAGACCTATAATACGAAAAACAAACTTAACTTTTTAAATTTCCCCTTTTTAAACTATACTTTATCAATGTACCTACATATCAGGTATTATTTTTTATTATTAACACCTCAAAAGCATAGAAAGAAATGACATTTTTTTGCTTATTGAACGTCCTCACACATGCATTTCACAAAAATTAAAAAAAAGATATGCAAAAAAAAATATTCGATATTGTTTTGTTATTTGTTAAAATTATTTCGACAAAAGTGAATAACTTACTTGAAATTAATGAGATGTCTACGTCCTTTAAGTTTTTGCTTAATTACTATTAACACCTATGAGGATATTTCCGGTCATTAGTACCTTAAAACTTCTTTAAACTAAAGGATAATATTTATGTATAAACATTTAAAATTAAAATGGATATGTAAAAAGTGCCACCCTTTTTTCTTTACCACGATTATTGTTATATTAGCTAATTAGGGTTCATGTTACCACCAGAACAATTCATCTAGTCCATGTGCTAAGCATATATTCATTTGATATGATGCTTGACGATGTAAGAAAAGCTTAAAGAACGCAAATATAGCGACGACACAATAGCACAGTCTACTCATTGTTCTTTAAACTTACAGTTCATAAGAACTATATATATATATATATATATATATATATATATATATATATATATATATATATATATATATATATATATATATAGCAACAATTGCATGACTATTTAATCGAGACTGCATTTTTAAATGTGTATGGGACGTATAAATATTCTACTGGATACCATGTTCGTATCTTAAGAAGTCGGTGATTTCTTAAAATAATGAATCATGGAAAAAAAAAAAGAATGGACTATGACATTTATGATTACAAAATAGAGAACTCTTAACCTAACTTTTCAAGTTTAGAGACTTAGTTTTGAAAAGATACAGGTTGGACCACTAATAGAATTTAATATATAGTACTGTAGCCTTGACAAGTTACTTGAATGTTACAAATAGAGATAAGGACCACATTCAAGATAGTATTGACCTTTAACAACACTTTCATATTAAATACGTAGTGACTATAAATTTTATTTCACATTAAAAACATAATATGATGATAAGCAATGAAGTATCACACAAAAAAACTATGGTACAATTTCATTGTAAAGTCATATACAAAACGAAATAAAGTTAGCATGGTTAAGTCAGATTTCAATTGGATAACCTTCTTAGTAAATTCAAAGATGAATCTAACTTGATAAATATGTTAATTAAAAATTTTGGTCAATGATTTCCTTACTCTAAGCTTTTGCGCTATCCTATTCAGTCGCATATATTAAATATAGAAATTATAGTATGCAAATTCTATATAAGATATATAAAAAAAGATAGTGTAAATCTAATTAAAACCTTAAGCATGTGAGCATGAGTTGAATTCAACTAATTTTATGTTGAAAAATTTTTGAATTTTTTTTTCATAATATTTTAATTGTGAGTATTAAACTATTAAGTATTCTAAATTCTGCATTAATAATATATGAAAATATTATGATTTTATGTTAGCTTTTATACTCCTAAAGACTCATTCATATATGAAAAGAGAAAACTAGATATCTAAAAAATAAAATTGCATATAAAATATAAAAAGATATTAGTCATGTTGTGATGATTGTAGTTTAAAACTTAGATTAAAATACCTTTTTAGATCTTGATAAATCTGAGTTAGTAAGTATGCTTATTAGTATATACGAATTACTTTGTTAAATGTTGGTTATATTTTATTCAAAAAGTTATTATGATGTTTTGAGCTATCCTATTTAGTCATATTAACGCGACATCATCCTTATTTAATTAGTCGTGTTGATTAACTAATTATGAATCAAATGCTATAAGAAAATATATGGACCAAAATTTTTTCCATGAAAATTAAACTAATATGTAGTTAACGCTATGGACAACTCATTGAAATGTACAAATTATTTTTAAAAAATGCCTAGAAAATAATAAAATATCTTATGCAATAGCAAATTAATCTCAATATATTATCCTCAAAATATAATCGATTAAATTTACATTTTTTTTCTCTTTTTTGAGTACTAGAAACTTTTAATTTTTGTTCGTCTATATAGCCAGCAAATCGGAATTAGCAAATATGCACAAAGATATTGTTTATTGATACTTTATCACGAGGGTTATATTACTTTATTAAAAGAAAGTTCACCCCAAAAATAAAAGTGACTATCTTTGATAAAGTAATCATGAAATTATAAAATTGCAATAGATTTGTTTATGCAATTCAAACTACTAAAATGAATAATTATTAATAAATCGTCCCGTACTAGGCATGATTTACTGGGCTAGTTTTACTAAAAGAGAAAGTCTTAATTGACACATTCATATTCCTTACATCACGTTGTTTTCTCATTGAAAGGTTATTCTTTTGTGACTAACACTTTCTTTTAGTGATAGAATATTTGGCAAAAAGTAGTATGACGTGAAATTTTACGCAAAGTCAAACCGATTGATCAACCACAAAATTAGAGAAATAAGAATGACATTCGAGGGACGTTGAAACATGAGATGATAATTAAGTCTAGTCTTTCAAAGACAAAAGCTGAAGGGCATCCACGAATCTACTTTGAATGGCTCTCAATCGGCACGTAATGGTTGCAAAGGACGGTCTCCTTGCAGCATCTTCATCCCATGAAAGTTGTACGAGTTCAATGAGCTCGTCATCAACTTGACCCTCCTGCTTTGGAAGTGCAGGCCTCAACTTACCTTCCCCTACTTCCAGGGCTATCTGTTTCCATGAAAAAGGCACAAGAATGAGCACAGTCTAAAGAAAACAGCTTTCTAACTATCCAGTCCAGCCACTACGTAGAAGATCAAAGCGAACTTAATCACTTGTACAAGAAAATAATTTTGAGCTACATCATGAGAAAGTGGCTTTATGTACCCTGGAAGGACCGTAATCTGTCTCAATGTAAGGATGTTCACCGGTGATCAGTTCATTAAGTATGATGCTGAAGCTATACACATCGCATTTTTCGTTGTAAGGCTGACTTCGTATCACTTCCGGGGCCATGTAGACATAGGTACCTGAAAAAAAAAAACAATATGTATTTTGGCGTGATAAAGCACATTCAAGCTATTTTAAGAACAGATTCTGAAATGTATCTTGTATATCCTCTCTCCTAGCTATGTACATTTACGTGAAGAGAAAGTCAGGTTCATGTCACGAGGGGAGTCAAAATCAAGTCTAAAAGACTTTAATCTATGACCTTAACTATAGTTCCCCAAGGTAGAAAAGTCGAGAAATGAAGATCTTGCCATAGTTCTCGCAGAAACAATAATCCATCGGTACTTTACCTCTAAATTTCTCTTACAAGATCTAGAAAGATAAGTAGCGCGTTCTTACCAGTTTCACCCGTGAGAGCCTTTTCTCCATCAGTCAAGAACCGAGCATGGCCGAAATCTGCGATCCTTACATGCATGGAATCATCCAAAAAGATGTTACTCGGCTTCAAGTCGCGATGCATGACCACTGGCTTGTGCTCGTGAAGATACTGCATGGCCTGAGCAATTTCTAGCGCTTTCGCCACCCTCTCTCCGAGAGGTGGGAGGGGAACTAGCCGCTCTTTCCGTCTACTCCCCGGTCCATGCATCCATTCCTTTAGTGTCGTGCCTAAGAACTCGGTCACAACCCAGGCGTAGTTTGGAGGGTCTAGACAAGCACCCATGAGCTGCAGCACAAAACGGTGTCGCTGCCTTGACAAAGTTTCGACCTCTTGTGCAAAGAAGCCGATTCCATTCTCATTTGAGTCGAAGAAATCAGGATAGATGCACTTCACTGCAACCTCAAGACCTCTCCATGTTGCTCTGTATATCTCTGCAGTACTTCCCTGGCCTACTTTTTCGTGCAATTCGATCTGTTCAAATCAAACATAACATGGCATTGTCAAGATTCAACTTAAGATTAAACTACATATCAAATTATGTGACTCAGCAGTATGCCGCCATTTAATTTTTACATTTACATACTTCGAGGCAAAAAAGAATAATAAGTGATATAGACACTGATCATTTTTTTCCAAAAGGAATAAATTTTGGAACCGGTTGAATATTACAAACTCTGAATTTGGACTGCTTAAATACTAAAATGAGAAAGAGGGTACCAAGTGAGGAGATTCCTACCTCGTGTGCCTCGATATACCATCCATTTGTCTTGGCTAGATCAGTGACAGCTGAGAGATCAGGATGGTGCTGCATTTGGACCGGAGGTGGTGAAGGGAGAATATTAGAGCTGGAAAGAAGGCATTGTTGCTGATCATCTTTGTTGTTGACTATGATGTCCAAGAAGCCATTCTCTTGTGCTATCTGAAGACAGTACCTTAAGTAATCTTGTGTTCTTTCCATCCTCATCCTGTACATGGCTCTCAACTCTTTCTGTTTCAGGACTTCTTTTTCTAGTTCTGCCACCTTTAATTTGCAAGCCAAAAATCAGATATTTGTCAATGATACGGCGATCCAGAAATGTGACAATGCCAAACATATTAATTACTCTGTCCGACCCATATACTGTTTTGACTTTTTAACCATTGTTTAACACCGTATTTGAATCATTTCATACGCCTTCGGAATTAAGAAGAGAAGCTTCAACCTTCGAGGCCAATATCGTACGAAACCCCCACCCTAGTTGCATTCGGGCCCACGATGCTTCAAGTATTTAATGACACTGCTCAAAGTAAACTTGCAGCTACATCTTTTTACACTTTTAGCAACCAGAGTGCATTAGATGTCTAAACTAATTCCTTCGCATTTTAAGATCTAAATCCCGAACATCATTTTCAGCATGGAGATAAGATCACTTGGTAACAGTTAAGAAGGTGAGCTGGTGACCTGATATTGAAGTTCCGTACAAATAAATTGACTTGGTGTCTTTACCTGTTGCTCTAGTTTGAGAGTAGGTTGGCGGGTGGTAGTGGAACCCATAATCATGCAGTCATTAAACCCTCGACAACAGCTGGTGGGAGATGATGACGACTGGGTGGCGGCTGGCTTTGACGCCGGTGGAGTTCCGGCCACGAAAGTAGAGTGGCGGGGGCTGAAGAGAGTCCCCTTCTTCTGCTGGGCGGCGCCACCAACATTCATGACTTGTATTTACGATTATTTATGACCTGGTGTGAAGTTGGAGTAGACAAAAGGGAGGAAAGTTAGGCATACACCGATGGTCCTTTTATTACGTGCTTTTCTCATCTCGTGTCTTGGTATAGGACAGATTCGGCGGATTTTGCGATGAACTTTTGGCTCCATATATAGTCATGTAAACGGCCTTGGTTATCCAGTGTTAACGAACTTGCCTTAACATGTAGTGTTTGTTTTTGTTAGAGGATAATCGAAGGGAACTGGGACTAAGGAGCTGTTTTCTAGAGGGGAAAAATTAGCAACAAATTCAAAATAATTTCATGGGAAGTCTGTAGCAAAGATTTCGCTCGACAAGGGTCGAAGCATAGATTTGTGAGGGTATATGAAAGTTGCAAGTTATTGCTAGGGCTCAACTCATGAGATATTCGAGAAACTTGCATGGGCCACAACCCCCCGACAGTCGAGTCTGGATCTTCAGCAAGGGGCGCTGAAACCCGTAGTTAAGTGTATTTCAACGACAAAGGATCATCCCTACAAGTTTCATCAATAGTGAACAAAACAGTTGTACGAACAAATTTTTTTCAATAAAGCAGTTGGTATAGCATCCTTGCTGTAAAACAGAAGATTCTGGTCCCTGGCATTCTGCTCAAATAAAATTACACAGCTAGTAAGGTGAATTCTCGTGATGGTTTCACTTATTCGTGGATATAAATTAAGTACTTTGGGAGCATTGGCCTTAGCTGGAGCAAAGAATTTTACTTAGTGGAATGGCCTTTCTGATTCAAATGAAGACCTTCTATATTGACATTGTAGTTATCAAATAAACATTTCTTGTGCTCCCTCTGGCGATACTGTCGATGGACTCCTTCCAGACGAGTTGAATGAGACGATCTGCAAACAAATTGGTGGAAATTTCTACATCACGCTCACCAATTTAATTATTTTGGACAAGGAACACCACTTGTTACCAAATTCGCATCCGGTCATTATCTATCTATCTAATATATAATAAGAGAAGTAAAAGTTTCTTTGCGCGACTTGTTATCACGGAGATAGTTTCTTTACTTGAAACGTCATTACATTATATTTTCAATATAAAATATGACACGTCATCAGATCCTTATTTTAAGATTAATTAACTTCTATATTACTAAGCCTTATTTAATTATAATCATTTTAAAATTTTACCTATTCACTGTACTAATCTATTAAGACTTCTTTTTTTTGACAATTATGTCCTCAAAATTTTAAAACTAATTATAATCATTCTAAAACTCTACCTTATTATTATACTAATTTATTATTACTTAATATTGACTATGGTATCTTCAAAACTAATCTCTAATATGATTATAAAAACTCATATATATATATATTTATAATGAAAATAATACTCTTGATTTAGAAGAAAAAATTAAATTTAAAAACTAATATTAATCATTCTAAAACTCTACCTAATCAATATACTAATCTATTAAGACTTTATTTTGAAAATTATGTACTTAACAGTATTGTATTTTCAACACTAATCTCCAATATGTGTGTGTGTGTGTGTGTGTAAGAAAATAGTAATTTTGATTAATAGGAAAAAAAATTGGCGTTACAACTAAGATTAAAAAACTTACGAAACTTAGAAAAAATAATAATCTAACAATTGATTTGAATTTTCATAGGTACCTTATTTTTAAATTTGATTAATTTTGCAAGAATAACGAGGGTTGTATAATTTAAAAATAAATTTTAAACATTAGAACTCAACCTAATCAATACACTTACTTACTATGACTTAATTTTGACTATTGTATCCATTCTTTAATGTGAATATAAAAATATATAAATCAAAAAAATGAAAATAACATATTAGATTTAGAAAGAAAAAAATAACGTTCTTATTGAGTTAAATGTACTATCATTATTCATATATATTGACATATACGTAATATACATAAGATAGTCATCATTGAAAATTAATAATGTGATATATAAATTTAATAAACAAATTATAAGCCACCATTTTTAAATAAAACCTCATGACTACCAAGCTAGCTATATTCTATATATAAGCATTTAAAAAACAAATTAAACTCTTTACTACGGTTTATTGTTAAAATTTTGTGGTATAATTGTCGAGATATTTGTAAACCTTATAAATCGATTGTACCATGTTTAAACTCTATGATATATATATATATATATATATATATATATATATATATATATAGAGAGAGAGAGAGAGAGAGAGAGAGTTGATCCGTTGATAGCGCTAGAAAAATAGGCGAAGTTACTAGCGCGATCTGGCCGTCTACTCTCGATCTGTGGACGGTCCAGATCTTTTTTTTTTATATTTTTTAAGTCCGTCCGCTACATTATGTAGCAGACAATTTTGTGACAAAAATACCCTCTAGCTTAAAAAGAGCTTGTCCGGTACATTATGTAGCGGACTAGTTTTTGAACCTTTTTTTTTTCTTTTTCTGTCATTAATGTTCTGACTTCTTTCTCTCTCTCTCTCTCTCTCTCCCTCTCCCTCCTCCTCCTCAATTTCCGATTATATTTGTCCTCTACATAATGTAGCGGACAGTACAGTGCTCATCTGCTACATTATGTAGCGGACAAAGATGGCAGTATATTCTCTTTCTCTCTCCCTTCTCTCATTAATGTAGTCTGACTTTTTCTCTTTCTATCTCTTTTCTCTCATCACTTTTTTGTTTTCTCTCTCATCCCCTCCTATCTTCTTCCTCTGTTTTCTCTCTCTCCCCCTGCACAAGATATTTACGGCCATAGCAAAGGGAATTACTCTTCTCAAAATCTCTATGAAGGCATGGAACTTTGCTTGAAGGCTAAAATGCAAAAGGCCCAACTTTTAGTACACTTGTAGGGGGAGTTTGGGATGTGGAAGTGACATGGATGGCATTAAGATGGCACCCTTGAGGCCATAATGGAGATTGGTTGGCTGGTTACAGGTAGCCGAGGGTGAGGAGGCCATGGAAACCTTGCACTTATGGGATCCGTAGGTGGTGATGGACTTTGCCGCCATGATGAAAAAGTAGCCATTTTGTCTGTTTTGGACTTCTGGACTAGTCTGTACTTGGTGTTGTTGCATTCTAGCTCTACAACTGCACCTGTATGAACATAATTTGGACAAGTCATTAGTATTGTTGCAGATCATAAAAGACCAAAGACTGGTAAGCTATTGATCTAAATATGCTGTCTTTTGGTCCTAAAAGGACTGATCTTTCTCTGCAAAAACAACTGCACCTGTATGATTATCTCCCCTACAACAGTTAGAAAAACTGTACGAAGATTTGTTGGGGACCCTTTTAGGGAACAAGTGTGAATAAAAAAAGCAGTAATGCCATCCAAACGATTGAATGACAATGGAATCCACAACTACAGCTTAAAACCCTTTGAGCCATGCATTAAAATTGTACATCAGCCATCAATAGTTCGCTACATTATGTAGTGGACAAATTTACGTAAAACACGGTCTTCAAGCTGGGATCTCTTTGGGTCACAAGTGTCCACTACATTATGTAATGGATAAATAAGGCAGTACTCTTCTCAGTTTCTCTCCCTTCTCAGTTTCATTCGGCAGTATTTTACGTAAACATGGTCTTGAAGCTGTGATCTCTTTGGGTCACAAGTGTCTGTTCTTAAAGCTTGAACACAAGCAACCATGGTGGTGGGGACTTTCCCTTGTTTGAGAGGAAAGAATACTGGTTCAGGTGAAATGGGCGAGCCAAGAAATCACCTCACCATCAAATCCCGACAATCCGTAGATCCTGAGAAGAGCAATTTTCGTTGCTATGGCCGCAAATATCTTCTGTAGGGGGAGAGAGAGAGAGAGAGAGAGAGAGAGAGAGAGAGAGGAAGAAGAGAGCTCATTTCTAGATCTATCATCTTTAGAGAATGGGTACGGGGGAGAGGGAGAAGATGGAAAGGATGAGAGAGGAGGAAGAGAGAGAAAAAATGGTTGTCTCTCTTTTTTTCTAGATCTGACACACGGTTGTCTTTTCTAGAAAAGAGTTGTCTCTATTATGTAGCAGACATATATAAACGGGAATTAAGGAGAGAGAGAGAGAGAGAGAGAGAGAGAAAGAAGTTAGAACATTAATGATAGAAAGAGAAAAAAGGTCTGAAAACTAGTCTGCTACATAATGTAGCGGACGGACTCTTTTTAAGCTAGAGGGTATTTTCGTCACAAAATTTTCCGCTACATAATTTAGCGGATGGACTTAAAAAACGTTAAAAAAAAAGATCTGGATCGTCCACAGATCGCGCGTGGACGGCCAGATCGCGTTAGCAACTTTGCCTATTTTGCTAGCGCTAGTTGATAGCGCTAGCAAAATAGGAGATTTTGCTAGCGCGATCTGGCCGTCCATCCCTTCGGGATGGACTGCCCAAATCTTTTTTTTTTAAGTTATCACTCGTCCGCTACATAGTGTAGTGGACGGACTTTTTTACCATATTGCCCCTCAGCCCTTGTCCACAACACAGTGTGGCGGACAATTTTTTTGGCCTGACACCATCAGTCAAAAAGTCATCCGCTACACTGTGTTGCGGACGACTTCGGACAACTTTTTGACTGACAGGACTGACACAATTCCAGACTTGTCTGTACCATTAATTCTGCACACGTCCGCTGCATCGTATCGAGGACAGTATTGCCTTCCTACTCACCTCCTTCAGCACAATTTTCTTCTCCTTCAGACTCGCTTCCATTTTCAGTTCCCTTCAAGCTTTGAATAACACTTGCTTCAAGCTTCACTCAAGCAAGGTTAGTTTGTGAATGGTGAAGTTTTATTTATGGATTGACTGGTAAAGTATAATTTATTTTTTTGGACAAAAAAGTATAAATTTTTTGATGTTTTAGAAATTTGTCACTTTATTCATCAATTTGTGATGTTCTACTCTAGATTTTTTGTTATGTTCTAGACATGATGTTCATAAAAAATGTATAATTTGTTAACTTTAAATAAATCATTATAGTTTAATTTGATTTTTTTAAGGTTCGATAATTTTGAAAAATTTATCCTATTTAAATTCAAATTTTTTGAGATATGTTTATTGTATTTTAGCATGATGAATTTGGCTATTTATCTTAGTAATTTTAATTTGTTATGTTCAATAAATTAATAATTATTAATTTGGAGACACTTTTGAGATTATGTATATGGTATGTTTGTCATCCTAAATTGGTCTATTCGCCAAGGTAATTTTTAGGTAATATTTTCAATTAGAAATGTCATTTGATTGTTAAGCGTAGTCTATTTCTACACAGGTCTTGTTTCACAATGTCTGATTTCGTGTCGAGCTCCAACGTCCCCGTAGATGCTAGTGATCCGTATCTAGGACGAACATTTCAAACATTGGAAGAAGCTGAAGAATGTTTTCGAGCGTATTCATTGAGGGTTGGTTTTGGCATTAGAATAAAGACTACAAGAACAAGCAACGTAACAAAAAAGATATGCTCTCGCTTATACGAGTGTCATAGGGGCAGAAACCCACAGCAAAATGAGACACGCGTAGGCAATGATGACGAAATAGGATATTCGCGTAGAAGACGGGACTGCTTTGAGCGCACAAATTGCCAGGTCAAGATGTTCGTAAGCTACAAACCCAAGCAAGATCATTGGCTTATTACCAGCCTGGAACTGGCACACAATCACCCGTTAGTAACTCCTTCTAAGGTGAGTCAGATGCATCAACACAAGAAGATGGGTAAGGTCGCGAGGAGCCTAATTCACACAATGAGCAATGCGCGAATTGGACCTACCGAGATTGTTAATGTTCTTGCTGAACAGGCTGGGGGAATTCAAAATTTAAACTTTAACACGACAGACGTTCGTAACGCGGTCCGAACCCATAGACGAGCCGCGTATGACCTCAATGATGCTCAATCGACAATGAGCCTATTGAAACGGATGCAGATGGAGGACCCGCAGTTTACCTTCGATTATAAACTTGACGACGAGCATCGAGTTAGTACAATTTTTTGGGTCGACGGTCGTTCGAGGCTAGCTTATAAGCATTTTGGGGATGTCGTGACTTTCGACACCACATACCGTACCAACAAGTACTCGATGCCGTTCGCTCCTTTCACGGGCGTCAATCATCATTATCACTCCATCCTGTTCGGGTTCGCCTTGTTAAGGGACGAGAGCGAGGGTTCTTTTGTATGGTTGTTTAGGATGTGGCTGGAAGCAATGAACTTCAAAGCACCCAAAGTGATCATCACCGATCAAGATTTGGCAATGAAGAAGGCTATTGCTACCGTCTTCCCAGACACTCGGCACAACTTGTGCACTTGGCACATAAGCAACAAATACCCTGAACGTCTGCATCACGTGTACGCAAAGTATCCAGACTTTAAACAGGATTTTGACAAGTGCGTTAACAAGTCGTTAACGATTGAGGAATTTGAGGAGAGGTGGGAAAAGCTTGTTCGGGATTACTCATTGCAAGACAACGAGTGGCTCCAGCACTTGTACGAGCTCAAAGAGCAATGGATTGGTGTTTACACGAGGAGGTATTTTTCAGCGGGCATGAAAACGACGGGCAGGAGTGAATCTATGAATGCCACGTTCGATAGTTATGTGGGTACAGCTACCAATTTGAAGAGTTTCGTTGCATCCGCACAAAAAGCGGTTGCTTCGTTGTTCGTAAAAGAAAGGGCTGCAGACTTTGCAACAACGTACAAACAAAGGAGAAGGTTGCTTGAGACCCCGCTGGAGCTGAACGGTGCCAAAGTCTATACGAAGGAGATCTTCTTGCTATACCAAGTAGAGCTGCAAAAATCGGGACGATACAGTATAAACAAGGTGGCAGAAATGTCTACGCGTGAGTACAAGGTTTATTCGCTCGTGAATGACCTCGTCCCTGAGAAGCTGCGCAGAATTTATACGGTGAGCCATGACACATTGACGGATTCGGTGACATGTGTTTGCAAGAAGTTTGAGTTCCATGGCATCCTGTGTAGACACATTCTGCGGTTTTTCACCCAGAAGAATATCAGGACAATCCCCGATAAATATGTCCTGCCACGGTGGACGAAAGGTGCAAACAGGTTGCACGGTACCATTGCCTTTCCGGAGCACCCGTATACTGACTTTGAAGAATCAGAGACGTTGCGGTATAATCATCTGGTGACGATGTTCACCCGTTTGTCCGTAAAAGGTGCTGCTACAATGGCGGATATAAACATCTCCTCGAGGTAGCTCAGCAGCAAGAGCCCATCGTCGACCAGTTGGAAGCAGCTTCAGTCAGCAATGCGGTTGACACTGAGCCTACGACGGGATCAGAAGATGACGAGCCGGGGGAGGAAGACGACAATGATATCCGGCCTTTGGATCCAATTATATCGCAAACGAAAGGCCGCAAGAGATCTACGCGGATGAAGAGCTCTATTGAACAGGCAACTCAACCTAAAAAGCTGAGAAGGTGTGCATTGTGCAACAAAATGACCGACCATGACAAGCGGAACCATTACAAGGCACTGGGGATAAGTCCAGGGGCTTTGCAAGACGAGGAAGAAGATGACGCCGTAGATGAGGAAGAAGCAGCTGCAGTGGACCTTTAGTTTTTTGTATAAGCCATCAAGTCTGTTTGACATTTGTAATAATACGTAATATTCTTTTAGTCAGATTATCTTTCGACCAAAGACTAGAAGGTTATTTCTGATGGACCTATTAGAGCCGCCATTAAATCTAACTCTAGGTTTTTTTTTGTAGTTGGCCCGTCCGCTACACTATGTGGGGGATGGCGCAGCAGAATACCAAATTTTTAGTTGTCTAGAGTGTCTGCGGTTTAATATAGGGGACAATCCACGGCACAATATAGCAAACAAGAAAACCCTTGGTATGCCTTATGTCCACTACACAGTGTAGCGGACGTGTCTTACTTCTTTAAATACCAATCAGATCGGCCTTTCTTCTTTCTCCCGTCAAACTTCCCTGTCTCGAACATCTCACCCACCCGCGACCCCCTCTTTGGCGACCGTCCTAATGGCTTCTGCTTCAGTGAACAGGGACGTTTCAGTCAGCAGACACTTCTTCAAGGTCATGATGCCTGGGTTTCATACAGAACTTGTAGGCCATCTGTAACACCCCGATACTTTTAAGGATTTATTTAAAATTATTAGCGGTGAATATATTTTTACTTAGCGCCGATATTTTTATTTAACAACTTTTAGCGACGAAAATTTTGGTTAGCATTCATATTTCTGTTTAACAATTTTTAGCGGCTATTAGTGAATCGGGGTTAGGTAACAACCCGTTAAGAATTTTCCGTTCACATACATTATAGTCAATAATAATTTGGGCCATTTCATAATAGTAGAAAGTTTGGGTAAAAAATTAGAATGACTAACGAAATCTTAAGGAGGGTTTTCGTAATTATGCTTTTAGGGTTTTATATATATAACCCACATACTAGAGAGCAGCCGTCCCCATCTTGTTCTTTAGAATTCGGCAGAGAGAGAAGGAAAAGGAGAGAAAGAGAAGAAGAAGAGCTGTTGTTTGTCGGAATCTGGCGATCGTAGCGACAATTTTCGGTAAATTTCTAACCCTTATTTTCCCTTTAGTTTATTCCGTGATTTATGGGGGGAAGGGATCTGGGTGTATGGCCATGAGAATAAGTTTGCCGTGGGTTTTCGGGAGTGCCATAGCGATGCATGAGGAGATGTGAGATGTGGTTATGGCTGTGAGAAAAACGCACTACCGCTAGGCACCGAAAAACTCGAATTACAGGTGGGTTTTCGTGTGAGCTTTGTGGGTAAGACAGCCAAGTTTTGGACTGTGCCAGAAGGGGACTTGCACCTTGTGGGTTTTGTGGCCATGACAACCATGGTTGCCGAGAGGAGCAGGGACCTGTGTGAGAGAGGGAGAGTAATCGGCATAAGAGAGTGCATGTGGGTGCAAGGGAGAAGCTACTGCCTAACGGCAGTAGCTGTGAAGAATGCATGCAACTGTTGGATATTATATGAGTATGTGTGTGTGAGTGCTTGAAAATGGAGAGAAACCCAGCAGTGGATTTGAATGGAAGGTGAAATGAAGGCCTGTGTGACGAAAATGAGCATGGTGGAGGTGATTTTTGATGTGGGTTTTGTGTCGTGAGCTTGGAATGGGTGTGTTTGTGTGCATGTATATGTGTACATGTAGTGTTTATATGTGTGGTGTGACAGGTTTGTGTGTTATGCATGTGTATTGAGGGAGGAGGTAGGCTACCGTGGAGCAGGTTTGGTGAGTGTGAGTTGTAGGTGTTGTTGTGCTCTGAATTTTTGGTTATGTATGTGTGGATGTGAAGGTGATGTATTGGAGTATAGATAATATGTGTTGTGTGTGTGTAAGTGAAGATATGTGGGTAATTGTGTGTATAATGGTTGGGTGAGGGTGTGTTCAGAGAGGTGTGGATCTGCTGTGTGTTGGGGAGTCATGGACATGGGTGCAGAGAAGAGGAAAGAAGAAGAGAAGTACGGAGCGGGTATTTGAGTTAGCGTTAAGTTCCGCACGTGTGTACGTTAGCGCACACTTATCGTTAGCACTTGCAATTTTAGAGTGTAATACCTTAGGATATATTAGAATTTCTGGCAAAAGTTTATAATTTTCTGAAACTGTATGTATTTTTAGTATTTTCTGTAATTTTAGATTTGGAAAATTGTTTTAGAGCCTTTAAACCTTGAAAATGAGATGGGGAAAATTATAGTAGTGTTTTATAGTATAATAAAGACTCAGTATAAATTTAATGATTTTTGGAGTCGATTTGTTATCATTTTCAGTATTACATTGAATTTAGCAAAATGAAAAATAAAGTTTGTATAAAAATTATTGGACTTATTTTTCAATTGGAAGTAATTTTTACAATTTATGGGTTTTATTGTATTTAAGGAAATTATTTTAATTTGAAAATATTCAAAAATTCAGAAAATTCATATTTTGACTTTTTATAATGTTTTAAGCTATAAAAGTGTTTTGTTGTAATTTATTTTGAATTTTGGAATATCAACACGCGTTAAGTATCGTACAGGATTCTCGGTTAGGTTGGCCGCGTGCGAGACGCGTTTTGAGTTGATCGATTTCGGGATTAGAAGTGAGCACGTGGGGGTATTATGATATTAGGTTTATAGTAATGTAGCATAGATTGTGTTCTAACCAATGGATTGCCAAATCTAGGTTCATTCAGAGATTATTGATCGAGGTTTGGTAGCGTTGCTTAGCTCGGACCGAGATAAGGATTTCTTTCCGAACTCTATTTCGACATTCTGTTTTCAAATGCTTATAGAACAGTTTTCCAAACTAAATTGATTCGATTTTATGCTGATATAAAAGATGTTTTAAACCTGTCCATGAAAGCCTAACTTGAACCTTAAGCGATCGTTTGGAATTCGTAATTTGTTTATTCTCATCTGTTTTATCGATTCAATTATCATAAAATGTTTTGAATTCTATTTATTGTTTCTCAATGTTGACATGAGTTAGTAACTTGGGAGCCATAAGGATGGTCTATATTGTTGGCGTTATAAGGATGGTCTGTTGGATGGGTTTAACTAGTACCTAGATGGACTAGTCAGTGTACATATGCATATGTAAAGCGATCGAGCACTGCCGGGGTGGCTTTGCTTCTGTACTGCTCATCTTCAATGTTTCCTGTTTATGTTTTATTTCACTTGAAATGTTTTGAATATTATCCATTCATGCTTTATTATGCCCAAAGTGTTTCAAATGACTATTATTTAAGGGATTGAGTTAAAATTCATCCCTATGTTTATATCGTATTGTAGTGATTTCATCGAAAGCAAAACCTCTCAAAAAGATGTTATTGGACTTCAATGTAAAATCATTCGTTTTGTTCATATTTGTCTAAATGCTATATTTCAATGAAAATACTCTGAAAAAGTTTTGTTTGAATTTATATGAAAACTCGTCCGAATCGTTTTGTTATTTTAATTCTTTGATCGACCTTACTGAGCTCTCGAAAGCTCACTCTCCTTTGACTTCCTTTCTGCAGGTGATAGCCAGCATTAGCCGTAAGTTACCTCAGCATGGATTAGAGCCGAGCTAGCTAAGGAATTTAAATTTAAGTTTAGTATTGATAGTTAGAACCCCTGCGTGGGTAAATATTATTGTTTAAATTTTCTTAGACTTAGACTTGGTATTTTAATTAGGATAGTTGATTGAGAGTATAGTTTGATTGACGAATAGTTGCTCTGACAGATTGATGGTATTATTTGGTTGAGTTTGAGATAGTATTATCTTAGTGTACTGATCGATTGAGCGTTAACGTTCCGAAAAATTCCGGGATGTTACACCATCCCTCTTTCTCTGTGTTTTCGTGTGTGTTAAATGTTTTATCTTTGGTTAAAAACTTACCTTTCTTATATTGAATGTGATAGGCCATACCGGTAGCCTTTTGCAGATTGTTTCCCACACTCTGGTTCAAAGCAACTTTAACCAGCTGCAAGGGGTCATGGCTTGTTATAAAATCAAGAAGAAGCACGGCCAAGATCAAATTTGTTTCGAAAAGGGTTGGAGCAATTTCTGCGAGCAGCACGACCTCAATGAAGGGGACTTTGTAATCTTTGAACACAAGGGGCATATGCATTTTCAAATGACGATGTTTGACCATAGCACTTGTGAAAAAGCTTCCCCCCCCCCCCAATGTTGAACTCTGAGCCCTAATTTTGTGTAATTTGAACAACTTATTAATTTGAAAGATTGTGTTATTTGAACTATTTTAAGGTGTTCTTAATTTAAGGTTGTTAATTTTGCATTAGAGAATTGTGATAATTGAGGTTGTCATTGTTGTGTAATTTGGACGTCCAAATACAGAAACTTTGATCTCCAACTCCTAAAAAAAAATTTGTTTCCTCTACGTCCGCTACACTGTGTAGCGGACAGGGAAGCAGAAACAATTGAAGTCCACTTCAACACTTAGAGAAAATTTTTCTGTATTTGGACGTCCGCTATACTGTGTAGCGGACGGGGAAGCAGAAACAATCGACCTTCATTTTTCTGTATTTGGACGTCCGCTACACTGTATAGCGGACGGGGAAGCAGAGACAATCAACACTTCAACACTTGTCTTTGGACGTCCGCTACACTGTGTAGCGGACGGGGAAGCAGAAACAATCAACTTCAACACTTATAACGTTTTTCTATATTTGGACGTCCGCTACACTGTGTAGCGGACGGGAAAGCGCAGCCAATCAACACTTCAACACTTAGAATTTTTTTTGTATTTGGACATCCACTACACTATGTAGCGGACGGGGAAGCAGACACAATCAACACTTCAACACTTATAAAATTTTTCTGTATTTGGACGTCCACTACACTGTGTAGCGGACAGATAAGCAGAGACAATCAATACTTCAACACTTAGAAATTTTTTCTGTATTTGGACGTCCGCTACACTGTGTAGCTGATGGGAAAGCAGAGACAATCAACACTTAAAAAAATTTTCTATTTTTGGACGTCTGCTACACTGAGTAGCGAACGGGGAAGCAGAAACAATCAACTTCAACACTTAGAAAATTTTTATCTTTGGACATCCGCTACACTGTGTAGCGGGCGGGGAAGCAGAAACAACCAACTTCAACACTTAGAAATTTTTTGTCTTTGGACGTTCGCTACACTGTGTAGTTGACGGATACAGGCCAGCAGCTAAAAAATTCTCCCCCATTTTGTTTCCCACCATTCAATCATTCTCAATGAGAGCAAAAGAACTAACTCTAATCAAATCAACCCAAATCAAATGTCCACTGATATGGACACAAATCAGTCAAATCATTCAACACAAATCAACTGATCTCAACACAAATAAAATCACACCAATGACAACTTTCTAAATAATCACGATTTATTAAAAATTTATTGTAATGGTATAATGTCAACTAGGGGTCCTCATGTTGAGCCGGATTCTCGTCCTTAGACGGATTTTCAATAAACCTAATTGCTCTAGGCCGGCCTTTCAAAATTTGCCAAGCTATCATATATCTAAAGCGTTCAACGCATTCTAAACTCCAGGCAGCCGCCTTGAGGCTCTTAGATCGACAGATGTAATCCATGTACATGCAAAGGAAGACGACGCAGCCTGAAGTACTATGTTGCTTGGGCCTCCTCTTCTTCAATCAGAAATAGAGCTTTGGTCGTGCCGGTACAGGTAGACCACGGATATTATTGACCATGGCACAAAATAGATTCTGGGAGAAACAAAAAATGGCGTAAGACATGAGTTAACATTTATAATTGGCAAGTTAAAATAGGCATTAAAAAACAATCGTAAGATTACCATAGAGTCTAACTGAGCTTTATACATTCTCAGCACAGGCATGTGGAGACTGTCGATCACCAATACGACTTTTTTCGTTGGTTCATAGCAAACCAAGTACAAATGGCTTTCCCCTAGAAATGGGATTAGAAACACGTGGGCAACCATTATGCTCTCTGGACTATCCTTATTCAGATATGCTCGTACGTTATCCGACGGTCTCCAGTGGCTCAACTTTTTCTTCCCCCTTCGTTCGACCCACTCATGCCATTCAGCCACTAGGAGGCTATGAAAAAAGGAATCCACCAAAAATATGCCCGGATACTCGTTCGGCCGCCCCCGGCCCCTTTCCTTCAGAATCTCCGCGTAGGTAGAGATGACACTGTTGTCTAACCAACTCCCCGGAGCCAAGGAAGACATTTCGCCCCACGAACAACAATAATCCATGCCCTCCGGGTGATTCACATTATATAACGCTTTGTCCCGGGGGAACCCGCTAAAATACCGCTCTCTGATAATTTGGCATTTATGCGGCTTTAGGGGCTTCAGTGGATGCCCTTTGCTATATTGCCCTAGGGGTTGACTGATGGATCTTGTACTCCTTCGGGAGGGATCGACAGGGGGATATTGCACTCTTTCGAGGGGGTCGACCGGGGGATATTGCCCTCCTTCCACAATAGATGGTCCCGCCCATGGGACAATGGGCAGTGTCTTGGACAGACTGATGTTTCCGAAACCCCAGTCCTGTGTGACTTGACTCTGAGAGAGGGGTTGGGGTTCTGAGTCCAGAAGCAAAGAGAAGAAGGGCGCACTGTACTCTTCCCACGGCGCTTGAGCCTGGCCCATGGTGCTTGGCGGTCCCCAATCACCACCCATTCCCGGTACAGAGGGACCACCGTATCCCTGGCTCAGCCCCAAAGTCTGTCCCGAGGGATCATCGTATCCCGAGCTCACATAAGGGGGCTGCCACCCTGGTTCCCCCATTCTCGGGTTGACGCTCGAAGGCTATTTGGATGCTTGAAGCAAAAAATTCCCGCAGCCATACGCCAACGCTTCGGCCTGTTGGCGAAGCTCCTCGCCCTTACATTGACCATATCTTTCAGCTCGCTCAACTTCTGGAAGAAGGCGAACGATGCATTAACCTACATCCTACACATACTTAGAATCATCAAGTTCAATTAAAAGCACTGGTTGGGAAACTTACCAGATTGTATGACATCTGCTCATCGATCTGACCCCTAGGGTGGTACTTCTCTCAGTGTTCAAACCTTACTGGAACTACTCTCCTCCGGGTGATGCGGTAGTACCACTCATTGTACTGTTCGATGCTGATCATGCCAGGAATCCCAGACCTTAAGTTCTCGTGCGCATAAGTCGTCCACATTCGCCTTGCCAAACCGTCCGACACCTGGTGGGTTCCTATTACCCCTCATATCCGGTGCATCGGCTGGCAACCCCTGCAGGCACTTAAAATGGCACATAGCATGATCTGGTAGCTGCCACTTTGCGACCTCGAAGTGAATCAGGGGTGTGCGTTGCAACCCAGAGAGCGTGAAGACGAAAGACTCCCCCGCCCGTCGGGCCAAACGTTTGTACGGTGCCCATCGCATCTGGCCTGGAGATAGCGAGTCGAGCTCCCCCCGATAGTACGTAATGTTGTGATAGGGATCGTCTCTCCTCGGGTAATGGCTATCCTTCCGGTTGTACTCCCAAGCACACAACCGAGGCCACACATTATCCATTCCGTCCCTACGCCTGGGTGCCGGTAGCAAAGTATTCATAAGACCACACCTGAGAGCAAAGACAAATTAAATAAAGTATCGTCAAAATTTATTGTCGATTCAAAAAAAATGAGCACATAATGAAGATTTGTATGATATGTCTGCAATAGCGAGAGACACGCACATATAACTTTGGAGTTGGGCCTCGTTGCCTTATGCAATGTTCGGTACAGGTACGCAAGAATTGCTACACCCCAGGCATAATCCCCAACCTCCAGCAGGTTACCTAACAACGGTAAATATTTGACGCTGACTGTACTCTGCGACGCTGTTGGGAACAGAATTGCCCCCATCGTCCGTGTAGTTTTCTGGAAGAACCTTGTAGGTTTCTACCAACCACTTCAACTTGATACCACCAGTGCTAAATTGATCCTGGGGTATCGAAGTAAAGAAGTTCCTAGTGGTTCTCTTATTCGTTGCTTCCAATGGAGGAGCAATTATCGGTCGTCCCGTCATCGGTAACCCTAAGATGAACCCTACATCTTCTAGGGTAATCGTCATCTCTCCGAGAAGGAAGTGAAACGTATTCGCTTCACTTCTCCACCTTTCAACAAGGGCACCTATTAAGTGCCCGTCAAGCTGTTGAAAGATTTGCCCATGCGTGAAAATCCCAAACCTAATCCCACGCAATAACCGTTTCTGTAATTTGTTCAACTTCCAGGCTTTGAAATTATCAGACACTTCTACTGTGTTGAGAAGTGCTCTTTCCTACGAATTAATAAATACAATTTAACCAAAACAAATGGTATACAATGTTCGTAAGAATATGAAAGTTGATAAAATAAGGATCTTACCCCATCATCCCATAAGAGCGTACTGACATGGTTTGCTTGGTCGTATAATACAGAGGGATCTTCTGGTCCATGGTTAAAATTCATTTTTTGCAACTGAAATTATGGAAAAACGGCAAGGTTGGAAGAGTAAAATTGCTCAAACATACAACGCTAGCATGTGCTCACATAAGTTGACATGCTGTATATATGCAAGTGAAATCACATGAACTTTTGTTCATACCCTATTCTGGTCGCACCCCAGGACCCGCTAAGGGACCCACTTTGCGCGACACATCACCCAGTCAGCGGTCAACTTTTCAACGCTCGAGAGCCGGTCAAAGCAACGCATGCTCAAGTCACATGAACTGCTCGTGAAGCGACCTCGGCATGCCTTCCACCTTGGGGGTCGGCCACCCTATGGGGCCGGCCACCCTTGGGGGTCGGCCACCCTATAGGGGCTCGGCCACCCTTGGGGCTCGGCCACCTGCCTTGACGACCGACGACCGTCGTTCGCGACCGCGTTCCGCTGTAGTCGCGACGACCGTCGCTCTCGGCCGTGCTCCGTCGCCACGAAGACCCTCGCTCGCCGTCGCTCGCTCATAGTCACGATGACCATCGCTCACGACCGCGCTTCGTCATAGTCGCGACGACCGTCGCTCGCGACCGCTCTCCACCATAGTCGCGACGACCGTCGCCCTCGACCGTGCTCTGTTGTCGTGACGACCGTCGCTCGAGGCCGCGCTCCGCCGTAGTCGCGACGACCGTCGCTCTCGGCCGTGCTCCGTCGTCACGATGACCGTCGCTCGTAGTCACGACGACCGTTGCTTATGGCCGCTCTATCGCCATGACGATCGTCTCTCACAGTCGCGCGCCAACCACACAACGACCCATGTTGCTCGGACGTCACTCCGCGACCCCCGTCGCTCAAAGGAAGTTACTCTGCGACCCTCGTCGCCCGCACTTCGTCGCCCCCATGCGCCGCTCCACAGATACAGTCGCGCCCCTTTGGCGCTCTCGGTCACATTACAGTGCCCCCGGCACCTCACTCACTTTGCCGCGCCCTTGCGCCCTGCTGATGATACGTGCCCCCGGCACTAAGTATTACCCCGCGACAGTCGTCGCCGTGCCCTTGCGCCCCGCTGATGATACGTGCCCTCGTCACTAAGTATTGCTCCTCGACAGTCGTCGCCGCGCCCTTGCGCCCCGCTGATGATACGTGCCCCCGGCACTAAGTATTACTCCGCGACAGTCGTCGCTGTGCCCGTGCGCCACGTCCATGACATGTGCCCACGGCACCAGGTATGGTCTCGCGACAGTCGTTGCTGCGCCCTTGCGCCGACACCAAGTATATCTCCGCGACGTTCGTCGCTGAGCCCTTGCGCCATTCTCATGACGCGTGCCTCCGGCACCAGGTAAGGACTCGCGACAGTTGTCACAGCGCCCATGCACCACAATCAAATGTCTCGTGCTGTAGGCACCGCGCCCATGCGCCACAATCATGTTATATGCTTACAGCGGGATGGGCTCACAACCTAAAAGCCATTGCCGTCTTCATTCCGGGGGGGCTTCGCTCCGTGCTCCGGCACGAGGACCCTTCACAGCGGGATAGGCAACTCCTCCGGGACACTATCTCCGCCAGGATGCCTGCATGACTGGCCTACGTGCTCTAGCACTGGGGGCTCGCGTCGGCACCCCTAAGGACTATGACCCCCGGGTCACTCCGAGATGGGAGCAGGTCTTCGGAAGGGCATCTTGCCTAGTCCACCTGGCAGCTGGGCGTCGGGTCTTCCCCACCGCTGCCAGGCCTGTGGGATTCAGTTTGGGCTTGGACTGGAGGCTAGGGCAACGGGCTTACTCTGATCATGCTGGCACGGTGTCTTCAGTCTTCTCAGACAGGTAGAGAGATGCTGTGTGGGGCAAGGCAGTGCAAATTTGGGAACTGACAGTCCAACGGAGAACCGGTATTTATGGACCCCCTGGTGACGTGTCACCCTCAGGGGTGACACGTGTCAGCTGATGACACATTGATGACATCGGCACTTTCTCCCTATAAATAGGGGAGCTTGGATTTCATTTTCAACAGAACTCTCTAATTTGTCATTTTCACTTTCTCTCTCTCTAAAAAATCATTCTCTCTGGAATTCTAGAGAGGAACACATTCAGACCCCCGACATCGGACTCTTGACCCTGCACCCCTGACGCCTACCCTAGCTTGGACTGTCGGTCGCCGGCCCCATTCGCCTTCGTCTTGCCTGCGCAGCACTGCCAGCCCTCACGGCCTGTCTGGGGAGCCTTGCCCTCAGCCCTCGCTCCGTCCTCGCTGTCTCTCACTTTGTGCACCTGGAAGCTGATTCGGACTACAGCCTTTGTGGCACCTCCACGTAGGCTCGGACCCACTTTCCCTGGCATCAACTTTTAAGCAATACACAATAAGCAATACATATATATTGCCAAACGCTGGCACAATCCACCGCATACATATTCAAAATCATGCATAAGCCGCAATACTCATAACAACTCTAGATTATGAACGAATAAAGCATTGGATTGTCAACTTACGTGATTGATGAGACGATTAAAGGATTTCTTTGGAAGAAATTGCGCAGATCTACTTGCCAACGCCGCTAGAAAAATTGTGAGAAGAAAGAATGAATAAGAGTTTCGGAAGATGTGTGTTTGTGGGTCAAGTTCGCAACATAGTATAGCGGACGATAGGATAAGGACAAAACAACAGTCCTGTCGCCCCAGGACTGGTGTGACAACTATCAGGGGGGTTGTGGATGACTTGACCACTTTCAGTCAAAAAGTTGTCCGCAACACAGTGTAGCGGACGACTTTTTGACTGACGGTGTCAGGCCAAAAAAGTTTTCGCCACAATGTGTTGCGGAGAGGGGCGAGGGGCAATATGGTAAAAAAGTTCGTCCGCTACACTATGTAGCGGAGGACTGACAGCTTTTAAAAAAAAAGATCTGGGTCCTCCATCCGAGATGGACTGCCAGATCGCGCTAGCAAAATCTCCTATTTTACTAGCGCTATCAACGAATCAGCTCCCATATATGTATATGTATATACATATATATGTATATGTATATGTATATATATATATATATATATATATATATGTATATAGATATGTATATATATGTATATGTATATGTATATATATATATATATATGTATGTATACATATACATATATGCATATATATATATATACATACATATATATGTATATGTATATATATATATATATATATATATATATATATATATATGGGGAGCTGATAAAATGATAGCGCTAGCAACTTAATTCAAGTTGCTAGCGCGATCTGGTCGTCCATGGGCGAGAATGGACGGCCAGATCGCGCACCACAACTGTAATTTTTTTCACCGTCCGCGACATAATGTAGCGGACGGTAAATTATCGTCCGCTACATTATGTAGCGGACGGCCAAAGAGCGCTAGCAACTTACTAGTGCTATCAATGGATCACGACCCATATATATGTAAACATATATATATATATATGTGTGTGTGTGTGTGTGTGTGTGTGTGTGTGTGTGTCTACGTATACGTATACATATACATATATATGTATATACACATACACGTATACATATATATATATATATATATATATACATATATGTATACATATATATATATATATGTGTGTGTGTGTGTGTGTATGTATGTATACATATATGTACATATATGTCTATATACATACAGACATATATGTACATATATATACATATATGTATACATATATGTATATATATGTACATACATATATGTACATATATATACATATATGTATACATATATGTATATATATGTACATATATGTATGTACATATATATACATATATGTCTACATATATGTATACATATATGTATATATATATATATGTAGACATATATATACATATATGTCTACATATATGTATACATATGTATACATACACACATATATATATATATATATATATATATATATATATATATATATATATATATATATATATAGAGCTGATCCATTAATAACGCTAGCAAAATGGGACAAGTTGCTAGCGCGATCTGGCCGTCCGCGCGATCTGGCCGTCCACGCGAGATCTGTGGATGGTCCAGATCTTTTTTTTACGTCTTTTTAAAATACGTCCGCTACATCATGTAGCGGACGATTTTTTGACAAAAATACCCTCTAACTTAAAAAGGACAGCCCATCCGCTACATTATGTAGCGGACTAATCTTCTGACTTTTTCCTCTTTCTCTCTCCTTTTTCTCATTTAATGTTCTGACATTTTTCTTTTCTATCTCCTTTCTCTCATCATTTTTTTCTCTTTCTCTCCTTTCTCTAATCAACTCTCTGACTCTCTCTCGTCCATGCCAGAAACTGAAGGGAAGAGGATGCCTCTTGGCGAGCGAAGAACCCCTTGTGCGAAGAAACTACTGTTAGGAGGAGCAGCAGCGGCTGTTAGACCTCGCGGTTGATCAGGTGAATCAGAGTTGGCGGCGATGGCAGCGGTGGTTTGGAAGTCATGCTTCGGAGCTATCACCGGCGGAGTAGGAGAGAGCAGTAGAGCTCAGCTAATAGCCCCAGGACCAAGCCTAACACCATCTCATCTACCTAGAACAGCGACCGCGGGATGGACACCATCTCACCGCCGACATCGAATCCGGTCAGTCCAGGGTACTTTTCCAGGCAGGGGGAAGGAGGGCCTTTTGCGGAGGGTGGGCAGGGCCATCTTAACGCTGGAGGACCAGACACTAGTGGAGGGTTTGACGGGATTTGAAGATGGTCAGACGAGTGACTGCTTCCCAAAATTTAACCTTGCCGGAAAATTGTGGAGTTCGATTTCCGTTTGTATGTTTATACCTTAAAAGTTGCATATGAGTTTCTGGTTTTCCGTTTATGGTCTTGGCAAGTTCTGGCTTTGTTGTGATCCAAAAGGATTTGTGGGATGAGTGGAGGAAGACATAGAAATCTAAGTTGTATCATCCGCTACATTATGTAGCGGATGAGTGGATGCATTAATGTAAGACAAGGTACAGAGGGGCAATATGGTAAAAAATCTGTCCGCTACATTGTGTAGCGGACGTACTTAAAAAATCGTAAAAAAAAAAATCCGTCTGCTACATAATGTAGCTCCCATATATATATATATATACATATATATATATATATATATATATATATATATATATATATATATATATATTTGGGTATTAGGTTTTGGTTTTGACTATTAAAACCTTTATTAGATTGGCATGAAATTCTTTCATAATATTTGCATACGCATATATTTTGTTTTAGTTTCGTTGAACGGTAAGTTGAAAGACTAATGAATAAATTGTGTTGCAGTACCGCTTAACGATATAAAAGAAAAGCTTAAAGAATACAAAATTTTAGTGACTAAACTATAACACAATCTATTCATTATTCTTGTAATACCCCGAACCCTAAAATACTCTTTGTAAATTAAATTGGTATTTTTAGTTACAAATTTAAACTTTCTTAATGTTGATATAATTTATTTAGCGACAATATAGTTTATTATTTAACGTCGACGTGTAGTTTAGCGCTAAATTAAATTTTTAGCATTGATATATCTTTGTAGGCAACAATTAAATTTCTTTTAGTATTGACGTTCTTGTTAGCGACGATTTGTCAAACGAGATAGCGCGAAAGACCCGTCAATAAGTTTTCCTAGCGCATATATATAGTTTTCCTAGCGCATAAACTATATATATATATATATATATATATATATATATATTTATATATATATATATATAACAAGAGATAAGGGGATGTTTTGCACCTCGTGGAGTGGTTTTTCATAACAGCCATAGCTGCGCAAAAGAAGAGGGGAATTTGGGCTAACCATAGTGACATTTTTCAGTGCTTTGTGAGGGTGTCTAAAGCTGTGAAATGGTGAGGGAACGAAGCTACCAATGCAGCTAGTGTGTGCGTGTTTGCGAAGAGTGTAGTGTGTGCATCAAAAGATTGTGACTGTGAAATGGAAAAGGGAAAGGCAGTAGCTGTGTGCTTTGTGTATATATATATATGGAAGTGGAGATGGCTTCCAAGAAGGTAGGTAGTGTGTGCATGGTGAACACGCCCAGTCGTGTTCTTTTGGTGCGTGGGATTTTTTTTGTATATGTGGGTTTTAGATAGGTAGAGAGAGAGAAAGAGAAATAGAAGAACGCGGCAGCCATGGCTGCCATGAAAGGGGAAGGAGGCTGGGCAGCCATGGGCTGTCGTAGCTAAACTTACGAGTTGTGTTGGTTCATCTACAAATGGGTATGTGGGTGAGTTGAAAAGAAAAGGGAGTATGGCAGTGGGTGTAGAAGGGAAGGCAGCTGGGTATGGGGAATCTTGTACGGGCTTGCAAGATTTGAAGAGCATTTGTGGGAGTGTAATGTGTGATTAGCGCAGTGTATATACATATATACGTGTTTGCATGAGTGCAATATCTGTGTAGTGTATATATGTGTTTGTGAATGGAGAAGATAATGCAAATTAGTGTATGGTGTGTGTGTGTGTGTGTGTGTGTGTGTGTGTGTGTGCGTTTCATGTTTTGGGTGCTAAAAAGGAGGCTAGCATGGGTGTGGTGTGTACTGGGTATGGTTGGTGTACATGAAAGAAGTGAAGAGGAAGGGAAGACTTGCAGCAAGGAGTGAATGTGAGTACAAATAAAAAGGGTGAGTGCCTGTGTGCTTGGTAAGTGAATATGTGAGTGCGTTTTTGGGGATGCTTGCATGTAAACTATGTGGGTATGTGTGTGAGAGTTCTGTGAGGGGGTGTAGAATGGGGCTGTGAAGGACAGTGTGGGGGTGTGTGCGTACAGAAATAGAGTGGGTGAAGTCTTGTGTGTGTGTGACTTTACATGTGCTGCTGTTTGTGTGCATGTGGGTTTAGAGGAAGAGAAGATATAGAGAGAGGGAGTGAATTGAAATGGGTGCAAAAAGGGAAGCTAGTGTGAGTGTGTGTTTTAATGTGTGGGTTGTGAGGTGCGTGGAATGGAAATGGGTGCAAGACAGCCATGAGAGGCTACCTTGGAACAGAAGTGTTTCTTGTATGGCTGAAGGTACAGGTATGTACACTACATGTGTGAAATTGTGTGTGAGTGCTTGAAAATGGAAAGAGACGTGGGTGCTTGAGTGTATATGTGTGTGTCATTAGTACGGGTATAGCTGTGTGTGTGAGAGTGTAGTATTGAGTGTAAGAAGTGGAAATGGGTATAGATTGGTGAGCTGTGTGTTGTATTCGTGGGTATGTTATAGATTGTGCATATGTGTGGGTACGGATTTACTTTAGTATGGCGTGGACATAGAATAGTGTACGGTAATCTTTAGCACATGAAAATTTGATTATAACACCTAGTTTATAATAGAATTTCTGGTAAGTTTTATATTTTTCTGACAATGTATGTATTTTTAATATTTTTCAGAATTTCAGACTTATAAAATCCTTTTGGAGCTTTTAAACATGGAAAATGTTCTGGGAAAAAATTATGATAATGTCCTTATGGTATAAATAAGACTCAGCAAAAGTTTGATAATTTTTGGAGTTGATTTATTATCGTTTTCCGTATTGCATGGAATTTAGCAAAACAAAAAATAAATAAATAGCTTTAGTGCCTTTTAAATCCTAATTTTTATTTCTATAATTTTTATGCATATATTAAAGTTTGTATAAAAATTATGAGCCTTTATTTCCAGCTACAAGCAATTATGGTAATTTATTGATTTTTAATGTATTTAAGGAAATTATTTTAATTCAAAAAAAATCAAAATTATTAAAAAAATTATATTTTTATTCCATGTACTGTATTAAGATATAAATAGTGTTTAATGAACGATAAGAATATTTTTGGGATATTTTTGAGTCTCGAAAAGTGTGGCGAATTTCGGGATATGTTGGCCGTGTGAGGAGAGGTTCATCATTGCCGGATAGAGAAATGGCACACTATGGACAGTTATATTAAGATTATAATATAGTAGTATGAATAGTATTCTGATAAATAACTTTGCCAACCTAGGTCAACACCGAAGATTTAATCGATAGCATTTTAACTTCAGCACTTGGATCGAGGTAAGGGATTTTCATCCGAACCTAACTCATCTATTTGATTCATATGTTATTCTAATTTGCTATCGTTCTTTCTTTGGATTCAATTATAATTGTGATGAATTGTATCGATTGTCATTAATAACCTTGTTTGAGCCTGACACGTTCATTGAAAATCTCATTCGATGCTCAGTATTTATTTCTCTTTGAGTGTCGATTTATTCATTGTAATATCACTTATTGCATTCTGCATATTGGCATGAGATAGTGTATTGAGGAGTTATAAGGATGGTCTGTATCAGGGGTGATATAAGGACGATCTGTATCAGTGGTGATATAAGGACGGTCTGTTATTGTCGGGAAATGCTAGTACCTTGAGGGTCTAGCTAGTGTTTATATGCATATGTAACCATATCGTTATTAAGCACTGCATGTGTGGCTTTGCTAAGTGTTACCCTGCACTGCCTGTGTGGCTTTGCAATTTACTCATGTCCAATATCATCTGTATTGCTTCAGTGAAATCGAAAGTGCATTTATTGAATCTTGAATTGAGAAATTGAAAATTTTGTTTCTATATTGTCATTGACATAACCTTCTGACCAAATCGTTTGTAATCTTATTGAATGTTGAGTGACCTTACTGAGCTCCCGAAAGCTCACTCCCCTTTTCTGTTCCCTTCTGCAGGAAATAATTGTCTGTAAAAGTTTGGAGCTAATGAGCTTGATTATGGATTAGATTAGCATTTTTATTGTTTGTTATTTAAGCCCCTGCGAGGGGACTAGTGTGTAACTTAATAAATTAAGTACATTACATTTGTTTTGAATGAGAACGATTTGTTGAGATAGTTGAGTTATTGTAAAGCTCTGATATATAAGTTATTGGGTTATCCTTAGCGGTATTGAATGGATTTAATAAGTAAGTATTGATCGATTGAGTGTCTAACGTTTCGAAAAATTTTGGGATGTTACAATTCTTTAAACTTACAGTTCAGACGAACTAAAGCAAACATAATATATATATATATATACACACGCGCGTGCAAATATTCTGTAACAATTGCAAGACCATCTAATCAAGGTTGCAATTTTAAATGTGTATGAGACAAAAATATATTCTACTGGATATCATGTTCGTATCTTAATGTTAGTGATTTCTTGAAACAATGATTCATGAAAAAGATGAGAACAGACTATAACATTTACGATTCTAAAGATAAAGAACTCTTAACTTAACTTTTCAAATTAAGAGACTTGACTTTGAAAGGTGGACAACCAGTAGGTTGTCCACTAAATGAACTTAATAATAATATAGTCCTGACAAGTTACTTGAAACTGTTACAAATAAAGCATTAAAATTTTCTTACCAACAATTATAGTTTTAGTAAAAGTATATTTCTTTTTCCCATAAGAGGTTAATCTCTTTTTATTTTTTGAAATATAGTATACATTGATACACTTTTTGTAAGTTTTTAAAATATTTTATTAACTTACTCGAACTTGACTCAGGATCCTGAATTACAATATTTAATAGCCAAGGGGAGAAATGCAATGATAGCTCCTGACACCTCATTGCATTGTGTTTTTAATATAATAAGAGTTTTAGAAACTAATGTTAAACATATTAATGTTGCTAAAGATCTTCAAACATTATTTTGAACTGGGTTCCTTAATTTTGTAATTAATTAAATCAGCAAATATAGTAAACATTTAAATAATAAGTCTTCTGCAATTCAAAAATAAATTCAAAACATTAAAAATTTTCTAACCAATTTACTAACCTATTGTGATTATTTGAATGGTATATATCAAAAAACCTTTCTAGCATGAAATATTGACCAGTAAAACAAAAACTACCTAAGAGATTTAATAAGAAAAATTAGGTATTATTTCAAAGTCATATTTAAGTTTTCTATAAATTCAAATATGAATCAAACTTGATAAATATGTTGGTTAAAGATTTTGGTCAATAATTTCCTTACTCTATGGTTTTGCGCTATCCTATTTACTCATATTGGTTAAATATAAAAATATCATAATATGCAGATTCTATATGAGATATATTTTAAAAAATAGTGCAAATTTAAAACCTTAGTTATTTGAGCATTTCTTAAATTCAACTGTTTTTACGTTGAAAAAGTTTTGAACCAATCATTTTCTATAGTAATTTTACTGTGAGTAATTAAACTCTTAAACATTCTAAATTTCGCATTAGCAATATAACATTTATGATTTTATGTTAATTTTTATAATTTTTAATAGAATTGCATATAAAATCTAAAAGGATATTAGTTATGTTGTGATGAATGAAGACTAAAACTTAGATTGAAAACCTTATTATATTTGAAGATAAATCTTACTTAGTAAACATGATTATTGTATACTTTGTGAAATCTTGGTTAAATTTTATTCAACAATGTCCTTATTACGAGATTTTAAACTATTTTGTTGGTTAAACTTTATATAATTACCTCATACTCTGATTATTATTTTCTATGTATACTTTGTAGGTGGATTACATGTGCTTCTAAAAATAGCACATCATCCTCACTTAATTAGTTATGTTGATTAATTATTATAAATCACATCTATAAATAAATATATGGACCAAATTTTATCTATAAAAATTAAACTAATATGTAATTAACATCATGGGCAACCTATTCAAAGGTACAAGTTATTTTTAAATGATATATACTTAGAGAATAATTATGCAATAGCTAATTGATTTCAATATGTTCTCGGTTATCCGTAGAATTTACTTTTTCCTTTTTGTGTACTAAATAAACTTTTAATTTTTGTTCATATATAGTTACAAAATCAGAATTAGCAAATATGCACAAGTATATTGGTTATTGATATTTCACTAGAAGGGTTAATTTATTCTATTACAAGAAAGATCAAGCCGAAAGTTAAAGTAACTATCTTTGATGAAATAACCATAAAATTATAAAATTATGCAATATATTTTATTATGCATTTTAAAACTACTAAAATAAATTACTGTTAATAAATAATTGTCTCGTGCTTGGCACGGGATTCTGCACTAGTATATTATAAATGCTATAGTGCTTTTTTTACATTTTGGGCAAACGGTACTAATAGCTCCTACATTATGTTGCTCGCTGGTTGAGGCACACAAATAGTAGCGTACGAGATTCACTTCTAGCAACATGTCAGTACGTCACTATATTTAACGCTTAGTTTAATCAACAAAGTTAAATGTGTTTAGCTTGGAGCATGCCATTTACACCGCCTGCAAATCCATCGCAACTGTTGTTGGAAACGTAAGCTTGTATATAAATGAGGGGTTATTGTGCTCTTTTTCATTAATCAGGATTTTCTTTCAGTCGCCAATTACTTGTTGGATACTGCATTGATGCTCCATTATATAATTCAGTACAAAAGAAGTTTGGTTCTCTCTTAAATGACATCATTTTATCTTGGCATCAAAACATTTTGGAGCAAGTATAAGTGGAGGATTGTTGTAGGGTGAGATGGAGCAACAAGAATGGTATCACTAGGCCATGTTTTAAATTTCAATGTATCACAACGAGTTTCTTAAGAAAGCATTTCAACTGGAGCACTATCATGGATAGTAATGGACTCCTATGAAAAAAAGAGCTTCTGACAAATTCACAAGCATCAATGAAAGTCCAATGTAAAGTTTACTCCTCTTGATGCTACACGTCTAAGTGATCCTACACTGTATCCCGCATTAGTAGGTAGTCTTGTGCAATTAACCATCACTCGCCGCTTATGATCTAAATTTGGTCAGTCAATTTCTTGCTTATTTCAAATTCGTTGTTGTTTCTAATACTTTATCAACTTGTTCAACTCAGAGCATGCCATCGGAACCAGAAGCAAAGAAATCCATAACAACAAGGCATAAGGCACGAAAAGATTACAAAGAAATGCCTTACGACCTAGAAGGTCATCCCCTCAAGGGATCGCCCCTTCAACATCCCTTCTTTCGCCAGGGACATGTTCTCTCCTTGCACAATAAACCTCGATCATCATTGCACCAGCCATGGCCTTGAACAAGGCGATGCTTGTACACTTCATGATTAAGGACATGCTTCATCCCACCCATGCACCCATTCTTCACTTGTGCCTTGCGTTATAACTATGTATCATCCCCTTGTGCTGCATCTTTGTGCTGCGCCTTTGTGTCGGTTACTATCTTTACCATGCTATCTGCACTTTGCCTTAGTCATGGAATATGATTTTGACCTATTACATGTAGTGTGATACAAAGGAGGCTCCATTCATAGTGCTCCAGCATGACGACTACCGAGGTGGGCTTTCCCCCTGAGACACTGCATCAAGGATTGCCACTCGTAAGGCTTCATATCTTACAGCTCTTCTCCATGCAGTAGACTATCCTCTGGACATAGCCTTGACTCAAGGTGACTTGTATGATGCGAGGAATGCCTGATAATGATCCTCTCAGACCAAATACAAGGGCATTCACCGGCACATCTAAGGATAATGACCTCCGTGTTGCTCTGAGAAAGGGCTAGGTTTTTAAACAGATGGTTAGATCAAAGGCTTACTCCACCTCTATAAGTCAGAGTTCTTAGATGCACAGATTCAAGCTTCACAAGGTAATCCAAAGGATTGATGCACCATTTATGGTGCACTGTACCCGATAAGATGGTACTCTCATGGATCTCCATATGTCACAAAAAGACAAAAACTAACCCTAGTTGCCTTCAAGTAGAAGACTTGCACAACACTCTATAATATAATTTCTCATTCTGAAATCTAAGACATTTATAGAATCGTATTGATTTAAATAAAGATATTAGGCAAGCTATTTGCTAATCAACCTGACATTGGATCCTTTAATCAAACTTGACATAAAAACCAAGAAATAGCCCTTCATATGCGAAATTATAATGCTGAGATTATGTATTAATTTCGCGCTTTCTCCCTTTCCCAGCACTGCGAGCCCCGAATTTTTGCCTAGGTGGCATTTGTGAGGGCTTTTGCCTCCTACCCTCAATCTATACCACTTAATCTTATCTAGCATTAGACTTGAACTTTCTTCCTATGGTACTTACACAAGGCTACTTTCATGGCAACTTTTTTGAGTTACTTTGTTGGTGAGGTGCCACCTCTAGTTCATCTTTAGTTATAAGCATGCCTATTTAGTAAAACCGAGAATAAGGTCATGACTCATGCTAAGGACACCAACCATGCTACCAACCTTGTTTGAAATATCAACACCACCAAAACGTAAAGTGTCAAGTGTTATTTGGCACGAGGTGCATGCCATGTTCAATACTAATGAAGTGGTCAAAACTATCGTGAAACTCATGCTTCGTCTTATCACCGGTCTACATGACGTACAGGTGAACATGATGGCCATTATTAAAAATTAAATGCAAAAGAACCTTGCAAATATCACTTCTAGGGACGTTGGGCTTGCTCATTCCTCTCTTGGACATGCCATGGTCCCTATCACAACACCTGGACTTGTTCTACCTTTTAAAGTTCCAAACCCCACTTTGGGTAGACTTTTGTAAACCAAGTTTGAGCTATAAGGTCCTGGTCAATTCTAGATAACCCTAACACCATAATGCCAAGACCATATGTCCTTCAACACTCCACAGCTTTGTGATGGGACTCTCGATACCTTTCTCTATAGCTCCTAATGCACACAAGTGTTGTTTGTTAAAGATGCAACTTGGAGTTGTAGTGACCGGAACCTGGCCATTCCAAGACGTGCACATGGTTCTAAGATGAAGCACTGAAATACATGATTCAGAAGGGAGAAATGACTCTGACTTTACTGCTCACAACCAGAACATTAGAGCTAGCCTTAAATTACCTTTTGTCTTTCCTTGCCCCACACATCGCGACATCTAATCCTAGTTCAAGCCTCACCAACAGGTCTCCCTCTATTAGATTCCTTTTATTCGAAACATCCATGTCTCAGTTAACTAGGGTACATGTCCTTTATTAGGATGAGGTGTTAAAAGCACCCATGATATACATCACTAATTTCTATTTGGATGCCATCTAAAATGAACAGCCACGCGCCTTACTTCACTGAGCTAGCCATCATGTCAAACCCCAAAAAGTACAAACAATCGACCCTCAATGTATTCAAAGGCAAGGAGTGCAATTCTTATGAGTATTTTACCCTTTTCGCTAGTGTCCTCTAGCAGTATGGCCAAAATGACGCTCTAAAGCTCCAGAGTTCCACAAGTTTCTTAAGGCTTTGCCATAATCTTGGTACGACAATATTACTAAACGTACGGTACACTCTTGGCTGTATATGGTTAGTATATTTGTTAACAACTTCCATTTTAAGGTAGAGTGTCTTATAAGAATTTGAGGAGAATATCAACATGGGTGAGATTCTCTTTTGTAGAAACTCTTTAAGGTACATTGAACAAGCTAAGTGAAACCAATAAAATAACCCTAAAGGGAAGGGGTGAATAAAGTTTTCAGAATACTTTAGAAAATTAACAGTAAATCACAAGCAATTTTGAAAATCAAATGAGTATGAATTCAACGCCTTGTTTACTCAAGCAACGTATCTCAAAGCTAGTGTACATGATTTGTAAGTTAACCAATCTCACAACAAGTATAACACAACAATGTAAAGTTAGAAAGATATTGAGATATTTGACGATAGATGTTACATAGTTCGGCTTGAATTATCCTCAAGCCTACATCCACGCCTTCAATAAAGTCCCTTGAAATCTACTAGAATGGTCTTCCTTAATTGAACCTCTTACAATCCCTTGGTGTTATCCCTACACCAAGAATAAGCTTTGGGATTCAAAGCTCTGAAGCTTGACAATCCCAAGCTTTGATACAAGTGATTTTATATGAAAGATTGTATACAATGAGTAACTCTATAGAAGATGATAGTACAAGTTTAAGCTCAAGAACAAAGAGAGATTGGTGTAATTGATGACTCTGAATGTAGATATCTCTCAAGTGTAAGCTCACAATGAATGCTCTCTTGAATTAGATGTTAAAACAATAAGGATCAAGAGAGATTGAATAAATTCATTGAGCTTTGAAAAATCGCAAAAAATGAGGGCTTTGAATAAGATGTATGGTTGAAATAAATGACCTAAAATCAGTTCATATAGGTATAAGAACACATATAGCCATTTTAAAGTAGGTAGACCAATAAAATCCGCGAACACAGTGAATGTAATCGATTGTATTGGATTGCTCAATACGGTGGACCATATTCCAAAACTACCCGTTGAGATTTTCTAACAAAGCAATTGATTGTATTTCCATTTTTTAGACCTACTTCCGTATTGTAGTCGACTGCAATTGTTTCCAATGCAGTCGACTTTATTGGCCATATATTTGTTTTTCCTGTTTTCATTGTACAAAGCATACAAGAGAAACCTATAGTTGATTTCTAGGTAACAGTCTTCAATACAACCATTTCTCTATGTCTAATTACAAGATAAAGAATGAAGAAATCATTACCAATTAGACTTCGAAGATTTTTTTTAAGTATTCTTATGAAAGATCTATATTCTTCCATATAATTGATATTTGATCATCCAATGTCCATCACATGAGTATAAGATTTGCACCTAAAGGTTCATGAACTCAAATGCATATTAGACAAAATAATCATCAATGTTGATTATCATCAAAACTTGATGTAAGCCTAGGTTAAATAACCGTAGAGCTAACATCTCTTCCTCTTATGACAAACAATAATAATTCTCATATATGAGATGTAAATATGAGCAATAACACGTGATAATCTTAATTTCTATCAATATTTATCATGAAATATTTGAAGTAATCAAAATGGAAGTATAAAAGCAGTAAACTCCCCTATCTTAAGCAATATATGTGTACTTTTTCAATAATATCATAGCATCCCTAGTAACACTCAATCCATTCATTACACAAGTAAGAGAATCAGTAGCATGTTCTCCCCCTTTTGAAATCAAGGGGAGTGTCTGTGAAAAGAAGCAAAATATATGTCTATCCATGGATAATCAATATAGCCAACTAAGGCATCCAAACATGCCAGCTCAAGTATTGGAAAAATCATTGAGAGGTGTATCAAGCACAAAGTATCCAAAGAGGAAAAAAAATGAGGTGATAAGAATATGAAAATAAAGCATAGGGTAAATCCAAATGTACATTCAATAGAAGAAAATTAAAGTGCACATAAAATTATGAAACTGATAGAAGTATCCATCATAAAGTTGATGTACATTAAACAGAGTCAAAGAACATAAACACAAGAATGCACCCAGTCCATAGCTCAAGGACCCTTGTACGCTGGACTTGGGGGAGAATAAATCATCCTCCAAACACTCAACTCCCCAACATGCTTGCATGTGGCTAAGTCGGTGATAGAGTCGATGGTGAACAACGTCCATTCGGCTAAAGTTTCCCTTCGTACGTCTGAAGCCTGCTTCCATCTGCAGCTGCATCATATCCAATTGAGCACATACAACCTCATACCTACGGGCAAAAGTACCAAAAGAAAAGCCCATCGCAGGAGTGCTCTGAGGTGGATCGTTATTGCCCCTGGTATCGGTATCGCCATCGTCATCCTTACTGTGTGCATAGTTATCATCGTCATCCATCTCAATTTTAACATTCAGGTCTTGGTCACCCCAACCTAAGAGATTTTTTTTTTCAAATACTATAACATTTGAGAATTTAGTGTCAACTTACCTTAATAGACTCATCATAAAGAGGTACCCCTATGGCATGAAAGTTACGGATGAGTAGGACTCCCTAGGGAATTACCATCAGTGGGTTTGAAGAGCTTCTAATGATGGTCATCATAATAAGACGATAGATATTGATAGGAAACGAGAGTGAAAAAATGTCAAGAGCTCGACATCTAGATAAGAGGCAAGTGAGAGACTACTAGCTCTAAGGATAAGATTATGAACAATGACATGATGCATGATGTTTGAAAGGGGGAAAGAGGACACAAAAGTTAGGCTTGTTGGCAGCCTTTATCGCGGTGGGGAAAAGTATGCTGGAGTAGTTGTTCAATCGAAAAAAGGTCAATCAAATCAATGTGATTGACTTGCAATAGGGATCATCTCAAATCGGACTAAACCCCTTATTTGGACCCCTAGAATAGAAGTAAATAGGACTGAGTAATAGAGAAACGATGCCCAAAAGTCATAGACTGAGCAAACCACAAATAGTAGACTCGTGGCAAGCAAACTTTGCATAAAACAACTGCACACAGTCAGAATAATAATAGACGATGTTAGAGTCACTGAGGGTCTAAATTACACTTTTCAATATGACTATATACTCCAATAATCCTAAGGAAGCGAACATTAAAATTCACACCAGGGACCAGATAGGAAGAGAGTTGCAGAGGGAAACGGTCCAAGGCATCTTGCTTGCAATACCTCTCGCGGCCCATCTCCACAGTGATTAGCTCATGCTCCAATTCGGGTTAAGGTTGAGAGGTGCTAGTACATGCACGCTTTCCTCAAGCCATTTTCAAAGGAAAGAAAACAAAAGGTAAGTAAAAATGTATGTGAATGCACGATAAAAAAAAAAATCAAAGTGGATTTTTTTAAGTTTACATATGAAAACCATCAAAAAAAAATATTGTCTTACAGCATGGCACAATCATAAAGAAGTAAAAGTTATGTAACAGCACATGCTAACATATGAGTGAATATAGGCAATTAAAAAATTTTGAATTAGGGCTTTTTTTTTTTTTGGGAAGAACATAAAAGTTGGAAATATCATGAATTTGTTGAACGAAATCATGCTAAAGTGAATAAAAAGGAAAAAAAATGCATGAATTGATTCTTATACATGTGAAAATTTGAGTTGATTGAACAATTAGCATTTATATATCCTACAACATGATTCGGAGAAAATGGATTTATGAAAATTATGACTAATGTGAGCAATTAAAGCATGTTAGAATCACAACTAAGCACAAATTGTGTGCCAAAACATGTAAGTACATGATCAATTTGAACAGAATTGAAAATTTATAACCCTAGGTGAAGTCAATCGGTGAAAGTGCAGAAAACATGTAATGGAATGAAACGGAAGATTACAATACTAGTTTAAGAAGAATCCACGAAAATTGAAGCCCTGTGAAAATGCGTTGAGTTTTCGAAGAGGATGAGTGAGAGAAAACTGATATAGTGAAAAGGAAAAAAAAAAAAAAGGCTAAAAACTTAAGCAAATACTCAAGCATGTGAAGAACAACTAAGAACACAAGATATTTTAATTTGGTCACAGGGATGAAGACATGCCAAGTTCTTTTTTAAAAGTAGTAAATCTTGTTGAATCTAAGGGTTTTGCTAAAATGTCCGTTAATTGGTGATTTGCATCCCTAAAATCTAGAATAACATCAAAATTTTGCACATGGTCACGTATACAATGATTTTTTATTTCTATGTGCTTGGTCCATGAATGCTGAATGAGATTTTGCTCAAATCAATAGCACTAGTTTTATCACACGAAATATGGATATGATCGTATTTGAGTCCAAAGTCTGTGAGGGTTCGTTTCATCCAAAATATTTTTGCACAACAAGCACCAACCACCATATATTTGGCTGTGGTAGTACAGAGTGCAACCGAATTTTGCTTTTTTGAGCTATATGAAACAAGTGAGTCATAGGAGTTGACAACGGCCACTGTGCTTCTTTGCTCCACTTTGCAACAGGCATAGTCGCATCGAGTAACCAACTAGGTCAAAGAAGGATTTTTTCTTAGGATACCATAATCTCGAACCATGAGTACCTTTAAGATACCTAAGCATTTGTTCAACCGCTACTAAATGTGGTTCCTTAGTGCATGCTTGAAATCTCGCACATAAACCAACGCGAAACATATGCCAGGCCTACTTGTCGTAAGGTAAAGGAGTGAATTGACCATATTTTGATTTCGCTTAATATCAACACACTTACCCTTTTCATAATTTTCAAGCTTTAATGATGAGCTCATTGAAGTGTCAAATGTATTTGAACCTTATACATCAAATCTCTTGAGTTGTTTTTTAGTGTATCTGGCTTAGTTGATAAAATTTTAGCCCTTACTCCATTTAATTTTTAATCCAATGAAGAAATTAAGTTTTCCCATCTGGCTCATTTCAAACTCCCTACTTATAACAAAGGCAAGTTCCTTGCACAAGGATTCATTCGTAGCACCTAGTACAATATCACCAACATAAATTTGTACTAACAATAAATCCTTGTGTTTAGAATCTATGAAGAGAGTTGTGTCAAGCTTTCCTCTTGAGAACACATTTTTTAAAGAAAATAACTTAGTTTTTCATACTATGCTCTAGAAACTTGTTTTAAACCATCAAAAAGCTTTCCTAAATTTGAAACATAATTTGGATATTTCTCATTCTCAAACTTGGTAGGTTGAGTTAGATAGACTTCCTCCCAATTAAATCCATTTAAAAAATCAATCTTGGTATCCATCTAATAAGTTTAAAATCTTTATAGCGAGGAAAGACTAATAAATTTTCTAACAGATTCTAGCCTAATTATGGGTGCATAAGTTTCATATATCAAAGTCAATTCATTCCTGTTGGTTATAATCTTGGGCCACTTATCTAGCTTTGTTTTTAATAACCCATATGATTCAATGTTGTAATGTGTGTGGGCTGGGTATGCTAATTTCTGAAAGGACCGGGAGTGAAATACATTTCCAATATATATTAAGTTGTCTAGCATTTGGGGGAAAAGTTTGTAACCTAACTTCTTTCTAACGATCTACGAGGACTTGGGAATATCCTTAGAATTCTTATGGCCTAACGCTTCAGGACTTTTGCAGTTTATGGTACCGCTATTCTTGCCTAATCTACTCATATTCCTAATCAACATAACCATAATAATACAATGAATAAAGGCAGCTTACCATCATAGTATTTGTAAATGAGCAACTTGATAGAGATGATAACACCCTAAGTGTACAAAGCACTTGCTTCAAAGATTGAATACACTTTAGAGAATGTCTAGATAAGACATAAAATTGTTCTAGCCTAATCTGCGATAAACATGCTTACTTCAATTAAATGAAGGTGTGATAACATAAAGTATAACGTAGTTTGGGTTCAATGCTGAAGAGGTTTAATGGAGACAACATTTATGGCTTTTTTATAGGCGAGTTGTAATCATTGGCCGTGGGATGATCCTGCCATGTGTTTTAGGCATGCCTTTGGTTGCTTTGTTCACACTAAGCTTTCTGGATAGTTTAATTTGGAACTGCCAGATACCTCAGCTTGCCTTTTTTTTTTTTTATCACTCTACTCAGGTTAAGCTCTCTTGAGTGATTTGACCTCGCCACATTTTAGGACTGGAGAGGACCTCGTTTTACATTCTTGACCAAATTTTCATCAGGCCCTGACACAACGTTTACAATTCTTCTCTTCATGACATGTAGCAACAGTGAAAACTTTAGGCCTTACGTGAAGGAGCAATTTTTCTTTTCCGTACTCAGGACTTGCCACGCGTCATTTAGCTATTGTTGTCTTTGATTTGACGGTATTATTTTTTGCACTCACCAACTTGTCCTACTTGCGCTAGGATGAATTGGCCTTGAGTGGGACTTGTTCTTTGGCCCATTTCTCACCCTTGGTGATGTGGCATACTTGGTGCCTTTAGGTGTATCTGCCTTGCTTAGACCCATACGCTACAGTACTTCTTGGTGCAAACATCTTTTTGCATATTAAGCATTCAAGATTCATGATTTTGGGTTGGGGAAAAACATATGGGTTCAATCTGAGAGAAATGTTAGATTAACATGATGTTAAAAATGAGTGTCGAGTTCTTACCCCACTTGAAAGATTGCCTAAAATCTAATCTCTTGGAAGATCCTTCTTGTAGGTCAAAGCTTTTGGTAATGCTTAAGAGTTATCCAATTTTGATGTGTCATTGCTTGCATTTGTGTCTCCCCTTGAGAACTTGATTGTTGCTCCTCTATAGCAGTCTCTTTGGCATTGTCTTTTGAAGTTCTATTCAAATCCATGGTTCTCGTGCCCTTCTCTATCTTATCCACATCATCAATGCTACTCTTGGAATAACATGATTACTCTAATCAAATGTAACATTTTAAGATTCTTTTACAAATAATGTTCTTTTGTATGCCATGTTATTATTAGAGTAGCCAAGAAAGACCCCCTCATCAAGTTTAGAATCAAATTTCTTAAGGTGATCCTTAGTATTTATAACAAAATACCTGCATCCAAAAACTCTAAACAGGTTCACCTTAGGTTTCTTATCAGTGTAATGCTCATTACAACTTTTCAACATGATCTTTCTCAAGGTAACTCTATCATGAACAAAGCATGCACAATGGACGGCCTCTACACAAAAGTACTTAGTCAATCCATATTCATTATGCATTACTTTGCCGCTTCTTGTAATGGTCTATTCTTTCTTTTGGCAACACAATTTTGCTTAGAAGTTCTAGAAGCCAAAAAGTTATGTGGTATACCATTGTCATCACAATATGCTTTTACTTTTAAAATTTTAAATTCTTTACCATGACCACTCCAAATGTAAGTTATTAAACATCCCTTTTAATTTTGAACACGTTTTGTAAAAAAAGTGAACATGTTTATAGTTTGGTAGCTAAAAAGAAAGTCCAAGTATAGCTAGAATAACATCTACAATAAGAAAGAAATCTGATTTACCATCAAGACTTGTAGCAGTAGTTGGTCCAAACAAATCCATATGAAGTAATTGCAAAGATTTATAAATAGATACAATTTGTTTTGGTTTGTGAGAGACTTCCTTTTACTTACTAATTTGATAAGCATTACATACCTTGTCTTTCTCAAATATGATCTTGGGAAGTCCCCTCAAAAGTTCTTTGATATCCTTCAAATGCTCCATATATGTGTGTCCGAGTATTAGATAACAAAGGCAAGACGCTTCAGTAATGGCACTAAGACATTCAAAATATTAATTAGCCAAATAGTTCAATTATATAAGCTATATATTTCCATCTCTTGTTCTTACCAAGATTGTTTCACTACTCTTGATTGATGGAGTTCTTACCAAGATTATTTCATTTTTATGTGCCATGAAGCATACATTCACTACAAGAAAGATGGGATTTAGCGACCGCATTTTGCGACCGCAAAGACATGCGGTCGCTAAACTAATATTTAGCGACCGCTTTAGCGACTGCTCTATTTTGCGGTCGCTAAATATTCATGGTCAACGAAAACTTGGATTTAGCGATCGAAATTGGCGACTGTCACTACCGTCGCTAAATTAGCAACTGATTTGGCGACCGAGTATGCGGTCACTAAATATTTTGACTAAAATCCCTAAATCGCGTCTCTCTCTTTCTCAGCCCGTCTCTCTCTCTCTAGCTCAGCCCTTGCCGCCGCACGTCGGCTCACCGGCGCCACCTAGTGACCATCGCCCCACCGAGATCCGGTCGTCGATCGCAGGCCCAGCTCGTCTCTCTCTTTCTCAAGTCCGTCTCTCTCTCTCTCAGCCCTTGCCGGCGCACGTCGGCTCACCGGCGCCACCTAGTGACCATCGCCCCACCGAGACCTGGTCGTCGATCGCAGGCCCAGCTCGTCTCTCTCTTTCTCAAGTCCGTCTCTCTCTCTCTCAGCCCTTGCCGCTGCACGTCGGCTCACCGGCGCCACCCAGTGACCACCGGCCCACTGAGACCCCGCCGTCGATCGCAGGCCCAGCTCCGCCTCTTCACTTTTAACCCTATTTCAGAGCCCTAAAAGCTGCATTTCCTCACTCTACACATCTACCCTTCAGCGGCCTGGTATGCAGAATCTCTTTCATTACTCGTCTGTATGTGCTGCATGTGCTCTTTCATTACTCGTCTGTAAGAACAAGTTCATATTGATTAGTTAATTTCTACTACCAATTTGGTGCTTGGATGCTTCATGCTTTCTATTTCTGCAACCCCATTTAGGCTTATGTTGTTGTGGTGATGTTTAAATGCATTGAAATTGAACTCATCCAACTGAGATAGGAATGCATGTTGGATTTGCTGTCTTAGGATTTTAAAAAGCATACTTGTTCGTTTGATAGTTTTTAAAAGCATACTTGTTCATTTGAGAATTGAGATTGTTGAAGGAGGATGGGACCCAATTGGATTGAAATATCGGATACGTGCATTTTGAACAGCTTTTTTTCCTTTTGAGCATTGATTATTTGATTTTTAATTTTAGGTTGTTAATTATGCATTGAGCATTTGAGATCGTTGATGGAGGATGGGACCCAATTGGATTGAGGCGATCAGATATGTGATTTAGTTTAATGATGGGTTGAAATTAGCACCTACACAGCACCGACACTTTATATGAGTCTAGGTATGGTGTCTGACACCTCACCAGCACCTTCGGACACATGTCCGATACCTCTCTGCAATGTCCCGGTCGATGTCGGTGTCGGATACAGTGTACGTGTCAGTGCTACCAAGATTAGCACTAATCAGCACAGATTATGCTAATCAGCCATAATTATCCCTGATTAGGGCTAATTGACAATAATTACGCTAATCAGCCCCACTTAACACTGATTACCCCTAATTACTCCTAATTAGCACTAGTCAACACTAATTAGGCTAATCAGCCCTAATTATCTCTAATTGACCATGATTGAAAATGATTAGCAATAATCAGCCCTAACTAACACTAACAGACACTAAATAGCCCTAATTAGCAGTAATCAGCTCCAATTAACACTAATAGCCCTAATTAGGACTAATTTGCACTGATTACCCCTAAATAACACCAATGGACACTAAATAACTCTAATTAGCACTAATCAGCCCTACTTAACACTAATCAACAGTGTCAGTGTCCGTGCTACCTAGATTAGCACTAATAATCACTACTCAGCTCTAATATGCCCTAATTAGCCCTAATTAGGCTTTGTTGATGATGAAGCACCGACACTTCACATGAGTCTAGGTATGGTGTCTGACAACTACCGACATCCCGACACCTCACCAGCACCTTCGGACAAGTGTCCGACACCTCTCTGCGATGTCCCGGTCGATGTCGGTGTCAGACACAGTGTCCGTGTCTGTGCTACCTAGATTAGCACTAATCAACACTACTTAGCTCTAATATGCCCTACTTAGCCCTAATCATCCCTACTTAACCCTGATTAACACTCACTTGTAAGTGACTACTCAATATATATTTTTCAAATTGAAGGTTAATTTTGAACTCGACTTGTATAGGTTTACCAGGCAGTGAGAGATATATATCATGTCAGTGGATAGAAGTTGGATGCGAAGGAGGATTGCTCCAAGTGGGATTGGGGTATCAGAAGAGTTTAGACAGGGAGTGAACGGGTTTATTCTATTTGCTTTGAATCAACGGGAGTTTGTGGATGACGGCACGATTAAATGTCCGTGCAATGATTGTCAACTGTTAAGTTAGAAATCCCCCGACGATGTAAGTTTTGATCTGTTCCGTAGAGGTTTTATGAGTAACTATACGAATTGGACTCAGCACGGGGAACCAATTCTGAGGGTGCCCACTGAGGTCACCGCTGAGTTCAGACAGTACAGTCCTAGAGATCCGGGATTTTCCCAGTATCAACATATGGTAATGGAAGCTGGGCCTAGTGGGATTAATTGGGATAACTATTTTAACGATGGTAACCCTAATGTGGAAGAAGAGCCAAACCCGAGCGCACAGAAATTTTATAAATTGTTACAAGACTCTGAGGAGCCAATATGGAATGGAAGTACAAAGCACACCAAGTTATCTGCTGTGACAAGGATGCTACACTTAAAGTCTGAGCATGGTCTAAGTGATAGGGGTTTTGATGCTTTTTTGAAGCTTAATAAAGAAATGTTGCCAGAGGATGAGAAGTTGCCTGACACGTACTATAGTGCTAAGAAAATGATGATGAAACTTGGTTTGGGGTACCAGAAGATAGATGCTTGCAATAATGATTGTGTCTTATTTTGGAAGGAGAACAATGACTTGAGCGAGTGTCCGGTTTGTGGCCACGCAAGATATAAACAAACCAGTGGGAATAAAAGAAAGATAGCATGGAAGATATTGCGGTACTTCCCACTGACACCAAGGCTTCAAAGGTTGTACTACTCTTCTAAAACGGCAGAGCACATGAGATGGCATAGCCACGTTCGCAGCAAAGTTCCCGATTTATTAAGACACCCTGTCGATAGAGAGGCATGGAAGGAATTTGATTATCGACACCCATCTTTTGCTGAAGAAGTTCGAAATGTGCGACTTGGGCTCGCTACCGATGGATTTAATCCTTTTGGGCACTCTAGCACACCCTACTCTACGTGGCCTGTGATCATTGTCCCGTATAACCTTCCTCCGGACATGTGTATGAAGAAACAATTCATGTTTTTATCATTACTCATTCCTGGACCTACGAGCCCGGGTAGAAATATAGACGTGTACTTGCGGCCGTTGATCAATGAATTAAAAAATCTGTGGGAAGTTGGAGCCCCAGCATTTGATGCATCTCTTAAACAGAACTTCAACTTGAGGGCAGCAGTCATGTGGACTATCAATGACTTCCCTGCATACGGTATGTTGTGTGGGTGGAGTACACACGGTAGGTTGGCATGTCCTTATTGTATGGAAATGAGTAAGGCTTTCACCTTAAAGCACGGGGGGAAGGCTTCCTTTTGGGGGTGTCACAGACAATTCTTACCACCTAATCACCCATTTCGAAGGCAAAAAGATAAGTTTGATAAAACTGTGGAGCGTCGCCTTGAAACACGTGACAGATTGTCTGGCGAGGAAGTGTATATGTGCGTAAAGGACCTTGACATGGATGCGGTACCATTTGGAAAGTGTGGTGCTAGTCTAAAACTTCCTGGCTTTGGAAAAAAACACAACTGGAAGAAAATGTGCATCTTTTGGGAGCTACGTTATTGGCCGACCCTCCTTCTGCGCAACAATCTCGATGTTATGCACATTGAGAAAAATGTTTTCAAAAATGTGTTTAATACAGTCATGAATGTCAAGGGCAAATCAAAGGATCACTTAAAAGCACGCAGAGATATGCAGGTGATGGGTATACAACGTGAATTGCATCCACGAATGGTTAATGGTAAGCTGGTTTTGCCCAAAGCAGTATATACATTGGATAAAAAGCAGATACAAAAGGTGTGCGAGTGGGTAAAACTGTTGAAGCTGCCAGATGGCTATGCATCTAATATATCACGCTGTTGTAACCTTGCAGATTGTCGGTTTTATGATCTAAAGAGTCACGATTGTCATGTATTCATGGAAAGATTTATACCAATTGTCTTTCGTGACCTCTTGCCGAAATCAGTAAATGAAGCATTGACTGAACTTAGTCATTTCTTCAGGGATTTGTGCTCAAAGGTGCTCCGAGAGAGTGATGTTAAGATTCTTGAGAAAAACATTGTTGAGACAGTGTGCAAGTTAGAGAAAATCTTTCCCCCGTCCTTCTTTGACTCGATGGAGCATTTGACCATTCACTTAGCATATGAGGCTAGAGTGGGCGGACCTGTGCAGTATCGATGGATGTATCCATTTGAGAGGTGATGTCGCCCATCCATCTTTAAATTGTATTTCATTCTTGCACACATGCGTTGATTACTAAAATCAATCCTTATTTCTTACATAGGTATATGTTTGACCTTAAGAAAAAGGTGCGAAACAAAGCCCGGCTTGAAGGTTCAATTGCAGAGGCTTACATCCTTGAGGAGCTTACCAACTTCTGTTCCCTTTACTTTGAGACTGATGTTGATACAAAGATGAATCGACTTGGTCACAATGACAATAGTGTCGACACAGAATTCGATGAGCGTCTTTCCATATTCAAGCATCTTGGTCGTGCACTTGGAGCAAGTAGCAGTCGATATCTATCCGAGGAGGAGTATATTGCCGCAACATTGTACGCTCTCATGAATTGAACTGAAGTTGCACCATTCATAGTGTAAGTAGTTGCGTACATACCTTCATTCTCATAGTATTTACTCACATAATATAACGACAATGCCATATAACATGCAGTGAATACGATGAGGAAGTGTTATTAGCAAACCCTATGATATCAGATGGACAACTTGAAAAAATGCGAAACAACGCGTTCCCTGAGTGGTTCCGACAGCGCGTAAGTTTTAAAACCTACAGTTCATTTCTAATATAGACCGCATGTGATAAGCTAATACTCTGTGCAAATTGTTTGTTGTTGTAGACCGTCTATGATGGAGTTGATGTCCGTCTCAAGTTGCTTGCTGCTGGCCCAAGTAGACTAGTATCGTGTCATAAAGGGTACATTGTCAATGGGTTTAGGTTTAACACGATGGAAGTTGACCTTACTAAACAAACCCAAAACAGTGGAGTTTTGATCAAAGGTGACTGTTATAATGATAGCGAACGTGATTTTTATGGGCAGTTGGAGGAGGTTGTTGAACTAGACTATTATGGCAACGGTAATCGACTGGTAATGTTCAGGTGCAAATGGTTTGACATTACAGTTGGTATTCGAGTTAGTCGACATGGGATTGTAGACGTTAATATGAGGTCAAGGCTCGGATCCTACGAACCATTTGTATTTGCAGCTCAGGCAATGCAGGTCTTCTATGCAAAGGGTGTGACAAGGAAGGATCCAAATTGGCATACTGTTATCAAGACCAAAAGAGGCTTTGTTGATGATGATGTGTTCGTTGAGATGTACCAAGAGGATGATGCTCCCACAGTGATACCGCTTCAAGAGAATAACGATGTTGTTGATGAGCCTCTTTGCGATTTAGGCCATGCTGAAGAAGAGGTCGATGCCGAAGCCCTCCGTGATGATGATGGTGATGACGATGACGATGACGACGATACTGAGGAAGACATTGACGACGAAGAAGAAGACGATGAAGATGAAGGGGACGACGATGACAACGAGGAGGAAGACGTTCCATTGTCTATTAGTGATAGTGATTGACTGTTTGGAGTAAAAAAATTCTTGTCAATGTACTTTTAGACATGCCTGTTTATTATTTAAATTGAATTAGTTATTAATTGATGGCGGTTGACTATTTAATTTGGGTTGTCTTTTATAGTCGGCAGTGCCACGTTGTTAACATACTTAGTTCTGCACTTAAGTTGTTTATTATTCGGGCAAACTACATTGTAGATATGCCGAGATCCAGTGCACCCCGAGGTCGTGGAGGTGGCCGTCGCAGAGCTGCTTCGGCACAGTCAGCCCCCCTCCCTAGGATTGGTGATGCGACTACTACTGAGCAGCCGTCATCATCATCAGTTGCTTCAGAACATGGTGAGACGATATTAGTTTTGTGTCGGATTGAAAGCAATTACTTGCAATATATATAAATATAATAATTTCCTTTTTCATCATCTGCAGCGTCTAGTTCATCTGTATCGCGAGGTATTACCCGCGGAATACCTCTTCCAGCCACCCCGGAGCAGAGGGTTACTGCTCATGTCCGAAACAATTAGTATGTTTTTAATTTGCAAAGCTCAATTCTATTGTAATATGCACTTATATTGGGATTGATGTATCTTTGTGATTTCTTGTAATTAGTTTTGTTGAGGATTGTGTTAGGACCAAGATCAGTCCTATTATCAAGGCTCACCTCCCACAGCCTTATGCGACGTGGGGGTCGTGGACGGAATCAGACAAAGAGCTTGTTTGGGGGAAGTTTTTGGTAAAGAGCGTAGTATTTTTTATGTGCTTTACTTTTGCGGTTTTAGAAGTACATTATCGCTGAATTTTTCTTACTAACTGTGTTTTTCAATTGTGTTGAATTATGTTCAGGACTATTTCAAATTTGAGTCGGACGGAGAGCGAGAACTCGGGAGGCAGGCGTGGGAGTGGCATTGTGCTGAGAACTACAAGAAATGGATGCTGAATGTGAGGAGGTGGGCGCTAGCTCGGGCGGGTACGACAGATATATCTATGACCAGAGACCACAATCCCGAGTACTTTTCCAGAACCATGTGGGGGCACTTGGTGTCGCATTGGAGTACTCCAGACTGGGCGAAGCTAAGTGAGCGAGGCACGGAGATGACTCAAAGCGAGAAGAAGATGAAGCACAGTGCTGGTTCCCATCCATTTGCCGTGCATGAGCTGAGGTTGACAGAGGAGGACCCTGACAGGAGGCCCCCTACGAGGCTCCGCCATTTTGAGCGCACACACCAGAATAGTGATGGGAAGTGGGTGTCTGAGAGCGCCGAGCAGTTTGCGGTGAGCACGTAACTAAGCAATACTTTTGTATTCCTATTGCATTTTTTGCAATTGTGGCCAATAGAATTTCTCTAACATTTTTGTTGTTTTCTTATACAGAGTTTATTTAGAGAGAGAGTTCAGGCCAGACGGTGGCCAGACGGTGGACGATATCTCGTTGTGGTCAAACGCGACTGGGGGTCCTAGGAAGGACCGTATACTCGGCCACCCTCGTCAGTCCGCTCGAGCGTTGTTAGCAGACAGACCAGCATCGTCAGGCGAGACGAGTTGTACCGGTCCTCGGGCAGACGCGACGGATATGGCTGCGACGTTGGCAGAGTGCTTCAATACAATGTTTGATGCGCGCATGCGGATGATGCTCGGTGACAGTTATGTAATTATAAAGGACCCCAAACTACATGTAATACAAATTTTCTCAATATCCTGCTGTATTTTGTGCTCTATATGTGATCTTGATTAGATATATGATGTTGAATCATTTGTATGGCTTTGTGCAGGGCAATACCGATGATCTTAGTGTCAGTGACCCCCGGGGCGATGAAGATGTTGTTGGATCAAATGTGCCTTCATCATCGAGGAATGAAGAAGATGATGACGGGGCTGGTTGTTCTACCGACGAGTGATTTAGATAGGGGTTTGGTTAGGTTCATCTGCCATGAATGTTATTTTCTTGTTTTGAATTGATCATCGGTACTTAACTGTATGAATTCTATTATTTTAATGCATATGTTAACGTTTATCTATACTTTGATGAATGTGAGCAGCTGTTTGAATGAATGCGGGACAGGGGGGTAAAACGGTTTTGAATGAATGCGTTGAAAGCTTTCAACGCATTCATTCAAAAGCATTTCAACAGAAGTTAAATCGGTTTTTGGATCGATTGGATTGGATGCGAATTGATATTAGTTTTGCGACAGGTTTTGGACAGGTTATCTGACCTGAATTTTATTTTTTTTGCAAATCCAGGTTTTGCGACCGCAATATACGGTCGCTAAATTAAACAACGCGGTCGCTAAAGTTTTTATTATTTTTAAAAAAAATAATAATAAACAATTAAAAAAATTAAATTATTTAGCGACCGCCGGTCGCGGTCGCTAATTCGGTCGCTAAATATAAATATAATTTAATAAAAAATAATTAAAAAACATAATTGTTAAATTAATAAATATTTAGCAACCGCTAAGAGCGGTCGCTAAATATAGTCAACGCGGTCGCTAAAGTTAGCGACCGAACTTAAAATGCGGTCGCTAAAATTTAGCGACCTGGGCTATAGCGACCGAGTTAGCGACCGCCCTTACGCGGTTGCTAAAACCCTTTAGCGACCGCGTAAGGGTCTTCAACGACCGCGCCTGGCGGTCGCTAAAGACCCTTTTTCTTGTAGTGATTAACTTGATCATTTCTCTCCTTTTCATCACACTTGATTCAAAGTCACTCCATGTTGGAGTATGCCCAACTTTTGATGCCCTTTACTTCTTCTTGTTCTCTTTTTTAACAAATTACCTTCTTTAACTTTTTTCCGCACATCCTTTTCTCCTTCTTTACTTTCTTTTATATGAAACAATTCTCTTTGGCATGTCCCGGCTTTTAAAATTTATAGAAAAGCTTCTCTTCATTTTGTTCATTTCGATCCCTTTGTTGTCTTCTTCCACTGTTTTTGTTAAACCTCAATGACTTATTGAAGTTTGTTGTAATCATTGCGACATCCTCATCATCATCACTTGGCTCATTAGTAGATGATAAAGCCTTAAGAGCAATTCAAAAAGCCTTCTTCTTAGTGTTCTCTTGATCAAATGACTTGAGTTACATTTCATACCGATCATTAAGGAGCACATCAATTCATCAAGTAAAAAAGTGTTGAGATTCTTCGATCTTTAGATGGCAGTGATTTTTGCAATCAAAGCCCTTGGTAAAGACTTAATCACTTTTCTTACAAGATCATCATATTAGTGAATTCCTTATCCAATTACAAATATTGACAATACCAGTAAGACAAGTGTTCATGTACATAACGAACTTATCCGGGAGCATTTGAAACAGTTCATAGTCTGCAAGCAATAAGATCATTTCAGAATCCCTAAGAAGGGAAATTCTTTCATAAGTGACTCGTAGAATTTTCCAGATACTCTTAGCAGAATCACACATAATGACTATTGATTTCGTTAGTGTCTAAATCACAAGTAAGGTAATTTTTTTCTCCAGAAACGTACTTCGATTTGGATTCAGGCATTTCCATTTTACTAACCACACTTTGTGAGAACACTGGGACCATTCCCTACAATATTTAACATCTCGCACTCTTTTGATTTCTGAAAGGATGTTTATTAGGACTTTCTATGCACTATAGTTAGTCTCATTAAGCAATAGAGGTCTTACCCTTCATTCCCCCAACATAAGTCATGATCAATAAACTCTCTTAGCGTTACCCAATATATCAAGAGCCAAGACTCTTATACCACTTGAAACCAATAAAAGAAGTCTTGCAGAAGGGATGAATAGGGATTTATGACTACTTAAGAAAATTAATAATACATCAAACACAATTTTGAGAATCAAATGAGTATAAATTCAACATTTTGTTTACTCGAGCAATGTCTATATCTCAAAGTCAATATACCAACTATGTAAACTAACCAATCTCAAATAAAATGGAAGGCAATAATCTGAAATTGAGAGGTGTTCAGAGATACTTGATAATGGAGATTTAGATAGTTCAGCTCGAATTATCCTCAAGGCTACACCCACTTCTTCAAGGAAATCCCTTGGAAGGCCCTCGAACCCATTATAATGGTCTTCATTAAGGGTCGATAGCTAACCTCTTAAAAACTCTTGATGCCATTAACATAACAAGGACAAGCTTTGACAATCTCAAAGCCTTAAAGTTTAACAACCTCAAGGTTTGATACAAGTGACTATAAATGAAAGATTGTGTACAATGAATCTCCCTAAAAGATGATGAGCATATGTTTAAGCTCTACAACAACGAGATATAAGTGTATTCATGACTGTGAATGAATGATCTCTCGAGAAAAATGTGCAAACAATGAAGGGCAAGCGAGGTCAAATAAGTGCTTTGAGCTTTGACTAATTGCAAGAAGTGAGGGCTTTGAAAAAGATGGATGATTGAATTTGTTGCCCAAAATCAGTTTCTCTGGGAGTGGAAATAAATATAACCATTTTAAAGTAGGTAGAGGATTAAATGCATTAAAACAGAGTCAATGCAGTCGACTGTATTGCTCAATGTAGTCGACTGTACTCCCAAAACTAGCCGTTGGCATTTGAATTCCAACAATGCAATGGATTGTATCCCATTGTTGGTGACATACTGCCTTATTGTAGTCGACTGTATTGTTTTCAATTCGGTCAATCTCATGGCTTAGAACTCTGTTTTTCGTGTTTTTCAATGGATAAACCATTTATGCATACAAGAAAAACTTGTGGTCAGTTTCATGTCACAATCATCGATATGATGAACTCTCTAAGTCTGGTTATGAGCTAAAGAAGATAAAAACATTAAAAAAGTTACTTCAAAGATCTTTGAAGCATTCCATGAATATTTTTATTCTTCTATATGATCGATTTTTGATCATCTAACGTGCGCCGCATGAGTACAAGATTTGCACTTAAAGGTTCATGAACTCATATGCGTATTAGACATCATTTTATCATCAAAATAGATGTAAGCCTAGATTAAATAACCGTAGGGCCAACATTAGGGACGAGACTATAGCCCATGCTTGTATTAGAAATGTGAATCGAATTTGCATAATCTTTTTGGAAAACTTGCAGCTCACGCGTTCAGGAACCCTTAAGGAGACCACCTGCTAGACCTATCACTCCGTCGACTAGAACAAGCCATGGGGGCCACATGGTTAAAACTCCGTAACCTCAAATGTGAAAGTGTCTGACGACAGGGACAACAATGATTGTAACAAAACCAACAATTGCGCACCAGTCTAGTGCAGGGATTCCTTGAAAAGAAGTCAATAAGATCTGCCTCAAACTACCCTTGTGAAATGAACAACGGTCAAGGAAGTTCTCAAGCATTAAGTGAAGTGTGATTCTGTTTGCCTCCCACTAGCCAAAGTAGCGCCTACTAAGGAGGGAAAAAACAGGTCCTGTTATAAACCATATCGTAGAACTGTTGACCATTGCCTAAAGGGCTGCAACAGGCTCACTCACGCATGTTTTTGTAATAAAAATCACGAGTAAAGGACTCAAGACCAAAAGAACAAGAGATTTTGCAGCTGCCCTACCACGAAATTGGAAACAAGGACAAGGCCCATGCCCTCATGGCTATGATATGGACACTGAGGTCTTCGAAAAAGTGGCACTCCAAAACCCTATGAGGCTGTGCCCTAAAGAGGGTCGATCAATTGGCCAGATGAACACGATTAAGAATTTTTTATGACATTGGAGTTTTCACGAGATTGTACCTTCCAGAGTGCCTGCTAGAAGCCACCATAATGCTAGAGCCCGAGTGCTTCACTACTCAAGCTAAACTTTACCACCGACAACCTAGAGCCCCAGTCTTCAACAACGACCTATTAGAGTCTGCTTTTGCCGAGCCCTGGTTCAGTATTGAGCCTCCATAAGCACCATGCCTTTCTCCACTCTCAAAAAGGCCAACGTATCTGCCAAAATTGTAAAGCACATTATTGACTTTGCTGGCTTCAGCCAAGGAAGATTCTCCTGGATCAAAAAAGGACTACGCGTTGGTAATACAACAGGACTTAAAATAATTGTCACTGAAGGTGACTCCTCCTCCATCATTCATATGCTTTCCAGAAACAAGTTTTCAAACCCTGGCATTGATGTGCTAATATCATACTGTCACAGCCCACAGGTTAGCTATGTAGTTTAGTCATTGCTTTTGCAGCTTCAATGGCCGAGAGGGAAATCATGTCGCATATGTGCATTTCTTGCGTGCAACGACATCGTCAAGACAACTTGGTCTGCATCTCGGCCGATGTGGATTAGGCACCTTATTCAAAGGGTCTCGGCTTTTGCTAAACTGATATCTCTTCTTTGATGTTGCTTCTTTCAATTGCCAAAACAAAAAGGCAATAATAATTTTGATGCTCCTTCTTTCAGTTGCCAAAAACTGCGGACAATTTTGATGTGCTAGTGATTGACTCTAATCACTCCTAGTCATCTTCACAATCTCTGACTACTGAGAGCCTTGGATGTTGATCAGTAATCTTCTTGTTCACGATGTGCCATAAATTTTTCTTGTTTTAGGGATACAATAATCACACTCGTGGTATGGACTAGCTAACTTTGAAAGCTCTCCAGTGACTTCTTTGGCGAAGATTAAATTTATAGTGACAAAACGGAATGAACTAAGGCAAATAAAAAAAATGATATTATTAGTTCCCTTGTTTTATCCAATATGGCCTCTATGAAACCAAGTAGTAGTAAGGAGATGGAATATATTGATGAAGAACTTCATTGTGCGTAGGGTATTGCGAGGGTCAACTCGTGGGCAGTTAGGTTGTCCTTATCCGCAACCCCCACAGACATTATTCTTCACATCATTGTTTGGTCTCTTCTTGGCTTCACCAACCAAGCGATTTCATCTTCAGAAGTATAGAGCGTGGAAGCTCAGGGGAATGATCCTAGACGAACTTTTGGTCACCAACCACATGCATCATGATGCATGGTTATACTATTCACATCTCATAAAGAGCCTTTACAAGCTTGTGTTAAGAAATTAAATAGTACTATTCAATTACTTATCCACCTACATTACTTTTATTTAATCAGAAGTCCCCCACCTACATTGTCCTTGAATTAGTTATGCACTCCACCACCCACTTAAACATTTGGTATGCTAACTTTACGTGGTTTATTTTTAGCTAATCATTTGAACATGTTAGATTTTGACTATTGAGATTCTTTTTGAGTGGGACACTTCAAATTCTTGATACATGACTGTTGTTTATATCACTTTTCAATAGGATATCATTTGGGCTACTAACAATGAGTTATAATAACCCTTTCGGCCTTTCCTAGGGCAATCTCAAGTTGTTTGTTGTTTCCAACATCCTGCTTTAACTAGTATTTTTTTGCATATCAAAGTCAGGCCTTCGAGTTTTGGACGCTTTCATACTGCGGGGATCAAAATAAAAAGAATAGTTTAGAAGAAATAAGGTGCGAGGATTAAAAAGCTCAACGCCCAATTTAGATGATTAATCAAGGGTGTGTTTGAAACTCATACTAGTTTTTAGTTTTTGTTTTGAAAAACAAAAAAAAACAAAACCTCTTTACGTTTTCTTTTGTTATAAAAGTGATGGGTTCTTTGATAGCAATTATGTATATTTGTTATTTACTTTTGATTTTATTTTTTACTAACTCAGTAACCCGAGCCAAGCTCGGGCCGGTTTAGAAAATAAGGTATATTATAAGATCTTAAAGAGAGTATTAATATGTACCACATATCGTGAGACAAAAAAGACAGTAACATTATTTAAAAATAATATATTATTTGGTTATAGAAAATAGATACTGATATAGTAGAGTCGCTAAATATTTGTCTTCTTTATGTTTTTACTTTAAGTTGTCAAGTAATATTTCAAATGAATATTGGCTCAGCATTTATAGTAGTAGAATAGTCATGCTAGTATTATATAGAACTAAATAACGAACATGATTATGGTTGAAATAAAAAAGTTGTGAGATTATGACATATCTCTTTTGAATTATAGATATTACATATGAGTATAATTCTTTAACTTCAAAAGTTTTTGAGGTATTACATGTTTTTTGAATAATTTTTTATATATATCTTTTTTTTAATTTTTGTAAAACGCATGTGTGAGGACATTCAACTGGCAAAAATGTGTCCTTTTTTTAGCACTTTTGAGGTATTAATGGTTAAAAATAATACCTGATCGGTAACTACATTTATAAAGTATAGTTTAAAAGAGGGATAATTTTAAAAAGTTTATTTTGCTTTCCACGTATTATAGGTCTACAATTTGGTATAAAATTATAGTTCTTATATCTAATAAATGACTTTAATAGTATTATTCTATAGATACTTATTTAATCAGAATATAATGTACCTTTTGTATACCAACTTTTATCGGGTTATTCTTGTTAACTACATTAAGCTTGTAAAATTCAACAAATATCCGTATGTTAAACTAATGATTACAGGGTTGAGATTAAATAGTTTATATAATTGTTATTTAAAGCTCACATCAATTATTACTCATAGTTATAATTGACTCTATTATAATCAAAATTAAGTTTCAAAGCTCATAATTAGTCTAATATTCACTAATTGGTCTTACTATTCATCTGAATTTAATCAACTATAAATATAATATATTTCATATTCAGTCCTATTAGAAACAAATTGTCAGTGTACATTCGATTACAATTAGTTATGTAAAATTACATAAAACAAATTCATTACTCAAATATACTAAAAATGAATTTGACAAAACGACCAAATAATATCTAATATTTTCATAATGTGTGTGTGTGTGTGTGTGTGTGTGTGTCTGTGTTTGTGTGTGTTTTTCTTGCAAGATGGTAGTAATGATAAAATTAAATTGATGAAGATGATGTGTCCTTATTTTAAAACGTTAGAATTAGTTTTTACAACTTCAATGACTTGTCACCAAGTTATAGTTTTTATATTTATTAAGTGCACTTATAGTTTTTTTCATGAAAAACTTAATTAAGTATAAACATAAAAAGTCTTTTCACTGATCGTAATGCCTATGCAAACATGAATTAGTTAATTGTTTGTTTTGTAGAATTACGTAGATATACTTTTACATTTTAAAGATTTTAAATAGGGAAAATTACACTTATGTCTCTGAGGTTAGGGTGTAATTACAGTCAAGGACACTGAGTTTCAAAATGTAACATTTCATGACCAAAAATCCTAATTTTGTAACACTTGTGTCCATCCGTCAGGGTTCCGTCCAAAAAGTGTATTTTTTTTATGATGTCATCGTTATGTATTTTCAAAATGGCAATACTGCCCTTTATTGCAGTTAAATGTTTAAATTACAGGTAAGGACAATAGTTTGGACAAATTACACTTATGTCTAATATAATGGTTTAAATGTTCAAATTAGGATTAAGGTTTTTAAGGCAATTACACTTATGTCTAATATAATGGTTTAAATGTTCAAATTAGGATTAAGATTTTTTAGGCAATTACACTTATGTCCAATATAATGGTTTAAATGTTCAAATTAGAATTAGGATTTTTTAGGGTTTGTATGAAAACCCTAATTTTCAAATTAGGTTTTCAAATTACCGCCGGCGACCACCAATCTTCTGTCGGCGTCGCCCCCATTGCAGGCGACGTCACCTTTCCCCCTCCATCTCTTCTCTCCCCCCATGCCGCCTCACAAAGTAACGCACCCTCACAACTCACCACACCCGCTGCCGCCACCGACAAGACCCACCTCCACTTTCACCCGCCATCACCACCTCCACTTCAGATCTGACCAAGATCCCCTTTCTATCTTCATCTGGGTTCAAGCCATGGCGGGCCGAGGATGGGGGAGGAAGACGGGATGAAGCGCCTGTGACGAGGGAGGAAGATAAGGTGTAGCGCCAGTGATGAGAGAGGAAGACAGGGTGCAGCGCAAGTGACGAAGGAGTTCAGACGGGTTGCGTAGGGGAAAGGGGAGGCAGACGGGGGTGCGGCGCTAAGGAAGGAGGGGTTGTGGGCATGACGGGGTGACGGGGAAGAGGGAGACGGGTGACGGGAAGGGGGAGGGGTGGCACGGGTGGAGCTTGAAAGAAAGAAATGGGGTTGGGGTTGAGGGTGGTGTGGGAAAGGGGGTGGGGGTGGGGGCGGGGGGGACGGGTGTTAGGGGTGTGGGGGAAAAGGTAATGGAATTTTTCCTATTTTTTAGGTTGAAGTAATGGCATTAAAAAAATAAGGTTTTAACTAAGGGGTAATAAAGTCTTTTCACGAAAATCGTTAGGGTTTTTAAGATTCCGTTTGGTCAACGGATATAAGTGTAATTTGTCCAAACTATTGTCTTTACCTGTAATTATACCCTAACCTCAGGGACATAAGTGTAATTTGTCCTTTTAAATATTCTCAAATATAATAATTAATAATTTTTTGATTTAATCATACCTTTTGTCTAATACATGCATAATCATTTGTTGTTTGTGTGTCGATTTTTTTATTTAATCAAAAGGATTCTAAAAGCTATTGTACTATACTACATTAACAAATCGTTACATTATTTTTATAATTTTTTTAAAAAAATTACAATTTAAAAAATTTAAACAATTATTACATTAGTTTTATTGTTTCAATATCAAATTTAGCATCATTTTTTTCTTCTAAATCTAGTTCGTTATTTTTGTTTTCAAAATATATGACTTTTTATATTCATAGTAGAGAGTGTTTTTAAGGATTCAATAGTCAAAATTGAGTCCTAATAAGTTAGTTAATCAATCAGTTAAAGTTTTAGAACATTTAGAATCAGCTTTTCAATTATATAAAACTTAGTAATATGAAAATTAACTTATCAAGACATAAGAACCCAATTCAAGATAATATTTTCAATCGTGACATCATTTTTTTCTCTTTTAAATCTAGTATGTTATTTTCCTTTATAAAATTTATAAATTTTTATACTCATATTACAGAGTGATTTATAATGATACAATAGTCAAAATAAAATATTAGTAAGGTAATTCATCAATCACTTAGAGTTTTAAAATGTCTAAAAAAATCAATTATATAAGGCCTAGGTATTAACTTATCAAGAAATAAGGACCCCATCCAAGATAATATTCTCAATCCAAGCATCATTTTTTTTCTCTTCTAAAGTTAGCTAGTTATTTTCATTTTTAAGATATATGAATTTTATATTCATATTAGAGTGTGATTTTAAGGATATAATAGTCAAAATTAAGTTCTAATATGTTAGTTCATGAATCAGTTAGAAATTTAGAACATTTGAATTTATTTTTTAATTATATAAGATTTTGTAATATGAAAATTAACTTATTAAGAAATAAGAATCTTACGCCATATAATATTCTCAATTATAACATCATTTTTTTTCTTCTTCTAAATCTCGTCTGTTATTTTCGTTTTTAATAAATAATAATTTTTTTATTCATATTAGAGAATAAGTCTAAACAAGTTAGTTCATGAATCCGTTGAAGTTTTAGAATGTTTAGAGTTAGTTTTTCAATTATATAAGGCTTAGTAATATGAAAATTAACTTATCAAGAGATAAGAACCCATCTAAGATAATATTCTCAATTCTAGCATCATTTTTTTCTCTTCTAAATCTAGTATATTATTTTCATTTTTAAGATATCTGAATTTTTATATTCATATTAGAGATTAATTTTGAGGATACAATAGTCAAAATTAAGTCTTAATAAGATTGTTCATGAAGCAGTTAGAGTTTTAGAACGTTTAGAGTTAGTTTTTCAATTATATAAGGCTTAGTAATATGGAAATTAACTTATCAAGAAATTAACCCCATTCAAGATAATATTTCTCAAATGTAACATCATTCTCAAATGTATTATTATTATTATTATTATTATTATTATTATTATTATTATTATTATTATTATTATTATTTTTCTCTTTTAAATCTAGTATGTTATTTTCATTTTTAAGATATATGAATTTTTATATTCGTATTATAGAATAATTTTGAGGATACAATAGTCAAAATTAAGTCCGAATAAATTAGATCATGAACCAGTTAGAGTTTTAAAACGTTTAAAGTTTTTCAATTATATAAGGCTTAGTAATATGAAAATTAACTTATCAAGAAATAAGGACCACATCCAAGATAATATTCTCAGTCCTAGCATTATTTTTTTCTCTTCCAAATTTAGCTAGTTCTTTTCATTTTTAAGATATATGAATTTTATATTCATATTAGAGAGTGATTTTAAGGATACAGTCGTCAAAATTAAGTCTTAATATGTTAGTTCATGAATTAGGTAGAGTTTTTGAACGTTTAGAATTAGTTTTTCAATTACATAAGGTTTAGTAATGTGAAAATTAACCTACCAAAAAATAAGAACCCCATCCAAGACAATATTCTCAATCGTAGTATCATTTTTTTTTCTTCTAAATTTAGTTAGTTATTTTTGTTTTTAAGATATATAAATTTTATATTCATATTAGAGAGTGACTTTAAGGATACAATATGTTAGATCTTGAATCAGTTAGAGTTTTTGAACGTTTAGAGTTAGTTTTTCAATTATATAAGGTTTAGTAACATGAAAATTAACTTATCCAAAAATAAGAATCTCATCTGCGATAATATTCTCAATTGCAGCATCATTTTTTTCTTCTAAATTTAGTTAGTTTTTTTTTTGTTTTTAAGATATATGAATTTTATATTTATATTAGATAGTGGTTTTAAGGAATAATTAAAATTAAATCCTAATAAGTTAGTTCATCAATCTATTAGAATTTTAGAACATATAGAATTTATTTTTCAATTATATAAGGCTTAGTAATATAAAAATTAACTTATTAAGAAATAAGAACCCAATTCAAGATAATATTTTCAATTGTAGCATACTCTCCTAAATCTAGTATGTTATTTTTATTTTTATAATATATAAATTTTTATATTCATATTAAAGAGTACTTTTAAGGATATAATAGTACAAATTAAGTTAGTTCATCAAACAATTAGAATTTTAGAACATTTAGAATTAGTTTTTCAATTGTATTAGGCTTAGTAATATAAAATTTAATTTATCAAGTAATAAGAACCCCATCCAAGATAATATTCTCAATTGTATCATCATTTTTTCTTTCTCTTCTAAGTCTATGAATTTTTATATTCATATTAAGAGTGGTTTTAAGTATATATATATATAATAGTTAAAATTAAGTCCTAATAAGTTAATTCATTAATTAGTTAAAGTTTTAGAATGTTTAGAATTAGTTTTTCAATTATATAAGATTTAGTAATATGAAAATTAACTTATCAAGAAATAAGAATCTCAGCCAAGATAATATTTCAAACCGACACTTATAATAGTTATAATTCTATTTCACATTGAAAATATAATGTGATGTGTGTCAAGTAAAGAGATCATATCTTTGTAATGATGTGTCGCATAATGAAGCTTTCACTTCGGTTATTATATATTATATAGATTTTTTCCCCTCTTCTCTTTTTAATTTTCATCTCATCTCTTTTCTTTTCTTTTCTTTTCTTTTTAATACTTGAGAGTTTCTTCTGAACTCTTATGTTCAATAGTCAGAAGAATCCCACTATGACCAACACTTATTCTCTGCAACCGTCCAAATACTGCTATGGCATTAACATATTAGCTTGCCAATTAGGTTCACTAGCTAGCTAATGGACCCGTGTAAATATACGTGATAGAATTAAAAAATTGTCTTCCATCTAATTTTAAGAGATAAAACAAACACACATTAAGTTATATTATTGAAATTTCTAATAAACATGTAATATACATCCACATGTCTCTTGCAACCTATGTCGTTCATGCATGTTATATACGCACAAAGATGTACTCAACAATCCTAACTCCTTTGAAAGAACAGGAAAATGCATAAGAATATTAGAAAGATTCCAAAGCACCAAAGTAAGGTATTGAAAATATTTGTTAAAACACATTAATTATTGATACACTATAACTCTTGTGAATTGTTGACAAATATATAGATTAAAGTATAAGATCACAACTTGAAAATACCTTTTTGAAAATTTTGATGCATACTTTTACTTACAAATTGGATGTGAATATTACAATAAAAATAATTATGATATAATCTTTAAATGCTTTTTCATAAGCAATACTTTTGACTTTTAGTTACAAATTATGAGCGATAATCTCGTACTAATATATAGTCGATTCATACCTTTTAACTTAATAGTCAAGCATCAATGTTCTAATCACCACATTAAAGTAATCTTATCTCCAAATATACTGTGAAGTAAAAAAATCATCATTCATATGCTCATTTTTATAATTCTATTTGTTTTGTTAAAGTATCTAGTAAAGAGTTACAATTTTTCCTCTCAAGAAATGATATATATGAAGCTCAACCCTCCGATAAAGCATAAATGCTAATTGAGTCATCTGATATATTTCTTTATGCAAAGCACTTCGGATATTTTTTGTTCAATGCATAATGAAACGGAAATATAGTACTCAAAGTACGTTCTATGTTTATGTTCAAATTATCAAATTAAGATTAAGCGTAAATTACACACGGTACCCCTAAAATTTGCCCTAAATTATACACGGACTCCCTATCTTTGTAAATTACACTCCGCTACATTTTTATTTTTTATTTGACGGGGTTAACGGAATTAATAAAAAGACACTAATACCCTTCATGAAAACACAAATTTACCCAACCCACCCACTTATTCCTCCTACCGTCGGCACGCCAAACAATCCCACACAGCTAACCTAATTTTACTGCCATTTGATTTACCTTCTCTAGGGATTTTTGGAATCGGTTATGAATTCATTTGATTTACTACCATTTGATTTACCCAACCCACCCACCCACTCCTCATATCAGTAAAGAAGGGCCGGGAGATTGGCTCTGGAAGACGATGGCGGCGGCAGTGGTGGCGTTGTCAAAGACGGAGATCTCGTCCACGTGGTCGGCGTTGATGAGGTCCTTGCTGATGGAGTGGGTCTTGAGGATGGAGGGTTTTAGGAGGTTGAAGTAAAAGTCGTCAGGCCGCTGGAGGTATTGGAGCTGTAGCTTCACTGGGTGGCGATAATGGAGGCGGGGCAGGAGCCGAAGCTGTCGTTGTTGATGAGGGCGATGGAGGCGGCATGGTGGGAGAAAAGATTTTGGTGGCTCTTTATATCCATTTTCTCTCTCTACAACCCATCATCCATGGCCACCAGTTCGCAAACCTGTGGAATTGCCATATTGGACAAGCAATTCATGTGTCAGATCCGCGGCGGAGCCTCTCTGGTCGCTGCGCTGTCCCAGAGGTATGCACCGCATACATAGTATAACACACACACACACGAAGCACTTGAGTATCTATGCTCGGGCGATTTGTGTGAACAGTTTGGAATTGGTTTGATCTCTGGCGAAATGATTGTCTGGTGAAATGATTTTGGTGGTCCTAGGGTTGGATGGCAGCGGTGGAGGTGATTTTGTTTATCTCTTCTTATTTTTTCACTGAGTGAAATTGTGTAGACGCTGTCGAGTACGGTGGTGGATGAATCTGCTGGTGGAGCTGATGGCGGATCTGGGGTCGGGCATGGTGGACAAGTCGGCATTCGGGTGCTGGTGTCATTTTTATGGGTACGGTGGTGTGGGGTTGTGCTATTTTTGAGGAAGGGAATTTCAGTGAGAGATAGGCAAAGTGTCAGCCTTTAACGGTGGTCGTGAGGCGTTGGCAGCAGTGGCGGAGTGTCGGCGGCAGTGGCTAAGCATTGGGTTGTAAGGAAGAAGAGGAAGAGGGCATTTTGGGAGTAACGTAATAGTTAAAAGTTGCCCTAACTTTTCTTGCCGGTTCTCTGACAGAAGAGGGCTTTATGTAAGACAGTGGCAAATCACAAGGAGCAAAGAGTAATTAAAAATATAGGGGGATCCATGTGTAGTTTAGGCCAAACCTCGGGGGTGCCGTGTGTAATTTACCCTAAGATTAATCGAGTCATCATTATATCTTTTTTTTTGGCCTATGCAATCCAGATTCTAAGTAAAACTCCTGCACCACTACTACGTTGATAGAACCTCGAAACACCTTAATGCTACCATTGTAAATGAGTATATTTAGAACTACTATTATGAACATCTTATCACTTTCCTAAGACATATTAGAGCATAACTTGTCAACTACCATTATATTAATGCTAACTTTAATCACCTTAGAATTACCACTTACTAACTATTACCACTGCCATCACATCTGCATCACTATAATCCTACTGGTAAGATTATCATCACTACAACCATCTCGAGAACTACACATACCGTTGTAACCATGGCTTGTCAGAACTATTACAAATCTCATTCTCATTAACAGTGTTATAACTATCACCACAAGAATTACCACTATCACATTCGTAATCATTGTCACCTTTTCAGTTCTCACCACTATCATGCTTGACATCTACTGTCAAAATCTCCGTAGTATCATTATCTCAACTATCATAATTGGCCATTGTTATCAATTAATGGAAAAAAAATTCTTTTAACTCATTTACCCTTTCATGTATTTTCTTCTAACTCAATCTTAGCTTATTTTTTTTTCAAATACATATTATTCTTAGTTAAAATTGAGTGTAACACATTAGACTTTAACGGTTTATGTGATGCCCCGAACCTAGGTTTATGAGGTTATTATTACTTAGCGACGATTATGGTAAGTAAGACGAAATTAGACTGTTAGTGAAGACCTTATGAACATGTATAAATTTGATCTTTAGCGTTAATTATTGTGAGCAATATTATTTGTTGCATCTAGCAATATATTTTAATAATATGATAAGCTATAAATGATGAAGTTGTACAATAGAAAAATTCATGGAAGTGAGTGGTTTGCAATTTAAAACTGACGAAATTGTGCTGCTATAACATTATATGGTCTCGCATTAAATAATTTTACATAGTAAGGAGCAGAAAACAAAAAGGGAAACAACAATAAAATAAAATAAATAAATAAATAGAAATTTGGGTTAAATATAAAAAGGGGGAGAAGAGAATGAGGAAAGAAAGAAGAGAGGGGCGCCGGCCCTAATGGGACTGCAACGCCGGCGCAACTTCTAGCCACACGCGCAACCACCGGCGACAACTCCGGCCACGCCCCTTCACAGAAACACCATCCAACGCCTCTGCCACCGCCATGCCGCAACCATCGAGTCACTGACATCGCCAAGCCACCGTGAGATCGCGATCTCCGATCAACCTCTTCCATATTTTTGGCTACAGCAACGACCACCGGCGACGGTGACGCCAAAGGGCCACTGGGGACAACGTCAGAGTCCACCCACCACCAGGTTCTTTGATCCAATGGCCACCATCGCCAATCCACTGCTCACTGTCGCCGTGCAATAGCGGTCGCCGACTACATAACTCCGAACAGCGCCTCCTCCGAACACCACCCAACGCCTTCATCAGTTGCCGCCATAGATCTGGACCATCTCTACACTGCCGAAACCATCGCGCCGTTGCCATCAGTGCACGGCTTGACCACCGGTCAGCGACAATTCCAATCGACAAAAGGCAGTCACCAATCTGCATCCACCACCGTCAGAGTCCGCAACCACCGGCGATTAACTCAGGCTGCACCTACACCAAACACCACTGCACAACATCTCCGCGACCACCGCACCGTGACCAAGGTGCCGCTGCCATCACCGTAAACGGCACTTGTCGTCACCGCCCCTCACTGTTGTTGCCCTATCCTTGAACCTACTGGTGCCAACCACCTGAAATCACCACCACTGTGGCGCACTCTGATGGAACAGCACGGTACCATCACCGGTCAACCATAACTCCAATCGACATAGAAAGACAGCCATTGGTTTTGTGAAATTGTTTGTGAAGCGGGGTTTGGCGGCGTTGTGATTTTTAACGGCGATGCTTACATTGATTATAGTTGGGTTATATGTGCGCAGTTGTGGGTTTACGTTGTGTGTGTTTGGTAGGCGTGTAAGTGTGGTTAATGTCCGAAGAGCATGTGTTTGGGGAGTTGTTCTGATTTTGGTGCGTTGTGGAGCAGAGGTACCACGAAGGTGCTTGAGATGGCTAAAATGGTATCATGACATGCTTGTAGTGTTTGGAATGGGCTAGATTGTGATGGTGTCTATTTGTGGGAATGTGTTGTGATGGAGGAGGTGCGACTGTGTTTTCTGAGAGTGTGTGTTTGTGTAAAACCAAGTGTGTTTTTATCTCGATAAAAGTTTAGACTGTGTAGGTTGATGAGACAACCTGTCGGGTTCAATTAGTGATGGTTGTGGCATGTGTACTTGAATGGAACGTTGGTGAGTGGAATGTGTATAATTGTCCTCTGGTGTCTTGGTGATTTGTGTTTGTAGAGCGGTGGGTGTACGGCGCCTGTTTGTCACGTGTGTGGATATTATTGTTGTGGGATGACTATGTATAATAGGTTATTTGTGGTTGTGTTGTTGGCAAATAGTGACGGTTATGACACTGCTTACCGTATCTGGAATGGTATGGTGGTATTGTTTACGGTGGTTGTGCTGGAGTAACTATGAGGTGTATATGCCGGTAGTCGATAGAATTTAGGACCCTGTTGATTGGTGAGGGAAGTTATTGGTTGCAATGGTTGATGGGTGTGGCAATTATACTGGGATGGAGTAGCTGTTGGTGAAATGTGTATGACTGTATAATTCTGGTATCTGGGTGGGTTGTGTGCTGGCACCGATAGGTGTACGTGTTTCATGTGTTTAGGCAAGTGTGTATATTGTGTAGGCGTGGTTGTGGTTGAACGATAAGGTGTATGCATGTTGGACATTATTGCATGAGGAGTGCAGTTGTGTATCTTGTAGCAATAGGGCATGCTCGATTGGTTAGTGACATCAAGTTAGTTGAGAGAGGCTCGACAGCGGTGATGAAATGCCGAGAATGGCATGGTGAACTGGGCACGATTTTGGAAGGGTTGCGTAGCGGGCGGTCAGATGCGGCATCGGAATTGTTTGAGGAAATAACCAACAGGAGTCATCAACGATGCCTTCGTGTCATAGTAAAGCTGGGAACATGGAGATAAAAAGAATGACCCTAACTGTTCTTTTAGCAAGATGTAGCAGGGAGATTGTCGCTCCAGAGACTTTGATGTGGGAAATGCGTAGCGTCATGTAAGTACTCCTGCCATATTCCTCCGTATACCCTATTTTTGTTTATGTATATGTATAAATGAATTGTTCCAATTAGAAGTTTTAAAGCCTTTTACATGCTACTGCTTTTGTGTAAATTGTTTGATGAGAAAATGCATAAAAAAATGGCATGGAATGTTTTCTATGTGTAGTGTTTAAAGTTGGCTTATGTTGAATGAGACGGTATTTCTGGCTTGGTTGTTGCGCCCCATATCCACGGGGGAAAGTTGGATTGTTGGGTCCTGGTCAACGGGACGATACGTTGACACACAGTTGTTGCTCATGGTGCGCCCTTGCGTCCACACCAATATGTATCCCGGATGAAGGAGGGATTGTGGGCCCTAGTCGGGGGGCGCATACCCTGACCAAATAATGTTCATCCCATGTGGAGTAGGGATTGTGGGCCCTAGTCAGGGGGGAACATACGCTGACCGCAACATGCCAATGTTATGATGAACTGTGATAGTTATTGATGAGCCTACTTGATGTCTACTTCGTTTCTGAGAATCTTCGATGAATTGCTTTCAAAAGTATATATATGCATAGTATCTCTTGTGAAATGTTTACCAGTTTTAAATTGAAGAAAACCATGGCATGTTTCATGTTTTGATGAATCCCAAAATCTATTTTAGGGATATGGTTTGTGTACTTACTGGGCCCTAAGCTCACCCCTTTTTATAAATGTTTTCAGGCGATCAACTAGATGAACATGAGTATTACGAGAAAAATGAGAATGAAGCCGCAGGAGATGCTCATTAGGAAGTTGTTTAAGCCCTTCAGAAATTGTAGAACTGCCAGTTATTTATTTGAATCGTTCGTAGCTTAATTTTAGGAGGTTTCTTTAAAATAAATGCTATCGGTCTCTATGGAGGATTTCAGTAGAGATGATTTGGGAAAGAGTTGTAAGGGCATCTTTAGAAATTCATGTTATGGTGTTAGTTAATGTATGATTTTAGAATTGTGTACAGGTTTTAGTGAGTAAGGCCTGGCAGAGCCCTAAATTGGAGTCTATTGGGTCTGCGGCCGGTCACGTGCCTAACTCGTGGGCCTGCTCGTGGGTTTGGGTCGTGACAGTTTAACTTATAAAAAATTATATTCCTTTCAAACTTATCTTTAGCAATCTCAATTCATATTTGTCAAAAATATAAGAGCTCAACAAATCTTACGTGTCGCGAATCTTATGTGAAATAATCAATAATACTTATAAATTCTTTAATGATTAAATCATAATAAAGAGTTATTAAGTAGGGAAGATTTTGTATTTTATATTTTTGAGATTTTATATTGTTATTTTAAAGTACTTTTGAGGTATTAATAATCAAAACTAAGGGTTAATATATAAGTATAATGATTAGGTAGAGTTCTATGAGGTGGATAATTGGTTTCTTAGCTTTATAAAGTTTACGAATATAGAACCAATTATACCTATGAATTTTCTGATAATAAATTATAGGAAAGAGTTAAATAAGGTAGAAAACGAAAAGAACACTAAAACAAATAGAATTCTTCAATCTTATATATCCAATTCAAAAAAAGTTGGACTTTAAATGAAAAGACCAATTAAGTTGGGAAACTACCACTTGCAAATGTGAAACTTACGTGTCAGAAGGAGAAGATTCCTAAAAAAATCTTACGTGACGCAAAGATAGAGTTCTAAAAATCATGTTATTTTTATAATCAAAATTAGGGCCTAATGTATAAGGGTAGTGATTAGGTAGAGTTTTATAAGGTGTATGAGGGCTTCTTAGTTTTTATAAAGTTTACAAATATATGGTAAATTATCCTACAAATTTTCTAATAATAAATAATAAGGTAAAAAAAAAAAGAATACCAAAACAAATAGGATTCTTGAAACCTATAAGGTGTTAATAATCAAAATTATGGCATAATATATGAGTATAGTGATTAGGTAGTGTTTTATAAGATGTATGATTGCCTTCTTAATTTTATAAGGTTTACAAATATAGGGTAAATTTTACCTACAAATTTTCTTATAATAAATCATAAGAAAGAGTTAAATAGGGTATAAAAGAAAAAGGACACCAAACAAATAGAATTCTTGAATTGAATATATATAATTTAAAAAAAGTTGGATTCTAAATGAAGAGACAAATTAAGTTGAGGAACGATCACATGTAAAGCTGAAGCTTACGTGTCAAAAGGAGAAGATTTCTAAAAAATCTTATGTGGCACAAAGATAGAGTTCTAAAAATCATGTTATTTCAAGTGCTTTTGAGGTGTTAATAATTAAAATTAGGACCTAATATATAAAAGTGTAGTGATTAATTTGAGTTTTTATAAGGTGTATGATTGGCTTATTAGTTTTATAAAGTTTACGAATATAGAATAAATTATACCTGTGAATTTTCTAATAATAAATGATAGGAAAGAGTTAAATAATAAGGTGAGAAAAGAAAAGAATACCAAAACAAAGATGATAAAAGAGTAGAACACCAAGACTAATAGGATTCTTGAATCATATAAGGTATTAATAATCAAAATTAGGGCCTAGTATATAATGATTAGATAGAGTTTTATACGGTGTATGATTGCCTTCTTAATTTTATAAAATTCATAAATATAGGGTAAATTATACGTACGAATTTTCTAATAATAAATTATAGGAAATAGTTAAATATGGTAAAAAAGAAAAAAGAGACCAAAACAAATAGGATTCTTGAATTGTATATATCTAATTTTAAAAAGTTAGAATCTAAATGAAGACACCAATTAAATTAGGAAAGTACCACATGCAAAGTTGAAACTTACGTGGCAGAAGAAGAAGGTTCCTAAAAAATTCATTGTGTCGCAAAGATAGAGTCGAATCCTACATGTCGCAATTCTAAGTGAATGTTTCAGCTTTATACACACACACTGGTCAAAGATACTAGGACTAATCGATGGGTGAAATTTTGTGATAATGTTTCTTGCTGGGATAATGATGGTCGGTATGATGGTGGATTTGGATTTAGAGGTGTGGTGGTGCCTTGTTGACCAAAGGATTTGGTGTTTAGCGGTATTGGTCAGTGATGATGGTTGTTGTGGTTATTAGTGGCTATGGTAGTTGGTGGTACTCATGTGTGTTAGTCATTGGTGGTGGTGGTGGCAGCAGTCAATGGCTATAGTGGTTGGTAGTGGTGGCAGCAGTCAATGACTATAGTAGTTGGCGGTGTTGGAAAGCTTGGTATTTGGGTGTGTTGATCAGTTGTGATGGCAGATCGAGGGTCAGTAGCTATGGTCGTTGGCAGTGTTTGTAGTTTGGTGTTCAAGGGTTGGTCAGTAGTGGGATGGTTGTGGCGGTCAATGGCTATGGTGGTGGGAAATGTTGATGATTTGGTGTTCTTGGTGATAGGTGTTAATGCTGAAGATTGAAGGGAAGAAGATACATAAAATGCTACCAGTAAAAGTTAAAAGATGGATCTCAGGAAAAAGAAAAAAAACTCCAAAATGAAGTTTTTTAAAATAGTCCCACTTAAAACTGGTTTATGAAACTGAAGGGAAAAAAATTAAACCATATGTCAATTACTGATTTTTTTTTTCAGTTTTCAAAATTGAATAAAATATTAAAAATAAAAACTATTTCAAACGTTATCTAAGTCTTGATATCAATCACATTGTTAGGCCCATGTAACATCCAAGAAAATGACATTCAACTCTATTGCAAACACTCTTTTAACCCCGAATGAGGAGGAAATATTGAGCAACTTTAAGAGAACTCAGTAGTAAGTTTCAGTGTCTGGGGAGAATAGCTAGCTACATCAAGTGAAAGAAATTGTACGTTTTAGTTGTCATTTGAGATTGATTTTAATAACTAGATTTTTTTATTCAATCAGAATCAGTGCTTAAAATCAGCTTTTATATATTTTAAGCATAACTAAATATAAGTTTTCGAAGATGTTCAAATAAAACGCGATGAAAATAGGTTTAGAGTGACAAGATGACCGAATAGTATAATTCAAACTTAGGGGGTCATTTAATGTTGTTTATGTGTAACGATAGCTTGGTAGTTCTTTTGGTCAAACATAATTCTCCAAAATTGATTGAATTAGAACTTAAGAAAACCAAAATTCTTGATTTAATGTGAATTTAGTCAAGTTTGACCATTCTAGAATGAATTTCAAGCACTCTCTTAGTTGCAAATAATAATATAAAATGAATGTGACTTTTGTCAAATTTGTATGCAATTTCGAATGCAGGTGGTATATCAACTCTAAAGCATATATTGATTTGGCAAAAGTCAAAACTACTTTGACAAGAGCACAACCGCGGACAATTAGAGCCTATTAACTCCCCTGTGTTGCTTGAATAGCAATTTCCACCGCATTCAATGTCAAAATGACTATGGCAAGGTCTATCAATAGACTTTAAATCATAAACCCTATTACTTATACAAACAGATACCGCAGTCTTGTCTTCTTTCATCTCTTTGATGACTCTCATAATGCGGAATATATATATATATATATATATATATATATATATATATATAGTAACCAAGAGGCTGTACATTTACCAAATTTCGATTTTCGTTTTTGTAATGATGATGAAAAATATGCATTTTTCGTGTACTTTTTTTTTTTTCAGTTTCGTTTTGGATAAAAAAAATCTAAACAATAGCAAAAAAAGTGTTTTTCCACACCTTTTTCCACTGTTCGTATTCTGTGTCAGAGAATACATCACATGTCTCCTTTCTTTGCTGCCTAGCTGCATCCTCTCTCTCTTGCGGTGAGCCGTATGATATGCAACTATCTCCAGCGGTGAAAGATGGGCAACAGTTGGCGAGAGAGATGAAGAGGAGATACTGGTGATAGATGGGATAGAGTTCGTTAACGAGGAGTACGTGAAGTTTGATGTGCTGATCAACGACGAAGACGAAAAGGGAAGCGCACCGAACCAGAGGAAGCTGGAGCTCCCAGAGAATGAAAGGGGTGTTGATCACGATTTGCAAGTATCGATCTGTAAACCATACCATTTTTCTCAATTCAGCATCGTTCTCTAGGATTCTCACCTGGGTTTCTTCCACAAGAACTGAATTGGTAGTACTCTGCTCCGGCGGTGGCGAGGGGATGGTGCTTTTGACAATACCGGTAGGGCACATGGGACAATTGGTTTGTGATCTAAGCCAGAAATCAATACAAGGCACGTGAAAAGCATGGTTAAACTTTGGCAACAGCCTAAGAGTCTCATCATCCTGAAACTCGCTTAAGCAAATAGAGCACTCTGTTCCTTCAACAAGACTCTAACCTCTTTAATACTTGCAAATCGTGATGGCGTTGATGGTGAAAGTAGATAGCAATTTCGTTAGAGCAATTCTATTGAGTTTGCCTGAAAAAAATGGTGTAAAAGATCGATATTTTATACATGTTACTCGAATAAGGGGAAGGGGAACTCGTGAAAGGGTAGGGGAAGGGAAGGGGGGATACACAAATGTGGGAACAGGGAAGGGGAAATTAAATGGAAGGGGAAGGGGACACACAGATATGGGCCTACGAAAGAAATAGTGTAGAAAATGTTAAAAAAAACATACAAGAATGGAGCAAAAAAAGTTGGTGAAAATGAAAATGAAAATGGTAAACGTACATAAAAAATTGAAAAAAGTAATACGGAAAAAACTAAGGCCACGTTTGACGCGGTTTTTTTTTTCCAGTTTTGAAAATTGAAAAAAAAGTGCGTTTGGTAACCATTTTTTTTCCTTCTCCAATTTAAAAAACTAGTTTTTAAACTGAAGAGTAAAAAAAAAACTCCAGAAACTGATTTTTTTTTTCACTTTTGGTTTTTTTTTTAGACCACCACCCTCCCACAGCCGGCAGCCACCTCCGGCGGCCGGCGACCACCGCCGGCGACCACTGCCGGCGACTGCCGGCAGCCCTCGTCAGCCATCGGCAGCCACCTCCGGCCTTCGGCGACCATCGTCGACCGCCGGCAGCCACCGGCCACCGCCAGCCACCACCACCGTCGACCACCGCCACCGCAAACCACCCAAAAAAAAAAGTCAAAATAAAAAGGGATACCAAACACCCAAAAAAAAACTCAAAAAAAAAAGGTTATCAAACACCACTTGTTTTTGTAAAAAAAAATAATAATAATAAGCTGCTCTTTAAAAACTGAAAACCAAAAAAAAAAATTTGTCAAACCAACCCTAAAAGTACAGAATCCGATTTTAAAACTAAATATTAAAATTTAGAAAATAAAAACATAATACAAAATGCGAAAATAAATTGCGTAAATGTACAGCCCACAAGTTTTATTTTATGAACAAGAGGGTTGGTTTTGGCTTGAGACTTGAGACAAGGGGTGGGAAATTAAGACGGGGTGGCAGTGATATTTATCAATGAATAACTGGCTACCTCTCATATGTGTGTGTGTGTGTGTGTGTGTGTATTTTTTGGGGGGCGTGGGGGTGGGGGGGGGGGTGTAGGAGGGGACAATAACTGGCAGTTCTCTTTGGTCCTGGGGATTTGGATGCTGAAACCATGTTGAAGCAAAGGGCCAAAACTGCATTCCAAGTCTAGAGAAAGAGCAAAAAAGAAGCAAAAGCTCTCACTTTCCCCTATTCCCATGGTAGAAGATCTGCCTTTCCCTTTACCATCACCCCCCTCACATTTTGCTTCTCATTTCGACCTCGAATCTCCATTTCCCCTCTCTTTTCCTTATTCCTCCCCTTCTTTCCTTTTCCCTCTCCTCCATCGAAATCTGTCACTCTCCCACATCCCCCCCTCCCTTTTCCAGTTTGTCTCCACAACTTTACTCCCCAGAATCCCATATTTCTCGTAGATTTCAATTACTGTAAAAGATCAACCAAAGTAATGAAAGCCATCTGAAATGAACAAGTTAAAGGGAGGACGAATGTAGAAACAATTCGATTCAATTTCCGTAGTTGTAGAACTAATTACGAATGAAGCTACTAGCAATAGCCCGATTCCTATCAAAGTGAGTAGTTTCGTACACAGGAAGTTCCTCAGAGAACCTTTCATTCTTAAACAATGCCAGATGGTCGAGCTCGAAAAGATCCGAACTAGAATCACTTGCAGCATCGTCATAATCATAATCATCCTCCGCACGAATATCTCTAGCCAAAAAATCATTCTTCCGAGTTTGGTAACTTCTTGAAACACCCACTCTAGGATTGTTTTTCTTTTCCTTAACTTGCAACTTGGGTTCGTGTCTCCCAATTTTGTCGGAATCTTCAGCATATATGCACTTATGGCCGCAAGGACGAGCATCTTCATCGACGATCACACTCACCGGATAAAATCTGACAGTCCTCTTGACGCCATTGTTCAGTTTCTCCCTGGAATTCGGCGAACTTTTGCTTAAACAAGACCTCGAGAATGAAGAAGCAGATGAACATTTGGAGGAAGATTTACTGGACTTCAACTTCCTCTCCACGCTTTCACTACAACTGGGAGGAGTAGGATACTTCGTTTTCTTGGCGCTTCCGTTGGTGAAAAGCAAGTTGATGAAGCTCGTAAGGCGACCGCCGGGCGAGATGGGCTGCTTCACCTTCTTCAAGTTGGCATAAATCTTCATGGCTCTGGCTTTTGACTGGATCAAGCCCTCGTCAATATTCTCCCTCTGATGATTACCATCTTTGAGGGGATAAAGTTCAGCCTGACTCTCACGAGGGGCGAGATGGGCTGACACGCTGGTTTTAACAGGGTTCGGCCTTGGTGCGGCGAAGCAAGAAGTCCTTGACTTGGCCGCACCAAAAGATTCGGTTTCGGAGGACGAAAATCCTCCGGAACTAGAATCTGAAGAGCAAGAACTCGAACTGTAGAACACAGGATCACTATACTGCATTGAATTTTCTTCCTTTCCTGGCATTGATGATTTCCTCCCGGCGGACATTTTCTCATTGACCTTCTTTTCCATCCACTTCTCGATCAAACAAGCCCGCCGAAGGCTCGCCATCTCTTCATCTCCAATGTCACTTGACTTTTCTCTGCCACCACCATTACCACTCTGTTTCTTCGTAATCTTCTCCTTGTGGACCTTCACATCTCTGCATTTTCCATCACCCCCATCGATTGAGCGGTACATTTCATCAAGAAGACTCGATGAAAACGATTGGTTTCCTGAATTTTTCCTCAACCTGTCTTCTCTCATCGATTTCTCCCAACCATACATTTTTTCTATCGGTTATTTTGTACGTGCACAAAAAGGGATAATGAGAAAAGGGTAGAGAGAGAATCAAATGTCAAATGATATGATGAACAGAGGAAGAAAGAAGAAGTAGAAGGAAGAAGGGTATAACTTTGTTTAGAGGGGGAGAAAGTGAGTAACGAGAGCAAAGATGACACGCCTTTGAAGGTTGAAGGTGAATGAATAGAGAGAACAGGGGAGAGAGAGCGGCTATTTAAAAGAATTTCATGCGCGTGCACGATCTTCGTCCTAATTTAAGCCAATGCCAGTTTGGCAAAGTTTTTGATTTATTTCCCGAAATTCTAAATTGCAGCCATTGATTTAGCTGACCGAGAGAAACTCTGGTGTGTGGAGCTGAACACAACTGGATTGGTGCTAACAGAGCTGTGGGTCCAGATGATTAGGTATGACAATGAAGATTCTCTCTTGTTTTGATGTGCGGTTTAGTGGGTGGCAACCACTGGATCAGTGCTAGTACAGGGTTATTATTGCTGATATACTATGATTTTGGTATTCCAACCTTCTTTTGGAAAGAAAAGCTGGTGGCTTTGGATGCAGAGAAATGTGTGAACTTGAATGTGCTGAATTTTAATTCATCTTTGAAAGGTTTGTTGGGTATGAATATTGTTATTCAATGTATGAAGGTATCATTTCATCATCCCGTGTATGGTAGATGATCTCTCCAACCTAGACCATCCAAATTTGTTAAAGATCAACTACGAAAAAGAAATACGGCTCTAGAGCATAGGATCCCAAGAAAATAATACGTAAAATTCGGTTGAGCTGGAGAACCATAATAATAAGGTATATATGTATACCTTAGAAAGTTTTAGTTGAATATATTTTGGTAGTTGTCGTCCTTTGGCAATTGAAATATTGCTCATAGTTACAGACCACCTTTCAGAATCTGTTTAGCCTACATTCCAGAATCTGTTTAATCTATATCTTTAATCATTTACGCATAAGACATACGGATTATAGAAGATTATGATAAATGATGACTGGTTAATGACAGACATTAAAGGTGTGTAGACCTTCCCTCATTTCCCTTAATTGGTATCTGCTTTTCTTTTTGGTAGGTTCTTAGAACATGGAAGATCTCCTTACAGAAGGGGGAAAAAAAAGGAAGATGGAAGATTTGCTCATAAATTGAGCACATAATACATTTTTTATTTGGTCAATTAGAGTACATGGCATCTGCACGAGTAGAAGTTACGGTTAAAATGACTAGCGACATGTCAAGATGGTGGATCCAACAAGGTCGCCATGAATTTGTAATACATTGCTTGTTTTGGAAATTACTACATTTGATCGGTTGACAGTATTCTTTGATCATCTAATGATAACTTTTGAGTAGTCGATACTAAAGCATTCGAAACCATTTGAAATTTACCGAAGCCGAACCCAGAAGAGAAATTATTGACGTTTTAGGAACTCTACTTGTGTCACAACACTTCACCGACTCATTCAATTATAGGAGTGACGGGAGTTGTGTACAATCTGCAGCAAGGACGTAGTCAACTGGAGCTAATGACTCGTCCTTAATAAGAATTTCTCGTTGAACCCGTCAAGATGAAATTTTAAAGATTTAAAACCGGCCCGATTATACGAAGGAGCGTTCATGGCAACTTCAAAATTGAAGATGCGAATACCTGTCAAGGAAAGTTGCCTTACAACGAATAATCTTGCATATTGGTTACTCTCATTCATGATTACGAGTAAAAGGTGGGAAATTAGGGGTAAAAGTGTTTGGTTTTAATCATGGTAAATATATAGAAAGGAGCCTTAAAAGTGGACTTTGTGTCACGGAAATTCAACCAAGGAGCCTCTTGGTATTTGAAATGGTGACTCTATATATGAGCCACTGAATGAAGTAAGAATGAAGATCGGAAATTATCTTGGATCGATGACGAGCTTTAATCATGGTAAATTGATGGTTCAGAGCCTGAATTTTATCCCTAATCATGATGAGACAAGCAGGGAGCCTCTCTGTCATGTGAATATGGTAAATTCTTTGTCACCAATTAATTTTGGTGGTTAATCATGGTGATTAGTTGAGGGCATTTTGAGCATCAAGAAACGTGTTCCCGAAACGGTCTTCTTTTTTAATGTCGCATAAACTACCAGATCATATTTATCACTGTTTTAGTTAAAAGTCTTTTCTAGGGATGGGAAGTCAAATGTGCAACCATAGAGTTATTATTCCAACGAGGTCATGCCCGTCTTCCGCGTTGCGTTTGACTCCATAATCACGGGTAGTCGCTTGGTTTCATATTTATTATTTGATTGCTTCGGTGTAAGCCATTTTGGTTTGAAGATAGCATCTCCATCTACAATATTGGGTTTATCCTATATGCCATAGACATAAATCTACGGTTGCAGTTTTGTCTATTTACATGTTAATTAGAGCAGCAAATTAGTGTGCATGTAATAGCGATATTTTTTGGAATTACATTTTTTGAAGTGAACGGGATTCCAAATTCAGTTTAAATGTGTGAACCAGATCGTGTCATTTAGGTTTTGTAATTTGAAAATAGTGGTATTACCTCGAACAAAATTACCATAAGCTCGTTGATCACTGTCCCAACAAAAGGACCAGTTGATGGAGGAACGTAACATGTGTTGACATTCACAAACCCAAAACATCATTAAGTGGGATGGAGAGGGACATATTTGGACTTATATTAATAACCCACGCACACAGCATAGGCCCATAACTTAAGTCATCTACAGATTTGGAAGCATGGTTTGCCAGGTAGCTGCCTCCATTATTCTTGCCAAGATCACATGCTTTCCTCTTTTGGTCTGTCCCTGTTGATCCTTGCTAAGTAAGTAGACAGACATGAGTCCCAGTTTATATGACACCCTTCACCTTCTAAGCAGCCTCACTTGACCATAAAGCAGGCCCCTGCAGAAAGCGCACCAGTCTGGTCTCTTCGGTGGATCTATGTATGAAATATCATCAACTTAGTGGTGCTTTTACAGGTTTCAGCTACATAAAAGTATCAAAGTATGGCTCGTTTTCTAATAGATTACGTTTTTAAAATAACTAATAACTTAGCATTGTATCACAATTTTGATTAGGTCGACCCAACTCTTCCCGCTTTCATCTAACCTTTCTTGTTGCATTATATTCATTTATCCACTTGATATTGGTGTACTTTTAAGTTGTATCTTTTCATACAAGCAAAAACTTGCGCGATGTTAATAATTCTATAATAAAAAGAACGTGGACAGATTAGGCAAATATCTATTATGTGTTTGATTCATTGAAGTTGAAGATCACGGGGACCACTTCTTTAAATGGGTATCCCTTCTATTGGTGGATTTGATTAGAGATATATATATATATATATATATATATATATATATATACTCGTATGGACTTAAATGGTTAATTTTTTCTTTTCTTAAATTACCCTTTTCTAATTGATATTTGGGCTAATTACACCCATGTCCCTAAAGTTTAGGAGTAATTACACACGAGGACACAAAGTTTCAAAATGTAACACTTATGTCCGTTTGCAAACGGAATACAAAAATACTTAACGGTTTTGACAAAAAGACTTGATTGCCCCTGACTTTAAAATAAAATTCCCACTTTGCCCCTTTAAACTCTGCCCCTCCCATTTTTCTTTTTTATCTTTTCTTTTTCCTCTCCTTCATCATCTCCTCTCTTCTAAAAAAAGCCAATTCTGCTCCGAAGGCCCAACGTGTTGCAAATCTGATGAATCGCTTCAGACCAACAATCTTGAAGGCGAAACAGGTGGTCGACACGCAGTCTCATCCCGTACAAATGCAGCAGGAGAAAGAAAGACTACATGCAGAAATCAGAGTAGCAGAAGCTGCAACAAGACTATGGGAAGAGGCATAATTGAAAGCACAGAGACAAAGAGAGAGAGAAGATGCACGAGATAAATTGGAGAAGATGGAAAAGGCTTGCTGGTTTGCTGCGATTCTGCTTTACGGTGCATCACGTCCACCACGGGTGTGGCGCTGCTGCCAGCTACCTTCTCCCGAGCCTCCTGCGGGACCAAGGACCAGAGGTGTTCGACGTTGACGATGGGGCAGTGGAACTTGTTGCGGAAGTTGGAAGAGGATGCCGACCTTGCCGAAGTAGCCGGATGGTTCTTGTCGAAGAGGATGCGGTGATGGTACATACCACCGACGTTCTCCGCCCGTCAGAATGCTTCAGATCGAAGACGAACGCCTAATTTAATTTGCAGATTAAGAACATTTTGAAACCCTAATTTGTAGAGCATTTCAGATTGAGACTTTAGAAAAATAGAAATTTAATTTGCAGATTTAGAAAAATTAAGGTTGTGAACCCTAATTTGCAAATTAAGAACATTTTGAAACCCTAATTTGTAGATTGAGTTAACTTAGGGTTTTGAACCCCTATTTTGCAGATTGAGATTGAAATAAATTAGGATTTTGAAACCAATTGATGAAAAAGACTGGAGAGATTGGGAAAAAACCAAAACCCTAATCTTTAAATTAAGGTTTAAAATTTTATTCAGTATATACAGTACACGGGTAGTATTGTCATTTTCAAAATACGTATTGATGACATCATAAAAAAGTATATTTTTTGGACGGAACCCTGACAGATGGACACGACTGATACATTTGAAACACTTTTGGTCACGGAATGTTACATTTTGAAACTTTGTGTCCTTAACTGTAATTACCCCCTAACCTCAGGAACATAGGTATAATTAGCCCTTGATATTTTCATAAAAGATTAAGGGTGAGTAAGGCTGTTTTTGACTTATAACATTTCTTTTCCATTAAATACCTTTTCTGAATTAGAGTTTTATTTAAAAATGAGGGTGTTTTGGACTTCTCATATGATATCAAGCATCTTTTCTTAAAATACTATTATTGGAATATATGTTTTTGTTAGAGTTAAGAATTGTTTCGACTTTTGATTAAAACTTTTTGTTCATTAAATACCTATTTTTAAGAAGTGTTTTAAAAAATAAGGGTAAATACACTTTGGCCCCCTGTACTTTCTCGCGTACGCATGTGGCCCCATCTTCTTTTAAAACTTGCACTAAACCTACCTTTACTATTTAAAAGAGAGCGCATTGGAACGGCCGTGACTGAGCTAGTGGAAATGTGCTAACTACCCCCTTCGTGCTATCTTCAATTTGACTCACACACTTTCTCTCTCTCTCTGCAACACACGCCTCTCTTTCTCTCTCTCTCTCTCGCTTCTCTCTTTGCCTTTTCTTCACTCTGTTCTGTTGTGCCTTTTGGAGATAAGCAATTTGGGTCTTGGCTTCCATTGTAAGTTGTGCTTACTTACTGATGTTTGTCTCCATCAGCCATCACCCACCATTGCAACACCACACAATCAACCCACGGACGGCAAACAACCATCTCCAAGAAACCCGCCAAAGCAAATCGATGAAATTGGTAGTTGCGGAGGTGGATTTGCAACTGAAAATGGAAGCCCACTGCCACAAATCACGATTTTCACCACCACCCACTTCAGCGAAGGTGAGCTCCGACGTAGATCTTCCGCGCCACTGCGTCCTGCCCCTGCGCCGACGGCACCAGCCCGATCTAGGCCAGCTGGCACGACGCCATTCGGCTATTGATCTTCATCCTTGGGTGTTGTAAGGCCTTCGGCGCACCTCGCCGTGACTCGAACAGGACTGAAGCCCGTGTCCTTACCGGTAGCATGGTCGGTTACGATTGCAGTCCTCGATTTCGTCGAATTGTTCGAAGGTGGCGGGTAGGGTTTCTCAGGTTTTGTCTCAGCCAGGGCAATGGATGAAGATCTTGCGGTAGGAGACATCGCGGTCGGCTGCAGTTGGACGCGGGCAAGGATGGAGGGGTCCTAGTTGGCAGCATCGATGAGGAATCTGATGACGTGGTCTTGAGTGTATTCTTCAGGTTCAAGGTGGGGGAAGTTGTGGTGGCAGTCACAAGCGGCACATCAAAAAGAGGTGGGGTCGGCAGGGGTAGCGGTAGAGGATGGCAACGGAGATCAATGGTGGCTTGATGGCGGTGGAGATCGCTTGTTGCAGCGGCCGATGGTGGCAGCAGTTTGGGTGAGGGGGAGAGAGGAGAAAGAGGAAGGGATGGTGGGTTCGGCTCGAAGAGGGAGAAAGAGGAAGTGACGATGGCAACATTTTTGGGTAGGGGGCAGGGAGAAGAGAAAGGAAGGGGAAAGAGAAAAGAAATTAGGGTTAAATTGTATGGTGAAATGACAAAATCACCCTTAAAAAATTATAATTTTATGCCACTTGAAAGGGCATTTAGGTAAATGAATTGCCAATTTTAAACTATGTGAGGTTAAAAGGGTATATTGGTCTTTATAATAAAAATTTTGATTTCAAACTATTCCCGCTCAAAAACATAGTTAAGTTGGAAGGAAACCGTCTAATGCGCCCACTTTTCAAAATTAGATGTAGGTTTAGTAGCTATTTTTAAAGTATGGGGCGCCACATCGCAAAACTTTTAAAGTAGCGGGGGTCAAAGTACATTTACCCCTAAAAAATAAGGGCATTTTTTTTACTTTTCATATAATATCAAGTCTCATTTTTTAAATTATCTTTATTGGAATATATGTTTTATCAGAGTAAAGTGATGTTTTGACTTAAACTACAATAGAGTAAGTATATCTTCTCCGTCATATTCGATTAAAGAAAATAACTTATAGAGAACAGAGTTTCTAAAACTTTTTTCAAAAAATATAATATACCTAAGCTAAATTCAATATTTTGTCAGAAATTCAATCCTTTTTAATTTTGTATATCATATGTCTATATTGATACGTATGCTACAGATTTAAATTATTGTGCATATATATATATATATATATATATATATATATATATATATATATATATATATATTTCAATATAGTCATATTAGTACATTGAAACTGTCGTAAACCTGAAGTTTGATTCTAGATATTTAATATAGATATATTGATATAAGAAAAGTATCATAAAACTAGCGTTTTTAGATTTTCTAAATACATATGTAACCTTGACTGAGATTAAATGGCTAATTCTTTTATTTATTTATTTTTTCCTTAAGATGCCCTTTTTAAACAGAAATCTTCACTTGAAACATTTTTTCTCATCAAATACTCATTTTGAATTAGAGTGTTGTTAAAAAAAATAAAAGTGTATTTGAGTTCTCTTAGGACATCAAGCATCTTTCCTTAGAATATCCTTATAGGAATATATGCTTTAGTTAGAGTTAAGGTTCTTTTGTCTTTTAGAAAAAAAATTATGAAAACCTATAGAACCATCCTTGAACTCCTGCGTGTTTTTTTATTGCTGAATTTTTTTTTTATCAAAACCTACTGCTTATTCACGTTAAAGCTAAACTACCTCAAGCTACTATATATTCTCCATCAATTTCGATTAATGAAAATAAGTTGTAGAGAACAATGTTTTCTATAACCTTAAAAAATATAAACATAATCTACTTACACTAGATTGAATATTTTATCAGAAACTTAATCCTTTTTAAATTTTGTATTTCATATTTGTATATTGATGTGTATGCTACAAATTTTAATTATTGTGAATGTATATATATTTCAATGTAAATATTTTCGTATATTGAAACTATCATAAAACTGAAGTTTAATTCTAGATTTCAATTACAGACATATTGGTGTAAGAAAACTATAGTAAAACTGGAGTTTTTTTAGAAAATTTTAAATGCATAAGAATTGATTTTATCGTATGATTTTGTTCCTAATTATAATCTAAGTTCGTAGCAAGTACATAATCCTATATTCGGATTAGAGTTATTGGAATACCCTTATTTCATGACAACATATTGTTTATATGGTTATTGTCTTTCTACGATGCATTGTATCCCGATATATCATATACTTACATGATAACATGTTTCATATGACTATTGTCTTCACATATTTCACTCTTATAACGTGATAAGATTAGATGAACCCCAATTAATAAAGACTCCATTTTTTTCGGCTCAAATGATTAATAATTGAAAATCCTTAAGTTTTTATATGCAATGGGTTAAATAACTAATTTTTGTTTTTGAAATATTCTTTTTAAGTTAAAAAGTTCTCTAAATATTTTGACTTTTTAGAAGGTGAGGCTAAATTACTACTGTTTTAACTAACTTTAAATATTTTGACGCTAAAGAGGTCCATTAATGTATCTTTTAGTGACAAAAGACTATTCATATGACCAAAACGGGTAACGATCTTGCCCCAGCGTACAAAATAATCTCAAGCGATTAAAATGGCTACAGACGTTTTCATTAAAAATATATTTTTAGAAATAAAAGATTTACTAAACTTAAGTGTATTTTTACTTTTAAGAAGGTGAGCCTAAACTACAATATTTTTTATTAATCAAAAATAATTTACTGCTAAAGAGATTAAAAGTTCACTAATGCATCTTTAAGTGACAAAAATGTGGAAGTGGATCTAGCCTAATCGTATAAATATGATAATAAGTTTCTGTTCATCTTAAAAAAAACTTATCAAACATAACCTTAAAACTTATCAACATCAAAATCGATAAAATGAGTACCTTAATTGTCCCTACTTCTTAGAGAACCGTTCCTAAGTCCAGGTATTATCATATTTTTTTTCTATAAATTAAGGTGCACCAGCTATTACTTTTATTAATTGTCTTTGTGTGCGTTGGAGTTCAAAAATCTAAATGGATGGTGGTGGTGGTAATGGGGCTGTATGGGTGAAACGAAGGGATGAGGAATGACATTTAAAGAATTACATTTCTAAGTGACGGACATTTTGATCTTTATATCCTTTCAGTATTTTCGTTTGGTTAACAGAAATAAATGTTATTTGTTCTGACTAATGGACATAGTTATAATTTTATCTTAACCTCAAGGTCGTGGATGTAATTAACCCTATAATTTTCTTAACTCTCAAAACCTTATGCCATAGGTAATATGTTTTTTTTATTTTTTATTTTGATGATACAGGTCTTTATTTAATGAATGATCTGAGTTACAAATTATTCTTGATGAACTTTTGTTGAATTTGTATCTATATTAAAATTATAATGCGTATATATAAATGTAGGGTGAAAAACATAGGTTTGTAAACATTATTGAAATACTTAGTTCATTACCACTATCTGATATCAACTTCGCACATACATTTTGTAGTATGAATTTCAAAAAGACACACACAAACACATATGTATACATACTTTTTAGATGAGTAGGTAAAGTATGTATTAAAAATAAAAATCTTAAGGCAAATATATGATAAATTACATCTAAAACTACATTAATAGTCTTTTTTACTACTACGATGAACAAGGTCATGCTACTTAAATAAAAAGGAGAGATTTAGAGTACACTATCAAGAGAAACTTAGACTACATTATAAATTGTTTTATTGAAAAGTAAAAAAAAAAAGTATAATTAAGATTAAGCGTCGTTTTAGACAAATTGTACTCGAACTTTAGAACTTCAAGATAGAAAAAGTTGAAAAAGACTTACTTTGTACTTTAGTCCTAAAATAAGAGATATATGAAACTTATACTCCTTTCGTCCCAAATTATTTGATCATATTTGACGCATGTTTGTTTAAAATATAAGTCTTATTTTATGAGTTTCTCATTCTATCCCACAAGAGAGAGGCAGGACAATATTGATTCAGTAGAGAAAAATAGGTTGGTGAATGACTAAATGTAGAGAGAGAAGTAGAATAAAAAAAATGCCTACAATGGGTAAACATGTAAAAAAAATTACAAAATCTTTTTTAATTTGAAAATTCTAAAAAAAAATGCCTACAATGGATAGATATTTTAAACTTTTAGACTGGGGGGAGTTATAGAATAGATCATTATCAAAAGTAAATAAACTGCAGGGGATATTTTGACCCCCAATAATTATCGCTACAAGAAATGGCTATAACTGAGTAGAAAGAAACGTGATAGGTAATAAATGATACTGAAAATCATAAGTGATAATATTTTAAGTTTAGTAGTGATGCTTGCAGGAAAAAGTACCAATACTCCAATATAAACATTTGATATTAATTATCTCTAAAAACTTTCTTCACTTTTATTATTGTACAATCAAACTTGTTGTGATTCGTGAGAGTTAGATATTTGTGGGAGATGTTTGAGACTAATTGCAATGCCAGTATACCTTAGATAACAAGATATAATATGGAATAGTCAGAATTCTATTTAGCGGCAACTTGATGTGATGAAAAAAATAAGTATGATAAATAGTGAAAAATATTTGTGATAATTGATGTAAAAAAATTCGGGTTTGAAAGTAAGACCATGTTTTGGGTAATGAACTTTTCATATTTTGAGTATTTGATTAGTAGTTAACAACTGATTTGTTATTATCGTGTAATTATAATAGTCGTATTGATTAATTTTAATTATTTGTTAACAACTGATTTTTTTTTCAAAACACTATATATCATGCAAAGCACGTGATCCTTACTAGTGTGTGTATATATATATATATATATATATATATATATATATATATATATATATATATATATATATATATATATATATATATATATATATAAGGCTGGCCCTGAAAAAGAGTTGGCTTCTCATCCTAGTAAGGTGCACATCCTATGAGAAGCGTTAGATATCACCTTACAACGTCTTAAGTACATTGGTTCAAGGCATGCCAAACTTTGTTGCAGTACTTGACTAGTTCATAGAATTACACAAATCGTGCAAGAAATGGAAATTTTGTGTTAGCAAATCTTCTTATAACAATAAACGTTTAAGAATTAACATTTTATGTAAATCGTGGAGTCTCTTTGCCAATCATCCTTGGTAAAAATGTGTGAAATGAACATCAACCGCCAAACGATGTCATAAGTTAGCTAACTTTTCAATGCTTGCCAAAAAAAGATTAAGCTCGATTCCTCTCTCCTCGTTTATGAGTTGAGACACTCTAAAACATGTCGATCATACTAATTGTGCATCTACATCTTTTCCCCATGCTACTTACACAATTTTACTTGGAATGAGCGGAGCTCTGGGTTATCTGACATGGTCTAAAGGTTGCTTGGGGTCACAGGTACCATTGTGTGGTGTTCGAGTCGGATGCATTAGAGTTGCTTGAAGCTATGGACGAATATATTGATATTGATCCCATATGATAATCTAGTAATGAAGATTAATAAGTTATTGAATAGAAAATAAATATGTTGACTCAACTTTGATGCCAAGGAAAGTGGGTTCGCAGTCGACGTGGAGGTGCCACAAGGAATGCAGTCCGACTCAGATGCCAAGTATGTTGATGTGAGACACAGCAAGGGCGGAGCAAGGGTAGAGACCAAGGGCTTCCCAGACAGAGCCTGAGGGTGGCAGAGCCTGAGGGCGGCAGTACTGCGAGGGCGATGGCACATGATGAATATATGACGACAGCCACAGTCTGATGCTTAGGTCCGAAGTCAGGGTCATGTATGTTTCTCTCTCTAGGATTCTAGAGTGAGAAAGTGAAAGTGTTTTGAAAATGTCCAACCGTCCAAATGAATTCTCAAGACCTCTATTTATAGAGGTTGAGATAATGATGTCATCACGCGACACGTGGCACTCCCCGGGAGTGACACGTCACCGAGGGGTCCACAGCTGTCGGTGTTCCGCGGACTGTCGAATCGCATATTCACTTGACCTGCCCCGCACAGCGTAGCTCTGTCTATCTGGAAAGACTGGCTCGCACAGCGTCGGTGTGGCCAGAGAAACCCCTTGATCTAGCCTCCAATCCAAGCCATTGTAGAGTCCCACATGCCTGACAGTGGTGGGGAAGACCCGACACCCAACTTCCAGGCAGACTAGGCGCGATGCCCTCCGAAGACCTGCTCCCGTCTTGGAGTGACCCGGGGGTCATAGTCCATAGGGGTGCCGACGCGAGCCCCAGTGCCGGAGCACGTAGGTCAGTCACGAAGACACTCTGACAGAGATAGTGTCCCAAATGAATCGCCTATCCCGCGGGTGAGTCCTTGTGCCGGAGCACTCAGAGCGCGTCAAGGTAGCATCCCGGAAGAGCCGTCTACCTGGCAGAAGGGGAGTTGAAGAGCTATCCTGACGGAGATAGTGTCCCGGAGGAGTCGCCTATTCCGTAGGCCGAGGTAGCATTCCGGAGGAGCCGTCTACATGGCGGAAGGGGAGTTGAGGAGTTCCCTGGCGGAGATAGTGTCCCGAAGGAGTTGCCTATCCCCATGGTAAGTCCTTGTGCCGGAGCACTCGGAGCGAGTCAAGGTAGAATCCCGGAGGAGCATTCTACCTGGCGGAATGGGAGTTGAAGAGCTCCCTGGCGAAGATAGTGTCCTAGAGGAGTCGCCTATCCCCACGGTGAGTCCTTGTGTCGGAGCACTCGGAGTGCGTCAAGATAGCATTCCGGAGGAGCCGTCTACCTGACTGGCCGAGGAAGCATCCCAGAGGAGCCGTCTACCTGGCGAAAGGGGAGTTGAAGAGCTCCCTGGCGGAGATAGTGTCCCGGAGGAGTCGCCTATCCCGGCGGTGTTGCACACTCCGGAGAGTGGGTCGAAGCATGTTCCATGACCAAGGCAAGGTGTGCATGGTGTGGTGAAAGGATGGACTGATGCAAGGAGCATGGTAGTGTGACAGAGATCCAAGGGGCACGACTGTGTTATTGGCGCGGTGCATGGGCTCGGCGAAGTGAGTAATGTGCCGGGGGCACGTCTGTGTTAGTGCCGCGAGCGCAACGACAAGCGTCGCGGAGACAACACTTGGTGCCAGGGCACATGTTATGGAAGTGGTGAGGCGACGAACATCGCGAAGCAATACTTGGTGCCGGGGGCACATATCATGAAGATGGCGCATGGGCGCAGCGACGAACGTCGCGGAGCAATACTTGGTGTCGGGGCACGTATCATGAAAGTGGTACGGCGACGAACGTTGCGAAGCAATACTTGGTGCCGGGGGCACGTATCATGAAGATGGCGCATGGGCGCGGCGACGAACGTCGCGGAGCAATACTTGGTGTCAGGGCACATGTCATAAGAATGGCGCATGAGCACGACGATGAAGGTCGAGCATATACTTGGTGCTGGGGCACATGTTATGAAGGTGGCGCATGGGCGCGGCGACGAACGTCGCGGAGCAATACTTGGTGACGGGGCATATGTCATAAGAATGGTGCATGGGCGCGGCGACGAAGGTCGCGGAGCATATTCTTGGTGACGTGGCACATGTTATGAGAATGGCGCATGGGCGCGGCGACGAAGGTCGCGGAGCATATACTTGGTGTCGGGGCACATGTTATGAAGGTGGCGCATGGGTACGGCGATGAACGTCGCGGAGTAATACTTGATGCCAGGGCATATGTCATAAGAATGGAGCATGCGCGCAGCGACGAAGGTCGCGAAGCATATACTTGGTGTCGGGGCACATGTCATAAGAATGGCGCATGGGCGCGGCGACGAACGTCGCGGAGACGGTGCACGGGCATGCGTCGGGTGTCCCGAAGATGGGATTTGAGCTTAGTGTACCTGTCATGATGAATGCAACATGTAGTAATGACAAAGTTGGAAGTGATGGTACGCGGTCGTCAGTGACGGGTCATTCGGTGCTAGTGCGCGACTTTGGGAGATGGGCATCGCAGGAGCGATGCGCGGTAGCGGACGGCGGACGGCGCGAGGTTGATGGACGGCGAACGTCGCGAGGTTCGTGCATGACAGACGTCGCGAGGTTGATGGACGAAGGACGTCGCGAGGTTGATAAACGACGGACGTCACGAGGTTGATGCACGAAGGACGTCGCGAGGTTGATGCACGACGGACGTCGCGAGGTTCATGTACGACGGACGTCGCGAGGTTTATGCATGACGGACGTCGTGAGGTTGATGGACGACGGACGTCATGAGGTTCATGGAAAACGGACGTCGCGAGGTTGATGCACGACAGACATCATGAGGTTCATGCACGACGGATGTCGCGAGGTTCATGCATGACGGACGTCATGAGGTTGATGTACGAATGTCCATAAACATCGCGGAGGTGCAAAGACTTGAGAAAAACAAGTGCGCGCAGGAGCGGAGGCCATAGGCCAAAGATTGGGGGAAGGCCAAGGCCACCACCTTGGGGAGGCCGAGGCCGACCCCTTGGTGAGGCCGAGGCCGACCCCTTGGTGGGGCCGAGGCCGACCCTAAGGGTTGGCCAAGGCCAATGGCCAACTCCCATGAAGGGAGGCCAAGGCCACTCCCCTTTCGTTAAACTTCGGGCGTGCCGACGGAAGGTGTTTTGATGGGCAAAGACAAATCCGAAAGTTGCGTTGCGACAAGCGTGTCAACGTGAATTGTACCCACGTAACCAACAAGGTTCCTAAGTCACATACGAAGTGTACGAAGCGAACAAAGCGCGAAAAAAGACCTTGCGTGAAAAGTGAAGAACTGGGAGGGGAAGGCCAAAGCCAACCCCCCCCGGGAGGCCGAGGCCGACCCCATGGCCTTGGGTGAGGCCGAGGCCGACCCCATGGGGTTGGCCAAGGCCTTTGCCCCTTGACCTTGTTGCCTCAGTTGCGCTGTCGGTCGATGTTTTTGGTGAAAAAGTTCTCGGGTGGTTTTGGTGTGACGAACGTGCACCGTGAGTGACGTTGACGTAAAATAAATGGTGACTAAGTCACGCGTGAGGCGTGTGAAGCAAAGAATGCACGTGACTTGGGTGCACGCACTTTGATCGGTTCGAAACGTTGAAAAATTGACTGTTGAATCCATTAATGTGTTCGCGTGAAATGGGACCTTATTGGGTCCTTAAGTACGACCAGAATAGATTGGGAACAAACTTTAGTTAAAAGACTAAATATTTTTTTTGAAAACTAGTCAAAGCTAGCTTAGCGGTTAGATATGCCTACATCAGAGTCATTAGCTTATTTATGCCATAAGCCTAACACTAGTGCATAAACTAAGCACCAACGTTTTGTGTTCGAATTAATTATATAAAATAAAAAAAAAAGCAGCTGACCATAGGTTGTCTCACTGGCTCGCTACCCTAGACGACCGCGGCGTGTACGGACCAATGCTCTCAGGTTGGACATCCACGTGGCACCAATAATCCTGTCCTCGACAAGGCTGTCACTAGCAACCATCTCTCTACACGTGACACACGCACCCTTAACACTCTGTCACGTGAGCACTTCGTTGGGCCTTCATTACACGCTTACGTCATCGACACAGTGGCGTATCATTTGTTGCCACGTTTCAGGTAGACTGTGGTCACGTCGGCGACGAAGACCTCCGAAGGGAACAAAGGCAATAGGTAGCCCACGTTGTCGCTTCTTCAACGCTAAATCACATTCAGATACATTGGGAGCGAGATGGGCCATCGTCCTAATACACTCGGAAATTAGATTAGACTAGACGCGAGCTATTTAATAAGCTGAGCAAATGATAAGAGAATGTTTACATGTGCTAGTACCATAAAACTTGTAAAAATAGATAAATTTAATGGCACCGAAGGAGTAATAGATTCTAATAAGTTGAGGTCGAGAACAATTTATCTTAAACATAGATGGACTAGAATTTTTTTCTTGTACAACAAAGGTGCTCTAAAAAAGGGCGTGTTAAATGTATTTTAGTAATAAAGTTGTCTTTACATTCCCTTGTGGTGCTAAAAAACGATGATATTTTGTTCGTAAGGATGTTATGGCACAGGTGCTGTAAAACAATTTTTGTCCCAGATTGAAAGATATTCTCATGCAGATTATTCAACTTGTATTACCATAGATAAAAAAATTAGCCTCAAGGTTGATTGGGATGACTTTACTAACTCTTTTAGCGACCATATTTCATTTGATGACAGTTTTACTTATAGCGGAGTTTAAAAGGTGTAAATGAATAAAGGGTTATTTGCGTTGATAGCAATTTTATTATCCGCTAGTGAGGGGAAAAAATCATTTCTTACTTCGTGGAGCTTGTGGCATGATAGTACTGTTGTTTGATGTCTATTCTACTAGTGCATTAAAGAGTGTTAAATGCATTGAAATGGGTTTTATCTAATTTTTGTAGCTAATGGCATCTCTGTACGTGGTCCTGCACCACCATTCATGGGGAACAACTTAATGGCTTTGATGGCCTTAATGGCTTAGTTCAATAGCCTATTTATGCAAAGGAAGCCTTTACTTGGGTACGAGCCAGAGTGAGTAAAAGGAAGAAACAGAATATGAAAGTTTGGTACAAGTGACTTGGGTGCATTTGATCCCATTGCAAGGGTATTTTCTTGGATTAGTGTTTGAGCTTCGAGGGAATAGCTAGGAAAAGAAAAATAGGAGGCAGAAATGCAACAGAGCCGTAGGTTCATGGAGGTATGAGGGAACAAATGTTCCAGCATTCCGAAGTGTGTTTAGTAAGGTGTAAATGTCCTTCTATCTTGCTTTTGGTATTTTTGTTAAAGATGATGTAGCATTTGTTTTTGTTTAAGAATTTCGTGAAAATGTTTATGCCCCGCTTTGATGCGCTAAACTCAGATCAAGCTTGTGATTATTTTGTACTGTGAGATTGAGAATGGTTTTTCCAAAATAATATTTTATTTGATGAGAAATGTGTATGTATACTTCCTTTTCTTTTACAATTTAGGAAACATATTCTATAAGATCACAAATAAGGCCACCATCTCTGGCATCAAGGATCACAGTGCACCAGAATAAGAAATAAAGACAAGTAAACAACGAAATCAAAGCCGACACCCTAGGGCTTAAAAGGATTAAGCAAGAAACATCAATGTACATATTATTAACCGACAAAAAGTTTAAACCCTCAAAAAGGATTCCTCAATTAACTGAAAGACGCCCTCAAAAAATTGATCACCACCTTCGGCTAAACCACGCGACACAGAGCACGTCGCCACCACGCATGCCCGTCAGACCTGCAGACCGCCCAACTAGTGCTACCCACCAACATCACCACCACACAACCGCTCACTACGAACATCACCACCACAAGCCCACCCCAACCAATACAAATTAATGGAGACCGCTTTACCCAACCATACCACCACACTAGATGATGGAAACGCACCCCAACACAAACAACTGGAGGCCACCACCACCAAACAAAACTCAAACAACTAGCTCGAACACCAAGGTAAGATGGAAGTGGATGACAAAACTCAAGCCTAAAACTACACCCACTCCAAGAAACCAAATCAACCACACCCCACAAACTAAACCAGAATGGGCACCGAGCTAGGGGTACTAAACCCTTACTTGAAACTACACCCTCTCTGCTCTCTGCACTAGAAACACCTAAGAACTCACCAACCACCATCAAATGTCGTTGTCTAAATTATGTGCTGTCACCCAACACATGGAGAAATACCACGGGGAAGAGAGACCGTGACCACCAAAGCCTCCTCTCAACCATCTCCACCACCCCCACCAATCACACATGAACCACATAATTTTTACGTGCATATAAATTATGTTAGTGTAAGTTATATCATTGAAAACTTGCTTGGTCCGGCTAGGTAATGTAGTTGGATGCTTACTAGGTACTTGAGTTTATACCCCTTTTGTTATTATTTTAAATTTAGATTTAGATTCGAATGTGGCAAGCTTTTTAGATGAACCACTGACAAGGAATCAAATATGACAATTAAAGTTATTTAATTTTTCAAACAAAAATTAGGAGAGAATGCTTGTAGTTGAGCAAGTTGTATTTTTTTTGTACCCAACGGCACTTCCAGTTACTTAAAGAGTCATTTTGTTAAGTAGAATTCCGACATTTTAAAGTTATGGCAGTGGAAACAGACTTTTGGTGGTTTCGTCCTGGCAGTGCTCATGCGATGGCGTTAGATAGGCGTGCAGTCAGTTGCAGTCGAGCTCCACAACTATACCTATATGAGGTCCCCTTCTTTTCCCGATAGATTTCTCTGGACAATCTTGGGGTCGGTGCAAAGTCCAATGCATTAGACTTTGACACTACGCGTCAAATTCATTGTATGGTCTAACTCCTAACATTTCTCATGCGCATCCACACACTAGATGCCCACACAACACGTCTATGACAAATTGACCATGATCTTTCCCAAACTGATGTCACATTCCTGTCCAGCATTAGAAGGGTTCCGGTGTCCTGAAACACTGGTATCAATTTGAGGGTAAGCAATCTAGCAAAAGTAGCACTACTCAAGGAGAAATGTTTGTCCAAGTAGTCCCTTAAATTGAATTATCCACTGTCTCTAACGGAGCCATAACTCCTTTAATCCAAACCATATGCCACTTTTTTCACATAACGTCATTTGCAACTGTGGATTTCAAGGAACAAATTCCATAAAAGCCAAAACCAAGACAATTCAAATAAGAAACAACCCAACGGACTCAAGTCTCTTCAGCAGGCAGAGAGAGAGAGAGAGAGAGAGAGCGGTGGCTTTAAGTGTTGTCTTTGTTTGGCATGGCATGTGTGGGGTGTAAAGACTAAAGAGGTGCACAGATGGTGAAATGTAGGAAAGGGATGTGATGGAGATCCCGAGGGGGAAGGGGGGATGTCATGATGTGATTCCTTCTCTTCTCATCTCATCATTCTACGAATCCATCTGAAGCCCCCCCCCTCCCTCCCCCAACCCCATATTTAGCTCTCTCCTCGACAAAGGCCAACATCCATCCCTCACTCTCTGACACCAAAGTCTCTGTTTCTTGTCTAGACTAACTTTGAACCATGCACCATGTGCCTCTCTATCATTTTCCCTGCTTTCTTTCTTTCTTGGGATCTCCACGGCATTACCTGCGCATCTACCTCTCTCTCTTGCCCAATCAACAATTTTGTCCTACATTCTTTACCACTGCTGCTAATAATTGACCAAATATATAACTTGGTCACAATTTTAGTAATTTCACTAATTTTACTTTAGAGAAATGTAATAACCTAAACCCCGAGCATTACGAATCTGAAGTTTATGTCAAGCCAATTGTTTATGGCATTAATGCCATTATATTGATCTCAAGTTTGTGTCTAGCCACATTGTGTATGGCAAATAATGCCGTCAATAATAATGCCATATAAAGACCTTCAATCGTGCAGCGTGCTTGTGAGTCCATAAACCGTATCTCTCCAGCTACAGGAAATTATATGTAATGTTCTTGTAGTGAAACCACATTTAAATAAGACGAAAAGAGACTATTGTCTTGCAGCAATCCCAAGCATTCCAACGATAGAAATGAGACAGTTAACAGTGGTAACGAACGTAGATGAGAAAATTACATAATAAAAGGCCTCAAGATATCAGTGAGAATTCAACCTCTGAACATCTACAAGCTGGTAAAGATCACCACGGCGTTGCTTCGCAAGTGGAAGATTTGACCTGAATACAATAGACATTCTCAACATATCTAAAGGAAGATATAAATCCAGTTAAGCAGGTATTGTAAATATATAAGCTGACTCACCTCCTGAGCTCAATCTGTGAATAATCAATCTCCGAGATAATTGTAGCCTCTTCATGTTCTGTAGTAGCCACTATTTCCCCAAACTGTCGCATACAATATTTATTAGATAGTAACGGTCTGCTTTTTTGGGAAGTAAAGATATTTTGCGACACTGTTTACAAGGCATTCCAAATTGAAATATAAGCTATAGTATGCAAATGCTCGTAAGTCCTTCTAAGTCACAGTACGTAGTAATTATTAACAAGAATTTGTAAGATGATGTTTCCTAACTCCCAAGGACACAAGTTAGCAATCAGAAAACTCACCAGAGCCTTTCCAAAAATCCAATCAGCAACAATTTTTATTATTTATTTTTATTTTTTTCATTACACCCCCCCCCCCCCCCCCCCACACACACACAGCAGTAGGCATCTTTCATTGGAGGAATCTTCTTGAAAATCAGCACAACTTAATAACATAAAATGCTGGCAATGATAACTTCACATGCTAAACAGGTCCTTTTGTGGTGCAATTGCTTTTTATTTGTGCAGTTTACCTTCAGCTGTCTATGAATCTATATTTACTTACTGGTCCAACAAGAGTGGAATGCCCCCACGCCACATAGCCTGCACCAGCATCTCGAGCAGGAGAACAAGTTGCTACATATAACTGTCAAAAGAATTGGGAACATATAACTATAGAGAAAGAGAGAGACATAGTGGCCACTAATCATACCATTTTTGACATGTATATTTGCTCGATATTGCAGCTTTTAACTGCAACTGTATAATTTACTCAAACCTTGTCTTGAGTTAAAGTTTTACCAATAAATTTCCTTCCTCTCTTTATCCTATTTTTACAATGAGAGAGGTCTGAAATACAACTAAGCCTAGAAAAAAGTAGAACCATGAAGGTGGATATGCAACTAAGACAGGAAGAAAATAGTATTAGATACGCGTCTGAGTGAATTATGGAAGAACTTAGCTGCTGACTATTCAACTTTTTGCTTTCGGGTGATAATTAGCTACTAACTGCATATTTTGAAGGAAGGAGCCAATTTCCCAATAATACACCAAACACGTATTTCCTTATGACATGCCATGTAAACTATACACTCAGCAATACTCTTCACGATTCTCAACTATCTACCTGGAAGAAGCACAAATTCTAGTTGTTCATTCAATCTTCATCCTTTGAAGTCCTTCAACCTGGTTTCAAATCGCGCAATGTAAGGTTACAACAGACAAGGTCGTCGTGTAACAATGTCAGGGGTAACGGATTTTACGTAATGAGAATTGGCCACAGCCAGCTGCAATTTTTCCTTATGACCTTGTGGTGTTTCTGTATGGGGTTTGTCTCGCAGTGTGCTTGCATGAGACGAGGATTTTTGCTTTACAGATGATTTTTTGTGGTAGAGACTACTAAGTTTGTTTTGAGGTAGAGGCTACTTGATTTGTGTGGCATTGCTTGTTTATGTGCTGTATGTGTGTCTATAACCTGTCGTCGTGTTTTTTGGGTATCAAGCTGCTGCTGCTGCTGTGCTGTATGTGCATGTGGTTGCTGATGCTAGGCTGATTTTCTTTCATGCAAATGCTAATTGAGTGAACAGCTAGTTGTAATTTCTTCTTTATCATTACAGGATTGTTGATAATCTAGTTTACGATGGTCACCACTGTTGAAACAAAACGGTGGTTGCCCAAAACTTTACCATCTTCAAGTGACCTCAATTGAATCAAGGGAGAGGCTATGGCACCTTTTCTCACTAGTTGCACACCCATTCTTAAATGCGTCTACACCGATGGCCTAGAGTATTAACCTGAATTCTAACTTTATTTTAAACCTATTGTAATATGCAACAAAATGACAAACCCTAGAAGAGGATCGTAAGATGCATATATTTTCGCATGAGAACATGTATCAAACAATTTCTTCAGATTCAATGTGTCAAACCAAATGTGGTCAAATTTTTCGGGAAATTAGAGTAAGTTTGACCTTGTTTGCTCACTAATCTAGGGGGTGCTGAGCTGCCTCAAGTGACTGAAGTCTATTCACGCCTTTAGGTGGCTTTGTCTGGTCAGAATTTTTATCATTCTAGCCAAAGTATTAGTCTCAAGGGGAGGCAGATCCTCTGCTGTAGCTAGGGCTACAGCAGAGGTGCTGTAGGGTGATCCAAACAGTCCAAATTAATCTTATGCCTAAGAATTGGCCACGTCATCTGATCACTTAAAACCTCAAAAAAACTTGGTTTGAAGACTAACAGCAGCCCTCCACTCCGTCAAACAAATTGATGCAGACTTAGCTCTCTTCTCTCTCTGTTTAGATTTCAGATTTCTTCCTCTTCTCCGTTTAGATTTCAGACTTCTTTCCTCTCTCCAATTTCAGACTTCTTTCCTCTCGAACCAAGAAAAAAGAGAGATTGCAGATCTCGTCGCCGGAAGGTAGGGAAGGCAGCCGGTGTCGTCACCGGTGAAAGGTGTACTTCCATGGCAGAGCTGGCTGGAAGTTGGAGCTATCGACGCTGGTTGAACGGTGTATTGACGCCGCTACGTCGCCGCCATAAGGGTTCAACAACAGATCTGCAGATGCGTCGCCGGAATCGCTAAGTCGTGGCCGATGGGTGATGGTTCGTGGCTTCGATTTTCAGAGAGAGAGAGAGATTGTAGAGAGCGTCGTCGCCGATGGGTGATGGACGTGCCGTCGCCGGAAGTGAGTTGAATCGTTGTCGTCGGCGGCGGCAGATGGAGAGACGACTGAGTTTGGAGAGCGAATCACCGATTCAGGCCGCTGCGACTTTCGTCGGTGATTCCGAGATGGTCGCGTCGCCGGACGGTGAGATGAAGCCGTGTCGCCGGACGGTGAGATGAAGCCGCGTCGCCGGTTAGTGGGGCGTTGGAATTATCGTCGGTTTGGAGAGAGAGAGTCATTAATGGAGAGAGAAGGCTGGTCTCCCGACATAAATGCTGTCTTCCCCAAAGTTGATGACGTGGCTTCATCTCAACCGTTACCGTCCACTTATCTCGATCGAACGGCTATAACAGGCGCTACAGCACCCCTGCCGTAACCCTACCTACGGCAGGGGATCCAGATCCATCTCAAGGAGGTCTGCATATGCTGTTATTTGTCTGGCCAGACCTTTTAAGATTCCAGTCAAAGTATTAGCAAGTCTAGGAAGTCCTGGCCATGGTGATGGTGGCAGAGGCGGTCATGGTGGATTGCTTGAGATTACTGTATTGGAAGAGGTGAAGGTCAGGAAGACAGTGTTGCAGCTAACACTGTTTCTAATGACGATTTATGTAAACAAGGATGGCAGTGAATGAGGCTCTCACCATTGCAGGGTCTAGGGAGGGTTGTTGAATGAACCCTTACCCACAAGACACTAACTAGGGCAGCCGAGCCGAGCCGAACCAACAAACTAGGGCAAGGGCCAGGGCTTGGCTGATATTGGAAGTGGTACCACGCCGGTTTGGTTGCTAACCTGGCCTTCTTCCCGATCTTTTTCTCATCTAAAGAGCGCTAGGACGCATTCCCAGCTTGTCTAGAAACCAATTGGCAGATTCAAGTGTGCCTAGATGTATCAGAAGTAGAGAAACAGTAAAAGAGATGATATCAATTTAACGTATCAGACAAGCACTTGGTTGTAAACAGAGGTATCAGCACCGGATAAGTTTTACTTGCACATATGTCGCCCTAGAGATTGTAGGACACATATGTCCACAAATAGTTGCTAAGAGAGATTTATCAGACAGATAAATAAGGCTATAACCACCTAAACACAAATAGGAAGACTTTGTAAGTACATAGGATTTTTGTAACATACCTGGTTATCTGCAGCCCTGCAAGTGAAAAGAAAGACACCAGTGAGAAAAGATTACGGATGACAACAAAGAAGAAGCTGCATATTTGACAAACTAACGCCGATAAACATCATATCATAATATCCACGAAAGCATTTGCCAAGTATACATGTATTTTGGAATATTTGTTTCCTTTCTCGTTTTTTAGCAACAAATATAATAACCATAAAACCAAAAACAAATGTACAACAGCCAGAACTTAAGTTACAAGTAAATTCAGAGACTTGCATCAAGAAAATAAGAAATGACACCACTCTAAAATCTGAAGCACAGCCATCAATGAGGTCTTAGCTACTTTCTAGCCAAAGAAACAATTTCAGCACGGGGTAGCGTCTTAATGTCAAAGTTTGATAGCACACACACAGATCCCCGAAGTGTTAAAATGACTTATTTCCAACTGATGCTAATTCTAATCAACCGATGATAGTTCTAATAGAAAATATATCAACCGATAATTGACCACTGAGAAAATAGACGACTGAGCCTTGAGCAAACCTCTGAATCGAGTCCAGCAAAGTTATTTTACCTTTTACAAAGGAATACTGCTTGTATTTTCTCAATATTTTAGTTGGAGATATTTTCTAAAGTGTGCATTAAACACCCCAAAGGTACATCTACATTTTGACTGCAAACATAATCCCCAGTGTACTGTTAGTTGATGATCCAGGAAAAGGGTTTTAATGGAGTTATGAGAAGCAATTTAGAATCTAAGGGTTTTAGGTTAAGGCAGATAGAATACAAACGTGGACTATAAGGTTCGCAAGACCAGGAGGAAGAAGGGCGAAGTAAATGGGGATGGAAAAGAGGTACCTAATGGCCATTTGTTACCTTTGGATAAAAATTGCACAGGGATTGAGCAATTCCTAAAGATGTTACCCCCAGTATGAGAGAAAAACTGTAGAAACGTATCCGATATCATGCCATCATTGTGACCAACTTGAACCGCAGGTTTAAAGGACAGCTGAAGGCTAGTTATGCATAATGATTCAGATGTTGGTCCAGTAAGAAACAACACGTGGATAAGATGAATGTAGTGGAGACGCAACACGGATGCTAAGGTTGATGAGCAGCCAAAGAAAGAACACCTAAACAATATGCATACATCCGCAACAAGGTGAGGACAGCTCCTATAGAGATCGGAAGATGAGGATGAATTACAATGCAATTACAGCATAAGCTACAACACAACAAGCAAATAACTTTGAATCATCATATAATCAATAGGTCGTCTGTAGACCTGATAGATTTGAAAGGCATAAGATTGTCATCAATGAGGGAACTATAACTCATGAATCACAACATTTATTGTTACCTTGCCCTTTGCAATAACTCCCAATGCAATGGTCCAGTAGTCATGTTGAATGCTCCAGGATAACAAATCAAGTGAGCACCTGATCCACGCTAATGCTAATGTCAATGCTAAGGATAAATAGCATCCAAGTATCAACTTGAATAGTATAAATGAATTTCATACATTAATTGGTGAATGGGACAACCGACAAGGTGTTAAATTTAGTATAATTCTGACAATCAAGAGGCAAATAAGGGAAAAGTAAGCGTCATATATTAGATTTGAGATAACATTGTAGTATTGTACCAATAGTGATCTATGGCTAACTATCCAACAAGAATAAATTAGAAAAAGACTATAGTGCTAATAAGCAGGAAAGAAGGTATCTGCTAAGAAAATATGACACTGAATATAGAAGGAACTCAGGATGTTAATTAGTAAGCGAAGGACATGGCCTAGGTAACTGGATAATATAACCTTAGCAAGGTACAAAACACTCGATTAACCTTAAAAGATCTCACTACTAACACCAACTTAGACTGGACCGCGTAAAAGCTTCTAAGGGTAAAGACTATAGAGATGGAAAGAAAGACCAATGATCTTTGACTTCACACAACCAAAATTTGCTGTATTTCATGTTTTCCCTTGCCCTTCTTTCTTAAGAAGCCATTTGCTTTTAATCCAAATATTCAAACCATGGACGCAAAAGTTAAATTTACAGGAAATCCGTTTGTAACTCTTTTCCACAATGACTACCTTAATTAAGATCCATAGGGAGTATGAGCAGCAGATAGCAACCACAAATAGGTAATACACATTAAGATATGATTCTCAAAAGGCTAAAATCTAAATTATTGACAAACCTCTTGCCGCATACAAGATTGCCAGTTCTTGAAACCGAATGTCGTAGCAGATACCTATACCAATTCTCCCAACCTCTGCAGAAATTAGCTGACTGTTATTTTAGAAATGTGGAACATTTTGAAGGGCAACAACAAAAAACGAGAGAACAATCTGCTTGAATTTCAAAATCACATGTTTAATCACTTAAATTCACCTTCCCAAGAATTGGTAATCTGGAAGATTAGACCAGATTCGATCTCATTCATTTTGGAACTGCTAGCCTTACTATGATTTTACCAATATGCTAAAACATACTATAAAGATACAGTAGTCCTTCGTGACAATAGCTATCAAGATTCAAAAATTAAAATACTAAAAAAGACAGCCTCTCTGAATTTAATATAACAACCTGCCCTAGGAACAATACGTGGAAAGTGACTCACAGGCTTGAAGAATAGTTCAGTAATAACACACCTGTATCCACGATAGTAGGAGTCTCCCCAGCTGTAAGAGTCTTGGATTCCATAAAGCTAATCTTCCCAGGAATATCAATATCAAACAGATGTATCTGTGGTATACTAGCTACATTAGGAGTTTGTTTGATCAGCAAATCATCTTAGGTAGTACAGTGGATCCTCACGGCATAAATATTTATTGAGAAATATTTTTCAAGTATAAAACAATTCATAAGATAGCGATAGCTCACACCACTGTGCATTAACTAAAGATTTTCAATCATCTATGAGAGATTTTTCAGACAATTAATGTTGAGACTGATTACTCAATAGGTTCAGGTAGCAAAATGCAATGCTTATATATCTCTAGTCATAAGAAGCACTACCTTTCTGTGTTTAGCTTTCAGCTTTCCATCAGTACCAAAAACACAACAAGTGTTGTACAACTTATCCAAACATCTTTCTGGTATAGAGCCACCAACTATCGTAATCTTCAAAAGACGAGCAACTTCAGAGAGCATGGCTGTTGAAGGAGATGAGTCACTACCAGCATCAATGTCCTCGGCATAAATGGGAAAACTATCATTTGAATATGGGCTATTCCATATTTCCTGACATAAAAAGGCACAGTTTTAAGTAAAAATGTGACTTTTTGCTTCTTCAATTTAAATGCAACAGCTTCTTACCTATTACCTTCATATACCACACTGACACTGCACTAAAATCAGTAATTCAAATATTCTACAATACTAATATTCTTCTTAAGCGAGCATGCGATAAGGTCTGGTACATAATAGTAATTACAGTGAGAAAACAATTTTTAGATCTCTGTGCTTGGGATCATTTGCTCTAAAGTCTCTCTACGGAAAACTTAGGACTATATACCAATAGACCCTGAGTCTTACAATTCAAGCTTACAAAAACCAAAGTTCCAATTGGCAGATGGTACCCATGGAACCCGGGGCTTAGAATAAGTGACCAATCAAATAGTGATCTGAATTACCATCTGCAAACTTAGCATGTTGGGCCACTTTTCGAATTTGAGACTCCAAACGTAGACATGTAAGTGTATATTATATGTTTCAGGCTGGGAACCTTAATCTGTGGACATTAAGTTTAATTAAAATAAATAAAAAAAGGAAAACTTTACGAACTACATCAAAATCTCAAGTTGGTGTGTTCAACCTCAAGCGAATCTAAAGAAGCTTTTGTGCCTCAGTATTTTAGCTAGCCAGCCAATTTTGATGTTCTCTTTCATATACGCATAGCAAAGCCGAAGCTGAGACAACGTTGATGTTCTCTTTCATACTAGGCATGGCTACTATTTTATCATTTGGAAATCAACCAATCAAATGAATTTCATATATTCTACTTCCATGTCTACACGTCTAACTTATCAACAGGTTTCCAATTTCAAAGATTTTGCCTAAACTCTCCCAATTTATGGCTTTCCATCTATACTTAAATTTTTCCTATTTTCTAGAAAAGCCCAATATTCTCCCACAGTTTGTCTCTAACAAACATAATCTTCCTCCTTTTTATTTCATTACAAGTCTATATATATATATATATATATATATATAAATAATTTATCTCCCATTTCTATTCTCTATCGATGTTTATATCTTCTTATTCTCTCTTTGGTGGGCTTTATTCATACAAACCTCAACATACACGTTATTATTATTATTTCGGAGAAACCATTTGTACCATTTTGTATGCAATTCCACTTCTTAATTTGTTGCTAAAAGTTAACAATTGTTACTAAAGTTCATTTTTAACAGCAAAAAGCAGTAAAAAAAACCCATATAAAAAGGTGGAAATAACATTCCGGTTAATATTATTATTGCTACTATTAATTTTAATATTGCAATTAGAGACATGGCTATGAGCCTTCTCAATGAATATTTTGGTAATTGTTGCTCCCTTAAGCAACGCAAGGGGTCAATACTGGTGATATTAATTTCTCAATAATATTTTTAAAAAAATGTTCGAGACAAAATTCACACTTTACACGGTGAATTCGCAACAAACTATAGTTGCAGCGACAAATGAAGTGTAGAGGAACATACAGGCAAAAGAACAAGCTGGGCACCCTTTTGGGCAGCCTCCTCGATGGCCTTACGAGCGTGAGCAATGTTCCGCTCCTTGTCAGCTGTCACCGCCAATTGGCACAGTCCAATCTTAAACTGAAAAGTACGCACACAAAAATAAGGAAACAAAAGCACACAACGTTCTCAAGTGAATTAGGCCAAGCAAGTAACGAGAGAGAGAGAGAGAGAGATGCGAGTACCTTGGTGATTGGAGGGGTGGGCATTTGAATGGCAGGTGGAACCCTAGCTTCCTCGGGATTGAAAGAAGCAGCCATTGATGGTGGTGGTGGTGGTGCGACGACTTTGATGATGATGATGATGATTGCTGCTATAAGTTTTAGGCAGAGATCGGGTGTGGAAGAGGAATGGTGGTACAGGGCGTAAGATGGATAGAGAAGAAGGGGATTTGAAGGAAACACCAGTAGTGAGGTTTCCTGTTAATGAACAGAGTGTTGAAGACCAGATTGCTTTCATTTCTAGTTCATTTCATTTCAGTTCCTTCCGATTATACTTCTCCACTAAAAAAACAAAAGGCATTTGTACGGAGACAAGGACGTATCACCGGCTAAAGAGTAATTATAGGACTACTTATCCAATCGTAAAAAATAAACATCAGTAATAGTAATTGTTAATTTTTAATAACAAATGAAAATTAAAAAAAAGCATATGAAATTATTAGTCGCTCCCGACTAATAGTAATTATAGTGATAATGTTAATAACCTGTGTGTTGATATTTGTATTACTCAATGCTACTAAAAATGAGTAAGGATATATAATAAATTATTAAAAATAAAATGGGAGGGTAAACTACATATATAAACTTGTAATGAAATAAAAAAGATGGAGATTATGGTATTATAGAGAAAAACTAATGGTGAATATTGGGCTTCTGTAACCAATAAAAAAATTAAGATTAAAAGGAATATATAAAGAATTACTTTTGACAAAATTTAAGAATTAAAGGAATCGCAAAGATATAAATAAATTTTTTGAGTAGGAAATGTTGACATAAAAGAGAGATAAATGAAAAATCTATATAATTAGGTGATTTTTAAATGAAAAAAAAAGGAATTCAAATCAAATTGAATAAGAAAGGAGAGAGAAAAAAGAATCTAAAATCATTATTACAAATATAAGCAAATTTAAAATGCTTCGAAATGTCAAAATAGGAAAGTCAACATAGTGAATTAAGAGAGTATCCAAGTAAGCGATAACTGGACACATTCTCTTAATTTCAGCTAAGATATAACTAGATTAGGTGGCATTAGGGTGAGTATGGTTCGGTTGATTCGATTTGTAGATTAAATATAAAATCGAAATGATTGCCATCAATTTAAAAAAAAATCATAGTTAATTGTTTGGTTTAAGTGCCTTAGATGGATCAAATAAATTGGTTTCTACTAGTTGACTAGTTTGGGCTAGTAGTGGTTTTTGGACTAATTTGTACCTATTCATACACCGTTGGACCTTTATACTATACATGATCATAAGTTTTTTTTTTGGAGCCTAACTGTTGTAATTAGGGTATACTTGTCTACGTTATGATTAAATCATAAGTATAGTAAAAAAGTACTCCCTCAGTCCAGTTTTAAAAAAAATGATCATATTGTCTTTTTGGTTTGTTCTAAAAAAAGTTAATTACTTTTTGAATTAAAAAAGATTATTTAGGTATTTTTCATGTTTACCATTTTTATACTTTTTTATTCTATTTTTCTTATCTCTCTACATTTAATCCTCCACTAACTCATTTTCTCTCTCATGGTCCAACCCCCCGGGATAGAACTGAAAATGGAAAATACTTCATTTTTGTAAGATGTGTGCAAGATAAACGCGATTAATAATCTCTAATTTCGTGTGTGTTGTGTGTGCGTGTATATAGTTTAGAAAAGGTTTTAAGAAAACCAACCGAATGAACATTCAGTTTGGAAAAATCAAAAAACCAAACCGATTGTTCTTTTAAAATGGTTCGTTATTGGTAGGTACGGTTTGAACGGTTTATATGCTTAATCGTAATTGTAGAGGGCATGTTAATGTAATTAAGAAAGTTATCTTCAACAAATAATGACCACCAGGGTACAGGTTGTTCCAAAACCAACATGGAGGACCAAAAACTCGAGGTATCCGGTTATTAGGAGATCATTTTTTCGTTTGTGAACACTATGGGACAATGGGTGGTATGAATAGTACGAGGATGGATTTCTCTTACGTTGGGGGAGGTACTTAAGAAATTGATGTTGTCTAGTGGCTTGGAAAGTAAGATCGAACCTCAACACCAACACATATTGCAAAGCTATATTGTGGTAGTTGATGTCCACGTAAACAATGTCGTTACATCCTAACCCCATGTCAATCATGAAACGACAAAGAGTTTGCGGTAATCTTGGCTTCCTTTGCTTTTATACCACGTTGAACCGAAAGATTTAGTGGGGAGTTGTGGCTCCTGTAGTATGACCGGAGTCTCAATGTAACGACTAGATTCACAGCCCCACCACAGGGCAATGTCTCCCTCAAAAGGGCTAGTCAAATAGGTACTTATGAGTTCCTTGACAAGGTCTTATAAGAATCATCTCATATTATTCCACATCCGATGTGGGATATTAAACTCGAGTTGAGGATCACATCTCCAACGAGACAAGAAATTTCAACTTTGTTCTTTGCCTTTTTCAAACCTTTGGTTATTCTCCATTATTGATACTAATTCTAATTAAAAAAAAACATTCTTGACCTCTAGACTATGGTGCTTTCATTTTGTAATTTTTGCTTCATTGCATTGACTTCAATAAAGTAGCCCATAGCAGTAAATAATTGGGTTGTAGCCCCGTTTGTAAACAACTACACATTTGCTTGCATGAATGCTTGTAGAGTAAATTATTTGTGACTACTGTACTATTAGGCAAATTCAACTTTGCTCATTGGACATTGATTTGTGTCAAAGTGACTATTCAACTCATCAATTTGTCCAATCAAGTCACTCTGGTAGGCTCCAGCAGCACCAAATCCGTTAAGTTTTAAAATTTAAGGATAAATTTGTCATTCTCTATGTAGGGTTCCCAAATTCTTTTCTATCCTTTTCTTTCTTCTTCCTATCACCGCTACCCCTACCCCACCCACAATCACCTCTGTTCTTTCTTCTTCCATTCGCCACCATAACCGCCCAGTTAACTCTTCACCACCGACGCCATAGCACACACAAAAAAACAAGTCAATCTAACTATATCTAAAAAGACATTAATCACACACAAGATTTGTAACTGATTTGGGTGGTGAAGCATGGGTCACTGTGTACCCATCTCGAATGGAAAGAATTGGTGATATGTTGCGATGCGATAGTGGCTCGCAATATGGTGGCGCTGGCAGTGGCAGCTGTAAGGGTGGCACTAGAGGTTCAGATTATGGTGGTTGGGGTTGAACGATGGCTTTGGGGCCACGAGGATTTGGATGGTGGTGATTGGGGCGGTGACTGTTTGGACTGAAGGTGATGTAGTTGTTGGTGCCTCACGGTTGAGTGATGGTAGGACTTATGGTGCCTACAGGTGTGGGTTTTTTGGTGTCAAAGGAGTGGTGGTGGCTAGGGTATGGTGGTGGTAGCATGGGCTTTCCATGTAGAAATAAATCGGGTTTGGGCATTAATGTTGGTGGGCACTTGTGGGTTAAGGGATGCTGATACGGTAATGACATTGATGTTGCATGTATGGTGACGGCGGTGGTGGTGGTGTTTTGCTAAGGGTATCATGTTGGTGGTGTTGGACATAGTAATGACGGAATAACATAAAGAGGAGACATATTCGCAAATGGGTTTGATGGTGAAATAGAGCACAAACCATGAAATGGTTAATGAAATTCTGCTTACTAAGGTCACCACTTGAATTTTAGCACATTTAGACTTTTTTTTTTGCAGTGTTGGACTGTAAGCAATGTTTATTGTGACAATCTTATATTTGATAATACAACTTGACCTTTTCACCCAAAAAGACCATGAAATGGTCATGGTGTGGTTGCGCTGGAATAGAGGAACGATAAGATTCGCATATGGGTTTGATGGTGAAATAGAACACAAACCATGAAATAGTTGATGAAATTATGCTTCCTTAGGTCTTTATTTGAATGTTGGCACATTTAAACTTGTTTTTCTGCAATGTTGGAGTGTAACCAGTGTTAGAGAAGAAATGGAGGGAAAGAAGAGGATACAATGACGAATATATCCCTGACTAAAGGCGCTTAACGGGACGACATCAAGGATAATTTGACCAAGTGACCTGATTAAAACAAATTTCAGAGTTTAGTGGTTAGTTTGACCCAAATCGATGTCCAGTGACCAAAGTTGAATTTCCCTTCATGTTCTGGCCTTCTAAGAGTCACATTCACTTGAACTAACCGATTAGTGATGAGATTATCATTAAACAATAACTTTGACTGTCGTTAGCCCAGTTGACCTAATCAACGTTTGATTTTTCCTGATGCTTGAATTTGCCACCTTCCTCAAGCTCATTCGGAACATACCTTGCTTGAGTTATCCTCATCATAGTTCCTAGTGCCGTGAGAATAAAATGTTTCTCTCTAAACCGTGTAGTTATCTGATATGTTTGGCAGGACTCTCATAAGCTTGCTAATGTATTTCGTCTTTTCCAAAATAAAATCACTGATTAAAACTAGAGAACTTAATAATAATTTTGAAAAGGAATAAGAATTGCTTGTGAGGCTAGTAAGTTTGCAACATGCCTTCATTAATGCCTATTATACGGTTCCTCTTATACTAGGTTGAACCATTATTGAAACATCATCATCTTATCTCACGGGGTCTAGACCTAGCTGTTTAATCATCAGTCCAATAATTGGTAAAATCTGCTTCGTAATGATAGGAAAAACCGACATCGAATAATTTAAAAGCAAGGTCACTATGAATGATTGGATATCACAAGTCAATTATTCTTTTTCTTCTTAACATTGAGAAAACCTTCAAATCAAACACATTGATCTTCTCGAATGAGAAAAAGAGTTTTGGGCCCTTGAAGCTTGAATTAATAACCTTGAGAATAGGGATATAATACCCAGTAGTTTCAACATGTCAACTGGGGTCCACCATAAGCATAATAATACTCAGCTCTATGGGACTCATCGGGCTAGTGACATTTTTAGAATAAAGTTTTGGATGATTGTTAGCCATTTCTCAAACTTTACTTCAAAGTTGGTTGACTCTCTCTACGTTGTCTACGTTCAATTACTCTAGTAATGACTCACTCCTTGATTTGTTTAATTCCTTTAACCGTCATCCAGACGACGCACAATTAAAGCTCTATGTGGTCTCTTAGACCGTGTAAATCTGATGGCCTTGACAGGCTGCACCTTATGTTTCCAAAGCTAATGGGATATTGTGCGCAGTGGTGGAATCAAGATTTCAGCTCAAGGGGTGTTAAAAATATATCGAAATTATTAAAATTTTTAAAAGTAAAATAACACATAAAAATATAGTACATTTTTTTATAATATACAAAAAAATACTAAAAAGCATCCAAAAGGTCTTATTAAATTTCATAAGAGCCACTAAAAACTCTTTACAACACAAAAAAAGTGAATACAAAATACAAATTTAAGTTTTTACAAATAAATGCATTAAATAACTACTCGATGAAGTCCCAAAGATTATACAAGTTCACAATCAATCTCCCAATATCCTTCATCACTTGCTTAATATACCCACTTTTGCTGCCGCAGCTGTATAACCCCTCGCAAAGATCTCCAATCTCCGTCGACGTTATTGGGCCTTCATAGTAATACCGAGCATTCGCAAACAGGTTCAAAGACAGCTCAGCCAGCTCGTGAACAATCACATTAATCATGTCGTCGACGCCTATGCCACCATTTGGCACTGGCAGGTTTTCCTCTCCTTTATTATTTGGTTTTCTCATTTTGTTTTATATTTAAACATTCAAAAAAAATTACCGCTCTCAGATACTATTCCCAGCACCTTAAACAGCCCTAGCTTAACCAAAATAATCCCTTTTTATTGCTTTTAAACCCTAATCCTAGTGCAAAACCTATAAAAGTAGCCGCTAACCCACTATAACAGTCTTATATACCCTTAGTAAAATTCGTCCTACATCAGATTAAGGGCATTGCTTCAACTTTATCTTTGTTCATCCCATAATCATAGCTATTGTGGAATCAAGCAAAATCAAACAGGCATCATATCTAAGACAAGCATTTGTGTTCTACCTTAATTAGACATAGCACAAAAGACAGGACACTTGCTTGATAGACAGGACACAAGTAAAAAAGAAATACCCAAGACTTGTTAGTGAATAATTACACAAATAACTACCTAAGGTAAAATCTGGTAAAAAACTGTCATGTCCAACACGATTCATGTGTCTTTATAATTAAGAACCAGCGTATGCGTTTCTGCATAGCCCCACCTACCCATGACCCAACACAGACAAAATAATTTAAAATGAAAAATTATAGAGGTTAACATGAACATTTAGCGTGGTATCAAACTAAATACTTATGCCTGGAAGTGAAATTGATGAAGAACCATGAATGACCTGAAAAAGATCTATCGCCTAAATAGCTCAAGTTGTCCCTCACATCTGGGGATGAAAGGAGCATGACTATGGTATCTTAGCCTCAAACCTCTTCACCAGTTCACCTCATCTTCAGCAATGCATCCACATAATCAGAAATATTAGTAGGTAAAGGAGTTAAAATTTTACGTATGACTAGGTATTTGGCCATAAGCCCATATTGATGATTATGCATGCCATGTAAATATACCTCCATAATTCTCAATCAACATGTAATCAGGAAATCAAACGCATCAATATATGAAAATCAAATTACGAAAGCAAATAATCAGATCTAAAAATCTAAAAATGTGTAACTAAATTTGAAAATAATGAAGGCAATTGACCGGTCACACACTCACAGGTCATCGACAGTTGACGCGTCATCACCGACAGAGGGTTGTTTCCCAGTAGAGTCCTCGCCTCGCCGTTGCACTCGCCGGTCAGGTCACTGCTTCTTCGGTTGACGGTTCCAGATTTGAAGACGAATTCCTCGGTAGTCGATGCCTCCATTCGTTTCAGATCTGAGCTGGCCTTCACTCGCCGTTGAATGACCAAGTGGGTCTCTGCGGTAGTGCAGTTTGCTGGTCCACCTACCTATCCAGTTTGTTGGCGTAGGGCAAGTTGCAGTCTCGTAGACTAGGTGATGAAGTGAAATGGAAATTTTCTTTTCAAAAGTTGAGGAGGTACATTAGCTCCCCCCACCCCCTCCCCCCGGTTCAAACGTAGGTCCGCCATTGATCGTCGGAAAGTCAGCTCATCGTTTCATTCTGGATTTTTTTTGTTTTTGAAAAAGATGTCCATAAGCTCAACAAAACACTAAGGGTTTGTCTACAATCAGTTTCAGTTCTATTTTTATGTTTTCAAAAAAACAAAACCAAAAGTAGTTTAGTTTTTATTTTTACAAAAACAAATAGGTATTTGATTACCCAGTTTTTATTTTAAATTTTTTTCTTTTGGGTGTTTGATTGCCCAATTTCTAGTTTGAGTTTTTTCTTTAGTGGTGGTTACGGTGGTGATGGTGGGGCATGGAAGTGGCTGGCCGGCGGCGATGACTGGCGATGGTGGCCGGCGGTGGCTGTGGTGGTGGGGGTAGGGGGGTCTCAAAACAAAAACTAAACTGGAAACCCAAGACTCCAAAATAGAAGTTTTTAAAAACAGTCCTATTTTAAAAACTGGTTTTCAAAATTGAAGAAAAAAATGAAAAATGTGTGTCAAACTTCTTTTTTTCTCCAGTTTACAAAAATGAAGAAAAAACTTAAAACTAAATGGTTTTCAAACAGGATCTAAGATACCTCATTCCCAAAATTGATAACCTCAAGTCCAGTACCCAATGCAGGTGAGTAAGTCTTTGCAACACGCTTCATAGGATCAGGATCCCCTGTTGTAATGGTTACAGCAGGGGTACTGTCTCTTGGTTCTCTCTCTCTTCCCCCTCTCACAGACAGAAGGACAGCACCCCTGCTGTAACCATAGTTATAGCAGGGGATCCTGATCCCGCTTCACAAGGCTGTGAAGTAGAGTTTTGGTCCAACGCTTGGGGCCTTTTCTCTTTTGATTGGTCCCACTCAATCTAGCTTTTTATGGGCAAAATGTCGTTGACGTTGTGGTGATTGTGCAAGAACTCATTGATGCCATGTCAAGAAAAACTTGAAAATGGTTTTCATCTCACTCAAAATTGATTTCGAGAAACCAATAAAATTGACCTTCATATGTCTTGTTCTTGCTCTATCTTCTGAGCCTTAATCACTAGTTGGGATAATAGTTTGAGTTTTCTCCCTTCAAGGGGGTCTTACCATGGTGACCCCTGTCTCCTTACTTGTTCATCATGTAAGAAGGTTCTTTCGCAGCATCTTGGTAATGGCTACCAAACGTGTTGTGTATATCCCATGTATTCCTTGCAAATGATTTGGTCTTTCTCTTCTGTGAGCACTAATAAATGTGCGAATTTGATCATTGAAATCCTTGACTCTTTTTATCATAGGTCAGGTAAGAAAGTCAAACTTAACTAGACTTGACATTTTCTTTGCCCTTAGCCATAGTTATTAAAGGCGTAGGCCCACCTAAAAAGCAAAAGGTCCCTAGAGCCTAGGCGTAAGACGCATGGCGAAGGCGTGCTCCTTTTCAAAGTGAGGCACAAATAAAAAATAAATAGATATCAGTGCATTAAACCAATAAAATCACATAAAATTTTTTAGAACATGATAATTTAAGAAATTTTGAACACTAGAAAAAATTTCAGATTAATGAGAAGTAGTTGATCCTTACTAAATATGATAACATCATTCTTATTATTAGTGAAGGTTAAAGTAATAATGTGTTTCCTCAAAGGGAAATCATAGACTATAAGTCTGGTAAAGATTCCTCCTAAATTTCATCTTTTTTGTCTACAAGGTGAAGTAAAGAAGTATATTTATTTAAAAAAGAGTAAACAATTGAAGACGGGACCAGTGTTATCAAAGACGCGCCTAGGCGCAAGGCGCACAACCTGCACCTTGGTTAGGGCTAGGAGCAACCCCTTCAAAAAGGCACGCGCCTTGTGTGCCCAGGCGCAAGGCGCAACGCGGCGATGGAGGCGCAAAGAAAGCCCTAAATCCTAATTTTTTATTTTTGCATCATGGCATCGTCTCAACCGTTCATTATTTTTTGTTTTTTATTTCATAACATAACAAATCAATATATAAATCACAAAAAAAACCTAAAACCTCAAATCCCTAGTCACTCGATTGTTGTTCATTGTGCTAACGTCGTCTCCAATTGTTACTCTTTTTAAATAAATATACTTCTTCACTTCACCTTATAGGCAAAGAGATAAAATTAATGAGAAATCTCTAAAAAATTTAGAGCCTATGATTCCCCTTTGAGGAAAACATTGTTGCTTTAGTCTTTACTAATGATAAGGATGGTGTTGTCATATTTAATTAGGATCAACTACTTTTCATTAGATCTGAAACTTTTTCTAGTGTTCAAAATTCATTAAATTGCCACGTTCTGAATTTTTTTAAGTGATTTTATTGATTTAACTCACTAATATCTATTTATTTTTATTTTATGTCTCACTTCGAAAAGGCACGCGCCTACGCCTTGCACCTAGGCTCCAGGGGCTTTTTGCGCCTTATGTGCGCCTGCACCTTTAATAACTATGGACAGGACCCTAGCACAATGAACAACAATATGACAATCGATTGATTAGGAATTTGAGATTTTAGGTTTTTTTGTTTTGTTTTGAGATTTAGATATTGATTTATTATGTTATGAAATAAAGAATAAAAAATAATGAACGGCTGAGATGAAACCATGATGCAAAAATAAAAAAATTAAGATTTTTGGGCTATTCTTTGCGCCTCCACCACCGCCTTGCACCTGGGCGTGTAAGGCACGCTCCTTTCTAAGGGGCTGTGCTTAGCCCTGGGCTTGCGCTTAGGCGCGCCTTTGATAACACTGCCCTTAGCACATGTAAAGGATCATAGTAATCTTCACCATATTTTGATCATAGCCATCACTCTTGATCATAGCCTTTTCGAAGGGGCTGTGCCTAGCCCTAGGTGAGGCGCACGGAGTGCGTCTTGTGCTTAGGCACGCCTTTGATAACACTACCCTTAGCACATGTAAAAGGATCACACGAATCTTTACCATTTTTTGATTATAGCCACCACTCTTGATTTAAGTAAATACTTGGAGTTCCCCATTACTCACAAAAGTCGTAAGGGGAATACATATTAATTCATTCAAAGGAAATTTTTGAAAAAAATTGACGAGGTTAGAGGGCGAATCTTCTAACTTTTAGCTGGTTGGAGTGCATTGATTAAATCGGTTATGTCACCCATGCCCAGTTACTCTATGCGATGTACACCAGTCGTATTACTACCTAATTTAGCAAAATCGGATTGGTTAGATGGCAGAGTGCTAGACTCCAGTGCAAGCTCCATCTTTCCCCAACTCCTCTCGTGGTAGCATCTTTGCCCAAGGTCCCGTTCATAAACCTTCATTACACTAATCGATTCAAGCGTTTGAAAGCCAACTTTGCTACCACCTGTAACTAATAGTATCAATTATGTCCTGCCCTGAGGCCGTCCCCCTAGCTCCCTAGCAAAAGGGCTAACCCAGGTATGTTAGTTGATATCTTCAACAGGGTTTTATAACATCCAAATCTATTTTCTGCACTTTGGATGTTGGATTTTGGAGCGTCACATTTTTTCAAGCGTTTTTTAAAAACCTACGTGCATGATATATTGTAAGATTGCAACTAGTTTATGTCACTTAAATTCAAAATTTGCAAAGTTGATTTTTTTTTGAGGCAATTGAGAAAGAAAAAAACAACTCCCAGAAATGAATTCTTGAACAGCGAACAACTAGTTCAGATATTTACATAAAGAGATTCGTCGTTTCTGACCCTACTTTACCTTAATTGCTATTTGAACCTCCTCCAATAGTTGGTACTTCAAGGGGGATTTTCATCTCATGCGGCTCCTCGTTGCTATCTGGATTGAATGAATCTTTTTCCTATCCCTAATATAATGACAATTAATGGTTGCTAAATATTTATAATGACTTTTGTTTAGTGACGTTAAAAAAATTGCTGCTAATAATTGTCACTCAAAGTGCTAGCAGATAAGTCATTAGATATGTTGAGCGACTATTGATTGTCACTATATACGGAATTGGAGAAATGTTATACTCCGGATAGCAAACTAAAATTTGTTCATAGTAAGAAAATTTATGTGCATGTACGTATACTATTGTGGAACTCGGAGGATTAGATCATTCCCTCATTTTTTTTTAAACCCAACCGTTCCCATTGGACAAACGGTAATAAACTGCCAAAGTCCCGCCTTTCTCTTCTTCTTCCCTTTCTCCCCCAAACATCAAACTCTCACTCAAACTTCCTTCCAATTGCGCTCTCTCAAGCACCACCAATCCTGGTGGTGCTTGAGACAGCACAAACCCCCGCCACGCCAAGCGCCGCCGCCACCACTACCACCAACCGCCATAATCCACTGCCATGGCAAACCCAAATGCTGTAGCCCCTTTTCACGACCCATATGATGACCATATCTCCATCATTCACCAAACCCTCGTCCCGGATGAAGATCCTGGCATCCGTGCCATCGCTGATATTCCCTGCACGGCAGAACCCAATACAAATAATCCTCTACTTCCTCAATGTGAGGTGACCTTGCAGATGCCAATGACCCACTTATGGATCCTTTCATTTGGGACTTGTGTAACAATAGCCTTCTCAGAGTTGACGTTACGGAGGCGGGTCCTGCTGAAATTCTTGGCGAAACAGATGGGCAAGCTGGGTTAAACTGTGATCCACAAAATAACTCCAATCATGGAAATCCTTTACGAGTTTCAACTTGGCCACTGCCGGAAGTGCCGTTTAGTTGCAGTTGTTGTCTTGTGCTTAGAGAAATTACTCATACCAATGGTATAGTACTATGCTATATAGATGGTTCAATTTACCGGATCCCCATTTGAATGAACGACACTGCTCCATGCCCGGAGATCCTGATCCTATAGAAATTGTCACTACACTTGCATTATCAGTGCCGTCAATTATTCATGCCTTTAGACAATTTTGCATCTATGGAGACGATGGATGGCCTTAGTGATGCAGTTACTGCAGAGGGGCCATTTCCGTCCTGAATTATAATTCTTGTTTACATTTTAGATGATTTTTTTTTGTGTTGGTTTCTACTACTTGTTGCGAGTTTGTTCAGTATTTACCAACTTATATCATGTTTCTAGGCACCCACATCGCGAAGCTCGAGATTCATGGACGACTTGGTTTGATATGCCATGCTATTTTTGAGAAGTATGATATTGGTGTGACTAGTCAAGCCCTTGAGTACCAGATGTTCGAGTACGCATTGTTGCTCAGGGCCCGTACGTTTATGTTTTTCAGTTTTTATTTTTAATGATGATGAAAAAGATATTTTTTTTCGTGTATGTTTACGTTTTTTTGGTTCCGTTTTGGATAAAATTTTTAAATAGTATCAAAAAAGCTGAAAACACCCAAAGGGTGTTTTCACCTTTTTCTTTGAACTGTATTCTCCTTATCAGAATACCACATCTTCTCTCTCATATCTACTACCATGTTTCAACAAACGCTCACCAAACTAAACCACCCATTTCACTGGGTTTTCCTAGAAATGGAAATAGTGGGGTCCATTAATGAATTAATTCAAAAAAAAGTTGGTGAAAACGAAAATAAAAATGATAAACGTACAGAAAAAATCGAAAAAGTAGATACGGAAAAAAGTAAAGGTATACAATACGATTTTAGAAATGAATATTAAATTCTGGAAACCAAAAACAGAATATAGAATACAGAAAAAAAATCTTGTAAGCATATAGGCCCTTATTTTTCTGGAATTCCGTATTTTGGTCCATAGAGCTGCATTAGCGACAAATACGTGCAAAAACAACTATGTTTGCTAAACAAAGGATGCAACCACACATTTTCCCTCGTGTCTATGGTTCAGAAGGTTAATCAAACTTCCTCTAAGCGAACTACTTGGGGAATATTTGGCTCATGATAAGAAATAGTGATACTGATGCATAACATCATGTTTCCTTCTTTCATTTCGTCCTTGTATTATGTTCTTTCAACTACCGAGTGAATTTTGATAAATCTGGTTTCAAACTTGAGTATTACCTTTAATGCCTTCTTCTGTCGGTCAGTTTTTGCCAGGAAAGCACAAGGAATGTGAAGCAATTCCTAGTTCAGTACTGCACAGAGCGCAAACAAGCTGGTTTCATTATGCTGCAAGATCCACTTCTGATCTTCTATGAAGCGTTGTGTGTTGGGTGCAATTCTGTAGACAATATGGCTATTGATGACCTCCTTCGATTATCTCCAGTGGGCTCAGGTTGGTTTACCTCTCTGCCTTATTTTTTGCACTCCCACTCGGTGTCTTCACAATGTTTATTGCATTATGGACTATATTTCGAGAGTTGTTTTGTTTGGTTACCTTTAGTCAATCTATCTACAATGTGAGTTTACATGAAAATTTTAAAAGATCGTGACATTTAACTACAAAAACTTTTTAAGCAGGTGCCTGCCAAAGGAACCAATTGGAAGCCATCAGTACAGAGCCGGAGAGTCTCACCCAACATGAGGCCGAGCATGTGACAAGGAGATCTACTAGGAGCTCCCTTGCAGCACAGGTTGTAGCACTCCTCGAGCCGACTTTATCAGCCTCCAAACTGAATACAAGTTGCTATTAAGGAGATTTTAATGTGGTCATTCTAATGACTCCTTTGGAATGCACCTGATGAAACTATAATTTAGTTCTTGCGATGTGTGTCTTTTTATCAGATGGCTCCATCTAAGATCAGTAGGAAATTAATCTAAACTCACGGTAATTTAGATTCGACAATATACAAAACGCTTCAGTAGAGCAGCTCTACCAAAGTAGTGGCTGAAAGTATTACTAATGACCAAAGACATCCCTTTTCTCGTATGTATGAATTAGAAAAGACCATCCTTCCAACTCTTAATGTCATTGCTGTACGGTAGCATCTTTTGCACTCTTTATTTGAACTCATCTGTTTAATTTTTTTTCCTGTTCTTCTGAGTAGTGCAGAGGGAAAGAACAGGAAAGTTGACATTGAAAGACTTCATTCAATATTTTCATCTTCCCATAGAAAATGCGGCTAGGAAAATGAGTATATGCCCAACTGTAATGAAGAAGATATGTCGCAGGCATGGTTTGCCGCGGTGGCCACACAGAAAGGTCTTCCTCTCATTCTCTACGAAGTATTTTTGAGCTTATACTTGTGTGCTTGTGGGTTTAATTTTCATTCCATTCTCCGGCTGTTTTAATGGACTGCAGATAAAAAGCATCGAGAAGAAGATATCGAGGAAAATGAAAAGTTTGAGTACAGGCAGTGCCGAAGAAAGAGCAGTTCTTGTCGCTCACATAAATAGGCTTCAGCAAGAACTTGAAAATATTTTTGCTCAATTCAGAAATTGTTGACACATTTTTCATTCAGTTTTTGATAAGTTGGAGAGAGTAGATACCGCCCTTCAGTATGTGGCAGGACAGTAGAATTTAGGGATAAGAGTACAGCGCTAGTCGTTACAAATTGACCAAAGATTAATGCATTATGTTGTAGCATGAAGTTTTCCATGTACAACGTTGTTTTCCTCTTAATGGATGCACATTAGATACTCTTCACGTTAGTTTCTTTCCGTTTTCTTTTGTTCTTTTATATGTTTATATTGCAGCATTTGCTAGTGAATCTAGTGACTGATCAGGTCCTGAATTTCATGCCTTTCTCTATTCTTTAGCCAATGATGGAACTTGAAAAGAAAATAATTAGAGGGCGTCAAGTGTCCTGAACTCAATTGAACTCGTGCACTCGTGCATGCCTTATTTCTTAATATAGTAACTAAGACAACTGCTGCACTCGTGCATGAATGAATACCGGTCTTGCTTTAAAAATTCATTTTTGAACTCTTTATAAGTTTATTTCTTAATTTCTCCTACAAGTTGAAGATTCTCATCTCTTACTAGATACAAACGAATCTTACTTAAGGGATAGAAATAATATTCTCTACTATCATTTTTGTCGATAACCCGCGCATCTTTTAAGGACAATGTTTTGGCAAGAATGTTAGATGAGTTGTTTGCAGTTCTAAGATTCACTGTAGTCGATGTCTGAGAAATTTGTTTGTTGCAACTACAAGATGGCTAAAGTAAGAATGTAAGAAGTAGACTTGTCCTGAACACGAGAGGACGGTAAACTAGTTATTAGTAGGGACTAAAGTGATTGGATGAGCATGATGGGTGGTGCAAGAAATCAACCTCACCCCTAATCGTTGAAGTCGACATTGTTCTGTGATTCTTATCCTCGTTCCCTCTTGTTATCCTCAGAGAAGTTTCCATCGAGACTTTGCTAACATTGAAGAGGGTATGAATAGAGGAAGGAAGGGGCTGGGCAGTGCACTTCTGTAGGGACTGGGTAAGTTTTTCTTGGCGATTAGAATCCGAATTTGGAAGCCTATCTGCGAAAGCAGTTGCATTAAAAACTAACCATACTCTACCTTATTGCCGCATAGTTCTATTATAGAACATCCACCAGACTTCAATGCAAGCCTGGGGGTCTGACCAATAATTAGCAGCACTTTGCCTACTAAGTTAGCAATAGATCTGAGGTTGTAGTCTTGACAAAAAACAGAAAGGATCGAAAGCGCTAAATTGTTCTGTTATGTGGCTTCTTAGAGAGAAAAGGAAAAAGAAGGCAAATGAAAAGGCGGCCACTTTCTTCAAAAAACATAGGAATGACATAATCTTTTATATTTTACCCTATCGTTTTCTCGTGTGACAGCATGCATAGCAATGTTGCACCCTTCAGTGAGAATCACTTTACATTAATATAAGCACATCTGTCCTTTAGTAACAAGAAACCAGAGCCGGCCATGTAGGCTACAGAATGTAGCTTTGTGTACATCAACAAAAGGATTCTAACATAAATGGCATACATAAGACAATCTCAGTATCATTTGTACGTTGAGATCTAGAAATCCATTTCCTTGAAGAGTCCGTATGTTATCCCGTTCCTCCAGACCTGCACTAAATGATTGCTCTTGCATAGAAGTTGTTGAGGTTCTACAGAGAGTTACTATTCTTCTTCTCCTTTGGAAACAAGGATATGGCCAGTGCTCAGACATTGGTTTGCGTGAAACAAGTAAAGCAGGAGGTGCAGGGTGAATGGGATGAGAGCATGCCTTTACCTGGAGACATCATAGAAGGTGTAGCCAAAGATGCTGCTGATGAGTTGTTCATACCCGCCAAGGCAAGGTCAGAACTTAGTCCACAACTAGGAAGAATTAGCCGATCACAAGAGGCCATATGGATGAAGGTTAGGAGGGGAGATAGTGCAATTAAGCTCCGGGTATGTGTCGTTCCAGACCTGAGTTCCAAGCTGCAGAAAAGATTTACGATTCGAGCAGCTTCAAGGGACAGACATGTCGCGGTTTTAGCAGACTTGACCTTTGAACAATGCACTGAACTGCAGGGTAAGTTCAAAGTGTTAGTCATCGCAATTTTCTTTTCTCGTGATTCGCATCATAAAAATCTTATTGGGCATCATTATTTAACCGAGTGAAATAAGCTGTAAGTGAAAAAAATAAGCTTCAAGAAGTGTTTGACCACGGTGTTCCAATATGCTTTTTGCTTTGAGATCAGATGAAAAACTTCATAAGATTCTGATCGATCGGTCATCTTTCCAGTTTATGAGGCAAGGGTTCATTTTGATAACCAAGGCAACAAAAAGTGGATGTCATTGCAGTTCTATAGAATGCTTATAGGTGGAATTTCAATTGGTCATGCAGAAATGAGCAGGAGGATGGTGAATGTGGACTCTAAGGGATTTAACCAGAAGGGGGTAAAGTATGACTGGAAGATGAAGCTTGGTACCTATCTGCCAGATCAGAGATCGACGGTTGTCAACTCTGTTCTTTTTATGCCACTAGCAAACGAACATGCCATGGATGCCACTACAGTCAGAACCATGGCATGGTTTAATGCAGCAGTTTCTTCAGGGATTCCTCTTGTTTTCGTTAACATCCAGACAGAACAGATTATAACCTCGGTATATGTCTTCTACAACTTCCTCTCTCCATAACTTGTTCTTAGATGTTGCAAGCATTCCTAATCCCATTTGTTTTGAATTCTTTTGTTTTATTGGTTCCAAAGGAGAAAGCAAATTCTACGGGAAAGGAGATAATTTGGGGTAGGCAACCAAACTTTACCACGACGGTGCAGATAGTGCAAGGCATAAGACTCTGGTTTCTACCAGGGATAGCAGAGATTTCACTTGAGTTGATACCAGTGGCAGGAGAAGCCAGATTCGGAATGGATATCAAACTAACCGACGAGGTAAAAACAATCCGATTTAGACAGAAAATATTGGATAATCTCACGTAGCCATATTATACACGTTTCTCATTGTAATTCTTTTTCCATTTTACAATTTTGTTTGGGTACCCTCTCCCTGCTTTATTTTCAAACATCCTATAGAGCATTTTCACTTTCTATACTAGCTATAGTGGTGACCTTAGCTTTCCTTCTTTCCCTCTACAAAGTCAGAAGCATTTTCCAGAGCTATGGCTCAAAGGTGAAATTTTCTCAGAAGACACAAGCAGGTTTGGGCTTTTACACTAAAGAACGCCATCCAAAAGAAACTTCAAATTTTTGAAAATGGCTTCCAATCAAGTTTCTTGAAATTTCCTTTACATAGATGAAAGCTCAGATTGTCAATCTTTACATCAAGTAGGATTGATTCCTGCTGAATCAATTACGACGCAAGGGCATGGAAACAAACTTGTCCCACCCTGTAATTAATATTTCTGTCAAGATTTGCTTTCTTCGAAACAAGCAAAACAGCAAACACAATGTTTGGCTTTTGATGCAAAGTTAATAATTATACCTGACGAAAAAATGCAGGTTTCATTTGTGTGTACTCGGTGACCAAGAGGACAGCGGCTGAGCGTGCCGGTCTAGGGCACTTGTTTGAACAAGCAAACAAGACAGGACACCTACTGGTGATCTCCAGATTGGAAGGGAAGAGCCTGATGCCTTCAACAGTCAGCTCTGCAGGTCTAATACATTGTTGTGATCATGCTGATATCAAGGAGACTCTCATTTCAGCAATGGATCAAATGGACAGCATCCAACTGAACATCATGTCCTGGCCCAGCAAAGCTCCTCCGAATTCTGTGCAAGCGATTGGCGCTGCAACGCTTCGCCCTCCAAGCTGATGTAACATCAACTACCGATATTGTGATGAGTTCAGGTTGAAAAGAAGTTGCTTCAATAATGACATAAAAAATATTGAAACTGTAGAGCCATCTAGAAAACCATTAATGGATGCTATTATTGGTATTGTTACATATATGTAGTAAAGGAAGTGATGTGCATACTTGGACAGAAGAACTTGTGTTATACTCTATTTATTTGTCCTTGACAAGAGTCGCATTTTTTTTTAAAGACAGTTTAAAAATTAAGTATCATTTGACAATCACAAAATGTGCTATACTTGCCATAATCACATTGAAACGAGTAAAAAGGCAAGTGCCATTGCGGTACTCGCAGTTGGCCATTGACACCCAATAATTTGTTAGAATCGCCATATTTTTTATTGAAGTCATTGATTCTTAAATTGTCGTGATCGGCTCAAGAATAAAGATTAGTTCCCACCTAGATCGACTGCAAAGACAACATCAATAATGCCTTTTTAGACTGTCCATTACCGCAGGCTCAAATTGATGTAAGCAACAAAGCCATCACTGATACTTGGGTAACATTTTCATTGTTTTTATTTTCAGTATTGTTAGCAAAATTCGTTTCTTCACCATCTTCAACTTTGTTTTGGAAAACACGAGATTTGGAATTTCAATAACAATTCCTTAAACAACACCTGTTTTGTTTAAAATGATCTTTGCCTAAGAACGGATGGAAAGACATTTCTTTGACAAGGTTAACTTCAAGGAGTTGAAGCAAGTAAAACTCACCGAGAGTCACTACTAAGTTCTAACCATACCAAAATGTTACTGCAGCTATTCTTGAAGTTCTTACCCAAAAAAAAAAAAGGCAGCTATTCTTGAAGTCAAAATAACCCACCATTGCTACGAAGGACTAGTGAATTTGAACTAGCAATTGGCATTTGCCATGGCTTGTCGATCCGTTACCACCACCACTAGCCGCCCACTTTCCGACCTAATCGCCCAACCCACATCCTTAGTTTCCTCCATAACCACCCTCCTCCAAACCCTAAACCCCCAAAACCCAAACTCCCCTCAGTCGCACCCCTCCCCGCTCGCCCAATTCGCCCCGCACTTGAACCCCTACTTAGTCACCCAAGTCATCGAAACCCTAAAAAACCCAAATCACGCCCTTTACTTCTTCAACTGGGCCTCAAACCCTGACCCAAATCCAACCAATTACGCCCACGGCCATTTCGCTTACATCGCCATCACCGACCTCTTAATCTCTAGAGGTCATTTCTCTGCAGCAACTCGTCTTCTTGAATCTTCTGACAAACTTTCAGATTTCATGGTGGGCAAGTTCATAAAAGCCCACGGCGATCGTGGGCACTTACGCTCGGCGATTCACCTGTTTTATCGCGTAAGGAGGAAGGAAATGGGGAGGTGTTTGTTCTCTTTCAATGCCATTTTAGGGGTTTTGGTGAGGGAGAGTCGGTTAGGGTTAGCACAGGCAATTTGGGGCCAGAGCATCAAGGAAGGTGTTATGAAACCGGACGTTTCGAGTTATACGATACTGATCAAGGGGTTGTGTAGAATGGGTATGGTTGAGGATGCACAGAAGGTGTTTGATAGAATGGGTTGCGAGCCTAACTCAATCACCTTCAATACGATGGTCAATGGGTTTGTTAAAAAGGGTTTGATGGAGGATGCGCGGAGGGTGTCTGATGTTATGATGGGGACTGAGGGTTGTTCGCCTGATGCGGTGACGTATACAACTTTGATTGATGGGTATTGCAAAAATGGGGAAATCGACGAGGCAAAGAGGTGTTTTAGTGAGATGGTGAAGCAGAATTGTGAGCCGAATGCGTTGACTTACAATGCTTTGATTTATGGTTTGTGTTTGAGAGGGTATGTTGATGAGGCAAAGAGGTTGATGACAAGGATGAGACTCAATGGATTGAAGGATAATGTTGCCACGCATACGAGTTTGTTGAAGGGGTATTGCATTGTTGGGAGGTTGGATGAAGCTGTCAGACATCTCAGGGAGATGATTAGGATTGGTATGGAACCTGATTTGAAATCGTATGGAGTTGTTGTCAATGGGTGCTGCAAGGTGAAGAAACCAGATGAAGCGATTGGGCTTTTGAGTGAAATGAGTGGGAGAGGCATTCGTCCAAATGTTTTCTGTTTTAATGCCGTGATTAGGGTCCTTGTAGACTTAGGGGAGCTTCATAGAGCTAATCTTCTTCTGAAGCAGATGAAGCAGATGCCGCTGTCCGGGTGTGATCCAAATTTTGTCTCGTATAACACCGTGATATCTGGCCTTGTCAGAACTAGAGGGAGGATGCGAGAAGTTGAAGAACTTGCCAGTGACATGCTTCGAAATGGTCATGACCTTGATACTACCCTGTACAGTTTCTTAGTGGAAGGATATTGTAAAGATGGAAACATGGAAAGGGCGATGCAGGTTTTCCTAGAAATGATTCAGAAGGGATTTCTGTTAGATGTTCATATCTTTTCAGTTTTTGTCAAGGAGCTGTCTATGCGAGGCAAGGTTTTTGAGGTTGAGAGGATCTTTGAGCGGATGAGCAGTTGCCATGTAATTGATGTGGATAGTTACAAAAGGGTCTTAGATTCGTGTCTTATTACAAGTTTTGAGTGATCGGCTGAGGGCTCCTGCATAGGCACTCCTGCATGGGCACTCTGAAAACAACTACAGAGGATTAAACTCGTCAAAGTCGAAGTCGGACACTTGCAGTGGGGCAAGTAATCTGGCGTTTTAGCTTTCTAGCTTCATCCAAGCGCCAATTGAATCTAATATGACATTGGAAGGATTAAAGAAGCTAATTTTAAGGCAATCGTTGGCTGGGGTGGTAGCCTGATAATGGCATGCGATGTACTAAATTTTGATAACTGTAGATTCGTCTCTTGGTGAGCTTTGGGTGTTGGGTAATTATGGAGGGCATACAATGGCATGCTGCAAGATGCCAGCGGAGGCCCCCAAAATGATTGCAGGAGAGGAGTTAACTGGTACGCGAAGCTTTGTCCTTGATTCTGGCCATTTCAGAAGAAAGTCTTTTTAAGGCTTCTAACAACCCTTTGTCCCAATCTGGATACTGGAAGGATCAACTATGCAGACGTTGAATTGCAATCCTGGACTGGATTGCTAACCCTGACACGACATGCAATGTGGCATTCGTGAATATTCTCGAGGTTGGGAAGCTCTTTGAGCACTTGACCTGGATGAACGTGAAAGGGTTTTGAACCTGCGTCTTGGTAAACAAATGAATATAATAGATAGTTGCAGGTTGCGAAACTAGTTGCAAGATAACCGGAATTCCATGGAGGGACACTGGAAAAAGCAATGACAGGAGGAGAGATCAAAGCTCAGAAAAAGTTTTGTTATTTATTTATTGGTTACAAGCACGATGCTCTTGTTGCAACTCATTGGTAAATATGTAAAAAGTGAAACAGAAATTATGTTAGAAGGCGTGCATGAGGCGTGAGGACACTCGGTTACAAATCTTCTCCAAATGGAGGGGCATCCAAGTGGCCTTCCCTTTTTTTTTTGCAGTCCTTTGCATATAAATTGAGCTGAATCAGTATAAATTCCTTAATGCTTTGATTTTCTCTGTTCAGTCTCTTAGTAAGTAATTTTATTTGAAGATTGCTCTTGAACATCTCTAAGGCTCCCCGTTTTACAAAAAAATTTTCAAGTCTTTTTTTTATTGATTTTTTAAACTCAATTGAAAAAAAAAGAACGTTTGGTAACCACTTTTGTTTTCAATTTAAAAAAAAAAACTAACCAGTTTTTAAGTGTTGCAGAGTATAAAAAAAAATTGTACAAAAGACCGGTTTTTCTCATTTGCAGCTTTTAGTTTTTTTTTCGTTCCTCACTCTCACACCACCCTCTCTCTAGGCATAACCAGCCTGGAGACTCAACGTAAAGCTCTGGCCACCGGCAGCCACCCCCAGACTAGTTAGCCACCGCCGGAGACTGCCGGTAACCACCTCCGGCCGCCGGTAGCCACTGCCGGAGACTGACGGCAGCCATCTCCGGCCGCCGGCAATTGCCGGCAGCCACCTCCGATCGCCGGAGACTGCTCTTCAACCGCCTCCGGCCGCCGGCGACCACCGCCGGAGACGACCGGCAGCTACCTCCGGTACGCCGGCCACCACCGCCGGTGACTTCAGTAACCACCTCCGGCCACCGGTGACCACCGCCGGAGACTGCCGGCAGCTACCTCCGGCACCGCCGGCCACCACGTTTATACTACATCGTCAAAGACCAGAGGAAGTACGCGACCGCAGACTACAGAAAAATACCGCACACTAAAAAAAAAAAAGGTGGAAAATAAAAAGGGTTACCAAACAAAAAAAAAAAAACTCGAACAAAAAAAAAAGGGTGCAAATCAAAAACTCACTTGTTGCTTTGAATATAAAAAAAAAAGTTAAAATGCTCCATGAAGAAAATAAATTAAAAAGAGAAAAACAATGTCAAAAGGAGAAACGAAGCCTAAGTAGTGACTTGACATATTTTTTTTCAACCATACAGTCTATGGAGGCTGTATCTACTCCAAATAACATTGTTTGATTTCTCCTATAGATTATGACAACCAGGAAACTGGTCTTAGAAAAACGTAAATATACTGATTGAGATTAAACTCTTGCTCTTCAAGGTGATCGATACACGGTACACATGAACTACAAAATCAGCAAAAAAAAAAGAAAGAAAATCCTAATATCTTGTGGGATAAAATGTCAAGTCATGTGTCAAAGGTTTTTTGGGTAAATTATACATGTGTCAAAGGTTTAATCAAAACTATGCACGACGTCTACAAAGTATTTTTATTACTCCCTGTCTCCTATGGTTTGTCATTGTATTACATAAAACACACTTTCGTTAGGAACCGTTCAGAAAAAAAACTAGGGCACCATAAATCTATCATGATATATCAAAAATGTCCTTGGGTTAACGTCCTCTATTTACCCAACAAAAGCCCAGCCATTGACACTGCCGCCGATGCCCAGCCACCACCCACAAGCATACACACGAAGACACATACGCTAACTGATGGCAAATGCACGCACATGCAAAAAAAAAAAAAACCATTGCCCCATCCACACCATTAAATTCTTGAGGCCAAGAAAATAAGCTAGAAAACTTAAAAGATTGCGAGATTGAATTATAATTCAACAAGAGGATGACCTTAGTGAAGGCCTCACTCTCCATTAGCATTGATGTAGCACTATTGGCTTCTTCTTCTTCTTCTTCTTGTGAGACCAAGAAAATGGCCTGAAAAACTTGGGGACTGAGGGAGGCTTGCAGTAGGCAGTGAAGAGAATCAAACCCATAAAGCGAACCGTCAGTTGGATTATGGGTCCCCTCTGGATTTTTGTTTCTTTTTACAACCTCTTCTCCTTCTTTCTCCATTTTTTTTTGTTCTTTATGTGAAGAAGAGGACGACTAGTCGCTAGTGTTCGTGTGATTGGAGGGTGTGCGCGAAATTGTGTTGATGGGTCCAGTTGAAGAAATGCAGGGCATTGGCTGGGGTTTTGATAAAGCGGAGGGTCTGGAGGACTAACGTTTAAGAGAGAAAAGGTGGGAGGGCAGAAGAGGATTCGAGGGTTTTTTACTAAAGTTTTGTGTTGACGAGGCCAACCAGGGTTCTGGCAAGCTTGGTTTTGGTAGCGAGGGTTCTTCATTTTTGGGTTTTGGTGTTGATTGTCGTTGTTGCTGCGAGTTGATTGCAGAGAAATATATAGGTGTTTGTGGATTGAAGGATTACAAGTGGAATTACTTTGGGGGTGGGGTGGCGTTCGGAGGGGATGACAAAATTGGGTAAATTTAAATACTTATGAGAGGTATTATTATTTTTTTTTATTGATTTTGTTAACTAAAAAATAAAAAATGTATAGTTTAGTGTAATAAAAATACCTAGTAGGTGGCCACTCATGTCTAATTTTGAATAACCATCAGGAATGTCGTGTGTAATTTACTTAAAATTTTGTTACAGTAGGGGTATCAAAACCTCGCGGGGGTTGTCAAATATCTCTTATAAGCCGTTAAATCTTGTCAACACGAGCCGTTTGATCCAAGATTTTCTGTGCTCGATGCCGGAGGCAACAAATGTGGTCCGGTTAAGTAGGCAACACCAGATCTGATACAACACAACTGGGCCCACATGAGAACCATATCAAATATGAGTTTTTGATGCCTGGCCCAACCTTGAAGAAATGAAGTGAACCCCACGTGAAGTGAAGTCAATTTATATTCTTTTTCTTATTTCCCTTCCCCCCATTTTGCCTTTAGTATAATATATAATATAATATAATATAATATAAAATGGGCCAGCCAAAAGTCCCACGACTCCAAAATCTAATCCGGACTCTTGCCCCTTTTATCAAATCCAGTTTAATCTACTCATATCCCCCCTTCTCAATCCCATTCATCTCTCTCTCCCTCTCCCCCCAAGCTCAAAATTTTCCCTCCTCCTCTCTCTCTCTCTCTCTCTCTCTCTCTCTGTGTTTCTTGATGGGTCCCTGACGTTCACTATTATTTTCCTTTCTACTTTTGTCATTCGATCTGTATATTTTACTCTGTTCTGTTTGAAGTGAGATGGACGGAGGTCAACAGTACAATCCTCGTACCGTGGAAGAGGTTTTTAGAGACTTCAAGAGCCGTAGAGCTGGAATGATTAAGGCCCTCACTACTGGTGAAATGAAACTCCTTCCTTACTATTTAACTTTTCGAGTTTCTTAAGACACGAGGGCTAAGAATTTTACTTCTTCACTGAAGCGGCCTTTTTTTGTTTGTTTTGATATATCTAATTTCGCGTTAAATTTTTCTGGGTTTGTCGCAGATGTTGAAGAATTTTATCGCCAGTGTGACCCTGGTAAGTTTTCTGGGCTGCCCTTTTGGAGCATTGACTTGATATATTGTGCATTTTTTAACTGTGAAAATGGTACTTTTGGTCTTTTTCGATTGAAGATTTTGCAATTTTGTATACTTTGTTGTAAACAGTGTTTACATGTCTGTTTTCGGTTAATTTGCATGGAATTTTACCAACTTTTTTGTTTGGAATTAGTTGGTACTTTTTAAATTTTGTTTCTTTTGTAATGAGGTCATACTGGTATATTACGGGTATCTTCATTTGGCTTTTTGTAGCTTCGATGCTGAATTGTTGTACTTATTTCCCATAATGTGTGTGCGATAGATGAATTTTATTATTTTCTTTTTCTTCTGCGATATACATAGTTCGACTATCATCTGTAATGTAGTGAAGTTTTGATACTTTCCTGTGTTTATATTAGAGCCCATGCTTAATTTTGACCTAAGAAATTGCTCTATTCTCTATATCGTTGTTGTGCTACTTACGTTGACTAGTTTCGTACAGAATGCCTGATTACCTTATGGTGATAGTTCACCTTCTCCTAACAACTAGCTGTATCTCAGCTGTTCGCATATTTCCTCTTAAAAAAAGATAGCGTTTCCTGATCCTGATTCCGCGCTAAAAGCCTGTGCTACAGTATTCTTTTGGGGGTTTAAAAGTGTAGGGTCAGTGACAAATTTGCACTCCTTTACCTTGCTTCAATTGGTTTTCAATATGTGATCAATCTTTTATTAAGTGATCGCTGACTTGCGGTTTTGTTGAGGGGCAGAAAGCTTTACTTTTCATGACTTTATAGGATCTTACCCGAAGTGGAACAATGTGGTAACTGCATTGGGGTTTGCTTTGTACTTATGCTATAGCATGAACCTTTTGGACTCTAGTTTTTGCCATATTTGTGACTTGAGACCATGCTTAAACAGAACATCCTGCAGTGGAAATCATTTGTGTACCCTTCTTTTTGCTATATGGGATATGGAGCGAAAGACGTACAACCTGGGCCAATAAAACTTTTACAATATTCTTATAAGGGCTTAGCTCCAGGTTGGTCCTTCCCCACCTTGGCTAAAATTTCAGCTCAGACAGTGACCTCCCAATGCACATTTTTCTTCTCAGAATCCTACGACATTGAATGAGCTCGTGACCTTTCTTGATTAGTTCCCCGTAGTGATTGTCTTCAATTTTGACTTATTGAAGCAGGATTGAGATGCTTGTGGTTATTTTTTGATAACTAAATCCTAATTTGGGTCAGAATTTTCAAGGTATTTTATTAGATCACGATGCATGTTAAGAGTCTTCTTATTGGTGAAACTAAATGCATGTATAAACAAATTCTAGTTCCAAGGTGAAACTATAGAGATGTGAGGTTTTTTGGTATGAGCTTCATATCTTGATCATGTTTAAGTGATACTTGCAAATTCTCTTGTATTGCGTGCGATTCGATGGTTATGGAACTTTTATCTTAAAGGACTATTGTTGAACTATGTGGAGATGCACAATCGGAGTTGTTAAAACTGTTATTTTTAAGTTAACAATTACGGTATATTGTATGAGAGATGCCTTAACCCTTCTCAGTTTGGTCCGCTATTCTTGCATTTAAGGTGTAATGTACTCATTTTCTATCTAAAATAAGGCTTACTTGTCAAATGACCCTAACTTGTTTGATCAGCTTGACTAACTTGCAATACATCCTTGGTGAGGATGAGCAAGTTGTTTGCCTACCTTTGTTTTAATGTGTTGCATGCCTTACTAGTTTTCATTGAGGAATGTTCTTGGAAACATATGCTGAATACACGAGCTCATTAATTCATGTTTGAAGTTTTGCTGTTCTTGTTCTGGCCTGCATTTCTGTCGTCCGGCTGTCACTTGCCTTTGGATACTTGTGGCTATTTCTATTCGTGTTCAGAGCAGATATATTTCACATTTGGTTTATGGTAATAACATCAAAATACAACAATAACATGTCTATGGTTTGAAATATTTACAAGTGACCTACATAATTTTCCGAGTTCTCTATGTCTATCTTACCTTAGTTGCAGGAAACTCCTAATAAGGTGACGTTTTTCTCTCGGAAACTCGCTTTTGCGATCCCAAGTTAGGAACTCCATGGGATCTCGTCCCAAGCTAATAGGGGAACTCGATCCCGTTAGCTGGATAGAGATGCATGGAACAAGTGAGAGAATACCTGAAAATCAAGCCCTTTTCAACTCAATTCCTTGTTTTTCTCCTCCTTCAAGTCCTTAAAGCCTCCTTGTATGTTGTTCCTGGTTATGTAAACTATACTAAACAAATGATAATACTCTTTACGCATTTATTTATTCAAGCCGCTCTCAACCTCAGATTCTTCTTGGTGCTTACGCTCCCCCGCCCCCGCTCCCGCCCCCGCTCCCGCTTTGTGCAACTAAGTATCTTACTAACTGGGTAGTGAAGTTCAATTGATCCTAAAAGGTTAAATTGTGCTTATCATCATGGTCTTCTATGATCTAACTATTGACGTAATACAGGAATAATAATCCTTGAAGTTGAGGTGTTTCTATTTGACCAAGAACTTTCAGGTCATGCTTGTAATCTGGGAGTTTTTGCTTTGTTCTCTTGAATTTGGAGTATATTCGCAATGCTGGAAAGTGTCTTCTAGACCATATAGACCTGTGTCATATCTCTTCATACAGCCTCTTATCTTTCCTTACGATCTCCATTTTCTTTTTTGTACATATTTCCTATCTCTTTTCTTTTTCTGAACATATATCCATTTAGCTCTCTAAATTTGCGAGTTCAACCCTTTGTTCCTGAAAATTTATAAGTATGAAAGTATCCCACTTGTTCTAGTTGTGCTTTTTGGTCTTAGTTTCTTGTTCTATTCAAACACTATCTGTGAGTAACTTTAATCGTGTCTTCAATTACATAAGACTCTATTTGGCAGAAAAGTGTTCAACTTAAGTACTTGAGTTATGTAATTCTTTGCTGAACTGTCGGTTCAGATCCTAGGCTTACAAGGCTGAAACCTTCTCTTTGATCTGAGGAAAGAATTTTTTTCCCCCTGTAATACAGAGAAGGAAAATCTCTGCCTATATGGATTCCCTAATGAGCGCTGGGAGGTCAATTTACCTGCTGAAGAAGTGCCTCCAGAGCTTCCAGAACCTGCACTAGGTATTAACTTCGCAAGAGATGGAATGCAAGAAAAGGACTGGTTATCCTTGGTTGCTGTCCACAGTGATGCATGGTTACTTGCTGTGGCCTTCTATTTCGGTGCCAGATTTGGATTTGATAAAGCTGATAGGTAGCTTTTCCTTTTACTCTAATGCATGGTTGGTTGACCAGGTAGCAGATCTATTAATTTTGACGTGGAATGGAAAGGCTGGACACATTCTCATTTTTCTTATATATCATAATGGCATATTAGTCCTGAATCACTGGTCAAATCTTTGTATTGTCGACCCTCTCCTACTAGTTTTATGTTATGAGCACCTTGATGTTGCCAGAGTTACGTCTACATTTTTTGGAAGCCGGATGTTGGCTGTCATTCGCATTGTTAATGTATCACTCTTACAAAGATGTTATCTTCACATTGTTAACGTAGCACTCTTACAAAGATGTTATCACATGCACTTTAGATTACTCAATCTTTTCTAGATTCAGTTGTAAATTCTCAGATACTCAGTTCACTTCTGCAGTTATTATATTGCCACAATGTAAGAATGATTTGTAGAATTGAATACAAGAACATCCAGGGGATAAGTGTAACTAAAAGAGCATGAGAAAAAGGTCTCTTTCTCTGGTGTGATTTTTGAACTAGATGATGCTCGTTTGTTACAATTTTCAAGTGTATCTCCATAGCGCTTGATTTAGAGACCGACCTTTGCTATATATTGGGATCTAAAATGGCTGTGCTTGTTTATATCACATGTTAAGTTGGGCTTCTTGAGCTTCTAGAACTTATGTATTCTTTCCTTGGAAACATACATTTTGTGGGAAATAACCAGATGGATTTGCAGAAGAAGCCAACCATCTAAATTTTCTTTCTGCGGAAGCTAATGAGACGAGCTGACTTCTCAGGCAGTGGGCTGGGTTTTAAGGAGTAAAATGACAGGATTAGTTGATTACAATTCCACGTTGAGAAATGTTAAAGATGTAATGATTGCTAAAATTATTTGGTATATGATGCATTTTACTCGTAGCAAGTCATGTAGAACGTGGCTTTGGTAATGGTATGCGATTTTAATTATTCGAATGGTTGTTTTCTTGGCACACTAGTTTGTCATACTAATATCTCCTTTTAAAACTTAGACGAGGATTGTGTAGCAGTAGCATGTTTGTTAGTCAAACGTACTTTATGCCATTGCACTCAGTGAGACAGCACCCGTCTAAAATCTGCATTGTTGTGTACTGAGGCAGGGCAGGCAAACAAGGAAGTCTTAACTTAGATTATATACATTTTGCTTGTAATTTTGGTTTTGTAGATGGTGTCAATTAAATTCTTTTGGTCAGATTATGAGCAGCTAGATCTGGTTAAGTTTTTGAATGACCTCATGCTTTGAATTTCCTTTACTTGTTTTTATGAAACCGTTTGCCTTACCATATCTTGGTATAAATTCCCCTTCATGGCTTAACGTGTTTAGATTGCGTTGTTTGTCAGACATAGGCCAATAAACTGCTGATCTGAAGCTATATATTCGCTCTATAATGTGGAATGGAAAATCGTTATAATTGGATTTGCATTGCATTTTTTGTGTACTTCTCTTGCGGGGTGCTCTACCTTGTTTTATAGCTTAACTACATCCTGATGGTATTTGTGTGCAGGAAACGCCTCTTTAACATGATAAATGATCTTCCAACAATATTTGAAGTTGTGACTGGGGCAGCCAAGAAACAAGCAAAGGACAAGTCATCTGTGTCTAATCACAGCAGCAGCAAATCTAAATCAAACCCTAAGGTAGTAAATGACCTCCACTTCTCCGCCTATACACACACAGAGAAAGAAAAAAAAAGGGGAATAGAAAAAAATCCAACCTGGTGGCTGAACCTTAAGCGGTTAAGGCCCCGTGTGATTCCAAATGCAACAGCGATGTTCCATCTATATTATCTTTGAATGGTCAAAAAGATTACAACTTTGATTTTTTCTTGTTCTTTTTGCCCTTCTTTCTTTCTTTTCTCTACTTACTCTCACAACTGGATGCCACATCAAAATGCACCACCGCTGTACTATTGAAATCCAGATGCATTATGATTTACTCATGGACGTATGGTAAAGAATATGTACAACATAGTTTAAAGCCTCGTGGCTTGTAATCCTTTTCTATTATGTCATTGCATATTTCAGTGAACTCACACATCCTCACATATTTGGTGTGAGGTTGTGCTAAAGTAACATCCCAAACTTTTCCTCTCCCCGCTTTCTTATCATAGTTTTTCAGTTTCTGTGTTTATTACACTAAGGTCATCTTTTCTAGCTGTTACTGTTATATGCCATCTTGCTGACATCAGCATCTGAGATTGAGGGTTTGGTCATGTTTAAGGCTCTTTGGTCCTGTTTGGGTCTGCTTGGACCCTGTTTATGGTCCTGTCTGGCTGGCTTTTTTCCTTGATGTTGCTGTTGGATGCCTTTGACTATATTTGCTTGGCATAGCTCTTTTTTGATATTTTTGGGCCACATTACGAATAGTTTTCTCCATGTTATTGCTGATTTTGGCGATACAGCATTTTTTGGCCTGCCTTTGCTGTAGTTCGGCATGGTTGGTACTGGTATTTTTTCTAAGTATGTGCTTTTCTCGGTGGCATATCTCGGCTTTCCCACCATTCTTTCTGATGCTCTATTGCACCAGATTTTCTGTAGTTTCCTACCTTTTGTGACTATTCTGGCTTCTTGCGGTTATTTTGAGTTTCCGTGGATGGCTCTACCTCTTTTTCATATTTTAGGCTTGAAGTTGTTGCTTTTTGAGTTGTAAAGATATAGTGGCTGGTGGTGGATCCTCTGTCGTTTTTCCAGAATCTGCAGAATTATACAAATGACACCTCTTTCTTGTCTTCGAGGTGGTTTGGGTTTGAAGGATTTGCAGTTGTTCAATTAAGCATTATTGTGGAAATGACTGGAGGTTTGATAGGGAGGATATAAGAAAGATCCCTCTTTCTTGTCTTCCAGGTGGTTTGCTTTTGAAGGCTTTGCTGCTGCCCGATCGAGGATTACTGGGAACATGGATGTGGGGTTTTCCTCTAGTGGGTTCCTCTGTGTGAAGGAGGGTGGTGGATTTTAAATTTGGTAGTGATCTTTTAGGTGGATTGTTCGTCCTTCTAGCTCACGTCATGGTTGGTTGCTTGGAAGATCTTACGGGCGGCAAAAATTTCTGACGAATATCTCCATTGAAGCTGGCAGTGGGGGTTGGATTAATGTTTGGTGTGGGAGGACCTGCTGAGGGATTATTTTCTCTGGTTGCAGTTACTTGAAAGAAATAGCCATGACTAGGACTGGAGGCTATGCACAGCAATTTGTGGTGGTACTGACACGGTTTGATTTCATGACTCAGTCAGAGGATCTTGCAGCTGAGACCAGCCAAGAATGGGATCCTTCTATTTGGTATGATTAGCAGGCGTTATAAATGTGAGAAGAATGGGGATTCTGTTAGTGATATGGTTCTTCACTGTAATATAGTGAGGCTTACATTGTTGGTTTTTATGAAGTGTTACTTGTGATGCCATATTCATATTGTGATCTTCTCTGGTGCTGAGATTTGGTTACGATTCCAAAGATTTGCACAACGGTGGCGTTTAGCTCCTGTCATAATTACAAGGAGTCATTGAATTGGTTTCATGTGCACCACCATATAGGTCTTTGTTCATTAGAGATCCTGCGTTTGGAGAATTACTTGATTACCTTGTTTTTTGTTTTCTCGTTCTAATCCTTTTTGTTTCTCAGCGAGGTTCCGAATCTCAGGAGAAGTACTTGAAAGTGTCACAACCAAAAGACGAGGATGAGGAGGGATTGGAAGAAGCCGAAGAAGATGAGCACGGGGATGCATTATGCGGGGCATGTGGAGAGAACTACGCGTCCGATGAGTTCTGGATCTGCTGCGACGTCTGCGAGAAGTGGTTCCATGGCAAGTGTGTGAAGATCACCCCAGCAAGGGCCGAGCATATTAAGCAATACAAGTGCCCAAATTGCACCAACAAGCGATCACGCCCTTGAAATGTAGCTGGGTAGCCGGATAGCTTTTATTCCCTTGGATGAATTCTGCATCTCTGCTAATTGTCTAGTTGGTCAGGTTCTTGGCTGTCTCGATAATCAAGGTTCCCGTGTTGAAATCCAGTCTTTCGATCTCGTTTAGGTCTCGAGCACACAATTGAATTCTAGGTTGAAAACATGCTGTTACTTGTGGAAGCAGCTTTTCTTGTTAATTTGATTTTTAATTTGAGTGTTTCACTCTCATGTGGAGTATTACTTTTGTTTAATGAAGAAGGATCAAGTTAATGTTTGCTTGGTTTTGGGTGTCGTGCGTGCGCAGAAATTACATGGTGTATTCCTTGGTGATACCTTCTGTCTGCATGAGACAGACTGCTTGGTTTTTTTGTTTTGTTTACATTTACGTGGAACCCCATTGAACCGTGAATCCCACATCGGCTGGAAGTAAGATAAAGAGTGAATGCGCTTCCATAAGATGCTGGCGTTTGGCAATGTGAATGTTTACTCGTCCTGTCAGGGTGAGTGGCGACTCGTCAATGATCGTATAGAGACGGTGGGTCGTGCCGACACCTGAAGACAACGAACACACATCTCAAAGGCGAGTGAGCCCTCCCTACTTTAGGTGGGCTTGCCCGTCAATTTTTGGAAGTCCCTAATCCTGTTGGGGCCTCACCAATCAAACCTAAATTATTTATGACTGGGTTCATCAGTTGAAGCTGAACTAATCAAATATGAAATCTCTTACTCGCTGACCGAGCAAATGTACTGCACCTTGTCTTGTATTCGGTACGATACACTAATTAGTAGACGCGGGAAATAAGAACCGGACTACTAATTAGTAGACCTCTCGTAAAATAAGAACCGGACCCGGGTCGTATACGGCCAACTAATCAAATAAGAAATCTTTTTAATCAAATATGAAATCTTTTACTCTGACCGAGAAAAAGTACTCCACCTTGTCTTGCCTAATTAGTAGACCTGGTAAAATAAGAACCGGACCTGGGTCGATCCGTATCTGGTCAAAAAATCGGGGTACGGTATTTTGCAGGCCTTCCTGAGCTTTTATAGTATAAGTTCTAGGGTTTTCTGATTTTTCCTTCATTCGGTTATTTTTCTATCCTTCCAGTCGATCTGCGGTGCTGCCCCTCCCTCCCTAGATCGATCTACCTCGAAACCGTTGCTCTCTCTCGCCTGTCAGATCCAGATCCATCGACGGCAACGACACGACACCACATCAACTCGATGGCCAGCTACTGCACATCAAGTGGCGGCGTTCATCGTCTATTGTGAAGATCTGCCATAGCTCCGCCTTCAATGTCTTTGATCAGATCCACCACCGCTCTGTGGCCACCATCTCCGTCGCCATCTCCAGATGCTTGTTTTATTAGTGTTAAAAATCTTTGTATGTATTCAATGTCTTCGATCAGATTTGCTTGTCTTTTAATTTGTGTTGTGAGATAATTTATTTCTAGATCTGCTTGTTTGTGTTTGGAGACTTGAGATGATGGGGTTGGTCTGGTTAGATTTGAGAATTGGATTTGAGGATTGAATTTGAGATTAATCATCAAGTGATAATTGTAGAAATGAAATCAGAAAGTGATAGTTGTTGTAATAAAATAGAAGGAAAAAGCAGGCCAAATGTTTATTAATAAAAATATCAAAAAATTAATAATTTACCCGCGGTTAATAACCGCCCCATTAGGGTAGGGTATTGATTCCAAAAATCCCTACCCCGAAAATATCGGGTAAAAATTATCCTAACCGATTTTACCCGTACACCGTTTGTCAGGTCTACTAAATAGATATCATATTCAAGGAATCCGATTCACTTTCGTGATTCTGAAACATTCTGGAGTTATAAAGATAGTTAATAATTCATTAGTACCGCTTAAAAACATTCCTCACAGTAAATATATATCATATTCAAGGAATCTGAGGTTACGACTGAAACATTCTGGAGCTATAAAGAGAGTTATTAAATTATTAGTACCGCTTAAAAACATTCCTCCTAGAGTAGTTATTAATACGAATTATAGCCATTTTTGTACATTCAATGTACTCTACAGATAGAGGAATATATAGTTGAATATAGTAAAATAAGAAATTGAAAGATTTCATTGAAATTGTTCGTTTGGAAATTTTCCAAAAAGCTAATCATAGGTTCTTCGTTCAAAAAAAGAAAAAAGAAAAACTAAAGAAGCATTAGTAATGAGTTAGGACATGATTTTTGTTTTCTTTTTCCCTTCGTATACCCTATAAGGTTACATTTTTAATTCACTAAGGCTTGGTTTGAAATCGTTTATTTTTTCAGTTTTTTTTTTTAATTTTGTAAACTGAAGAAAATAAACGCGTTTGATACATAATTTTTGTTTTTATTTTCTTCAGTTTTTTATAAAGCCGAGAATATTATTGATAATAAAATGCTTTTGCAGCGATTACAAGAGATGCCACAGATTAAAAAAAAAAGGGTCGCGACATTCCCGTGACTTGTTATACATGACCACAAAGGACGAAATAACCGAAGAACCTAATAAACTTAGAAATATAAAAATTGAATTAGAGCAGAGCATATCCTACACTATAACTCAACTTAAAGTAACATGCAAATGTTACATATTTAAGAACGAAACAGATATAAAAACAGAACACAAAACACAATGTGATAACAAAAGAGCTGACAATCGGGGACCGCACGACCCAAAGGTGAACACATCATTAAACAAGGCACTGTACACTACTAAGATTTTCAACACCGCAAATTTTATCCTTCTACTGTCATTTATCAAATCCGAACCAAATTTCCCGAGACATAGCGGACAAACCACTACACACCCACAATAGGTAGACACACAAGATGCTCAATCACCAAAAGGAGCCTTAACCACCTCCCCCCTAAAGAACAGATTGCCTCGAACCCTAGACAGATCCCATCCCCCACCCTACACCCCGGGGCCTCGAATCTGCCCTTTTTTATCCCAACAGAATGCACACCACCCCAACCCCTCCCCCGCGTGACCCTATCCCTTCCACCCCAACCCCCAAGACCCCCAGGTTCCAAAGAACAAACCCATAACCATGGCTCAACCCCCTCAAATTCAAGCCCTCCTATACCTAACAAAGATATCACAACCAGCCACAAACCCAATCTCCACCATTGTACATCATGAAACATATAAGAATGAAACTCATAGAAATTGAAGAACCATTTAGAAATGACGGTCAAGCAATGTTGGTGCAATTCCGATTATCGGTGGTGAAGTTTCGGTCACCTCCGGCAGAAGGTGGAAAGAAAGACGAAATGGGTAGATCTATTTGGATCTACCAAGTTCGATCGAGATCGGAGACTTACCTAGAGGTTGCCGTCTTCGATCAAATCTGGTGAAGTGCCACACTGCTGACCGCCCATCACTTACATCGTTGGCCACCCACTGATCAAGTCTTAAGGCTATCACCACACAAGACGGAAGAACAAAAAATAAAGACTGGAGTGGCTGCCGCTCCACACACTAGAAAACACGGAGGGGCGGCCATGGTGACTGTCAGTTGAAACCTTGTTAGAAAGAAGGCAGAGAGAATGTCTTTTAGAGAGAGAATTCGAAAAGAAACATTGTGGCTAGGGTTTTTTTTCCCTTCAGTTTTGAAAACCAGTTTTTAAAACATGGCTGTTTTTGAAAACTCTTTTCGGAGTTTTGTTTTTGAGACCACTACCACCGCCCACCGAATTTAGAGTATCCTACTTTCACGCAATTCACAGGGTTCAACAAGCAATCGATATTTCACGATCAAGGGTGTTTTATACATATTTTAGTTAAAAACCCCGGGTTAAGTAATCTTTCTGCAATCTTGCGATGAAGTTAAAGTAAAGCGAACAAAATAAATGTCTGAATCACCCCCTGTCTCAAGCATTACATAAATTTACAATAATTCATTCGATCCAGAGACCCCAAAGGGTCAAAGAACAGTCGGCCATGGTGGCTGGCGACCCCCGGCCACCGCAGCCCATCGGTAGGTGCCCGCAGCCGGCGACCACCGCCATGGTGGCTGGCTAGCGGCCACTGCCACCGCAAACCACCACCAAAGAAAAAGAGCAAAATAAAATTTGGGTAATCAAACACCCAAAAGAAAAAAACTCAAAATAAAAACTGGATAATCAAACACCCATTTGTTTTTGTTAAAAAACAAAAAAATTGAACTGTTTTTTTTAGAAACAGAAAGCCAAAACTAGAAGTGTTTTCAAACGCTACCTAAGTTCCGTTCTTTATTTTTATGCCTAAGAAGTCCCTCTGGTAAAATTTTGTATTCTGTGTAACCTGTTGTCTACTTTTGGAGAGAAGGTGCTAAACGTATAAAAGATGTTAAACGTATTTGTAGGACAAAAAGATGGGGGCAAGAATGGAAGATCGCTCATAATCAAACACCAACTAGTTGCCCCCATCACTTCTTCTTTAGCCTCGTCATTACCACCACTAGCCATGACCATCACTCATCAGCCATCACGCCTTGTCAACACCTACTCAACATCATGCCTTGTCAATAACACCAACCAACAATTTCTTCAACAATGTCTTCAAAAATCCATGGCATCTTCCTCTGGTCTTCTCTCTTTTACCTTTCATTCATATATGCACACAAACAGACCGGCCACAAGAAGATGACCATCGCAACATGGACGTGGTAGCAATTCTCAATTGTGGTCAATGGTAGCCCGATTATGCTATCGCTCTACATAATTTACTATGACGGTGATCGGTTAGTAATTTATTTTAGCAATTTCAATTTTAGCAATTTATTTTAACAATTTCAATTTTTAATCTAATTTTTTGTGCTAACCAATCAATGAAATTAAAAATTCTACTCAATTCCAAGTTAATTCCAATTCAATAAGAATTGGAATTGAATTACAATTCTCAACTCTAATTCTAATTCTGTTTGCCAATCGGACCCTAAGAGAAGAAATTAGTGAAAATTTCAGGCTTTACTAGCATTTGTGTCCTTATTGTACTATCCAACTTAAGGCATTTGCCAACTGGTTGGTCTGTCTAAACTTATACTCTAGCACCCTCACCATTAAAAAAAGAGCGAGCAACCACCAGGTTTAATTATTGAATGTGTATTGATTAATGCATGTGATTGCAGGATTGAATAATCAAATAAGAACATGTAATGGCAATATTGAAAAATAGTAGTTGAGTAGATTGAAACTTCTTAAGATCTGGCATGCATAGTTAAAGGATGAAAACATACCTCAAAGCTCGCTTTATTTTGATGAATGAATCAAAAGTAAGAACTCGGGCAAATCTTAAATAATAGTCTTTTTATCTAAAAAATTTGATCATATTTTCTTTTTGGGCTGTTTAAAAAATTGATTATTTTTTAAATTAAGAAAGATTTTGTAAGTGTTTTTCTATGTTTTACTCTTTTTATATTTTTTTATTCATTTCTCTCTCTACATTTAATCCTCTACCAACCCATTTTCTTTCTCTCGTCCTACTTTCTTCCTCCTCTCTTTCTTGGGGTAGAATTTAAAACGTCTAATACATGACTAAATTTCTTAATATGCGTGCAAGTCAAATATAATCAATTATGGTGTGATGAAGGGAGATTACACCATGTAGAGACTAGATATTTCTGAGCTGGATATCATACGATTGGTTTCGAAGACATTTTAGAGTCATTGAGGCAAAGTTGATTGTAGTTGCTTAATTTGTTGCACCATTGAAGCTTCTACTCGGTTGACATTGAGTCGAACAAGTTTAGTATTCCAGAATATTCTAAGAGAGCAGTAAAGTTAGACCAATTTTGACTTCAAAACGTGTTTTCCCCATAGCCTAGATTTATCACTAGCCACTGTGACATCGTACATACAAAGAAACAATTTAGGCTTAATGACCTTGCACTGCACAAATTATGAAATGATACTACGTGCGAGGTCCTTTGGTGTTTTTGATTTTAAAAAATTTCTTACAAATGAGAAAATAATTGATCTTTGCAAATAACTAAAGATATAAGTATTAAAAAAAGTCAAGGAAATCTAATCCCTCGAAAAATAAGTAAGCTCCGATACATCTGACCTATACATTTCCTATAATGATTTTGTTTTAATGGGTTCATCAAACATTGAACACACCTACGAATCATATTAAATGATTTTGTGTGGCTAGGCAAAATAGTCAACTCAAGCAATTGAAGTTGTTAAGATGTAGTCTGACAACCAATACATCACGCAATGAATGGACATTTAGTCAAGAAAGACTTTTATTGAGGATTTAATAAGCTCTTCTAGTGAGAATCACTTCGTTTGTTTAGTATCGAACAATTATTGACCCAGCTGAAATTTGTTCATAGATGTGGCATCAGTTGATGAAATAGCAAATCTTTTTCAAAGGGTTAAATACAATACTATACTCTGTGGTTAACTGTTTTTTCAGGTCGCTTCGTGTTTGTAATTTTTGCGATAATATCTTATGTCTTTAACAAAAGCATTGCAAACGAATCCAAAATTAGATGTCTGTTGAAAATAGGATGTTCAGTTTGTATGTGCTTGTCACATGACATTTTGGCAAGAAAATTTGCCAATTTCCTTACCACATTCTCCTAAAACCCCAAGACCCCATTCCTCTCCTATCTCATCTCTTCTCTCTCTCCCTCTTCTAAAATCTTAAACCTTTATTCCCACTTTCACACAAACCCTTTTCGCTCAAATGGATCACCTTCACTCCATTCCTATCAATACCCACAGCATTATTACTCCCTAAACTATCCCTACTGACACTTAGTACCTAAAACATTCTTCTCACCATCGCAATTAGCACCAACGATTTTGTCGCTATTTTCATTGCCATTATCATTAACTACTGCCAACCTATTAGACACTCCTATCAAATTTACCTTCTCGATTTCTTTTTCAATCAAATTAGAACCCAAAATTTCCAATTCTTTAAACCCATCTCGAAGATTGAGCCTTCAGCAAGTTTTGCCTCACAAAACCCACCTTGACCCATTTCCATATGCTTCTCAAGAACCCCAATTTCAGCTATCCCCTAACCGACTAGCCCATCTTTGCATCCAAGTTAGCCATACTTGGGATGGGTTTTTCTTCAATCCAATCCGTTGAAGATTCAAAATCAAGAAAGGAATAAAAAAAAGACAAAGAAAGATCTTCAAGGAAATCAACTGGGTATATTAAATTCTTGAGCCGTGACGGCTGAGTGGGTTCTTGTTTATGTTCTTGCTTTACTTTAGTAGTGCAATCATACACAAAAACCCGCCATCTCCAAGAAATATAAATAGGGTTTTACAGGCATTTTGTTTCTTTGAACGGGTATGAGGTGCTTATGGGTAATAGGGCAAAATGAAGGTCACCCATTTAAAGGGTAAATGTTTGTGTGAAAGCGGGGAATGAGGGTCAAGGATTTTAGGAGAGGAAGAGAGAGAAGAGAGAGAGGTGAAGAATTGAGGTTTAGGATTTTAGGAAGGTTTAGGTAAGAGAATTGACAGATATGCCAATGCCAAAAGGGCACTGTGACAAACACATTCAGAAGAATGTACTATTCTGATATTCAGATGGACATCTAATTTTGGACTCGTTCGTAATACTTTTGTCAAGGACATCTGAATTATTGCAAAAGTTACAAATACGGGAAGTGACCTGCAAAAAACATGTAAATCACACATGACAGTTTTGTATTTAACCCTATCACAAATACCACTATATGTCATGTTGTTGAGGACCCTAATGACAAATCTGATTCGTTGTTGTTGATTCTTTTCCATGAATTAGCCATACTTGTCCAATGAGCAAACATTTGACGTTATATTCTAGATTTCTTGCAATATAATTTTCATCTTGTGTAGTAGCCATTAACAAGAAGTTTTCAACAATGGTATCCAGTAAAGCAAAGTAAAAACGAATTTTAGGGTAAGTGGTTATTGACGTTCTAACAACACTTCTAGTTATTCACTGTGTGGTGCTATCTTCGAAGGGTTGGACTGCAAGCGCAAATCAATTGCACCTTGACTTTGACCTTTTCCTAAGGGTCAATTGCATTAGGCACCCCCAAATTTTCACGCGGTAGCGTTTCGCACCACAAAATTATTTTTAGCTATCTGGCACTCCAAACTTTCATAAGTGTTGCTCCCAACACCCTTCGTCCATTTTTGACCAACAGCCTCGCCGGAGAAGTAATTTAACTCAAACAAGGAAGGCATTTTGGTCAGAATAATTAAAAAATGGAGATTAGGGTTGAATCTAAAAGCTAATGGGTTAGGTGGGCGGCGGCGTCAGACCTGGCAAACGGGTATACCCGTCAGTATGGGTAAAATTCGGCTGGGTACGGATAAATCTGGTTCAGGTAATTTTTACCCGGTTTTTTCGGGTAGAGATTTCTGGTGCTTGGGCCCTACCCTGGCAGGCAGGGTATTACCCGCTGGTAAACTGTTTAATTTTTAATTTTTTATTCACAGATATTCAGCCTTTTTTTTTAGAGTATTTTTTTCCTCTTTATTACTACATTACTCACTTTTTGATTTGATCTCTACAATTACCAGTTGGGTGATGATCTCGATTCTCAAATCCACCCAATCATCTCAACTCCAAGCCTCCACACGAACAATGGGCAAGTATCTTAACACACAAACCAGAAAATAAGTTACAAAATAATTCCTAAGTCTAAAGTAGTTAAGTACTTACAAAAAGTTAGAACAAATAATACAAGAAGATCTGGGAAAAAAATAACACATAATACAACAAGATCTGAAAAAAAAAATAATTTCAAGCATAACACAACTATCGATCTCGAAGACCACTCCGGTCTGTGACGTAACTTCGGTACTATTTCTCGATCAGAGATGGTGGCGAGGGAACTGTAGGGCAGAGCTGTGGCTGATCCGTGGTAGATCTGATCGGAGACACTGGAGGCAAAGCTGTGACGGATCTGACGACGGAGCGTCATGGGGACGATAAACGTCATCGAGTTAATGCGGAGTAGCTGACCGTTGATGGATCTGTGGGCGAGAGAGAGGACGTCGTGAGATCGAGCGAAGTTTCTAGAGAGAGAGAGAGAGGACGACGTAGATGGAAAAGACAAGAGAAAGGAGAGTGAAATGGTCCTAACACTTATATAGTAAAAAAAAATCCGGGTAGCCTGGGTAAACCGTACCCGATCCGGACTTACAGGGAAATTACGGGTTGGTTCGGGTACGGGTCTATTTTCAGAGGGTCTTTAAAATACGTACACGTACCCGGAGTTTTTGGTTGGGTACGGATCGACCCGTGGGTAAGGGTCTCTTTTTGCCAGGTCTAGGGGCATGGCGCTGTTGTAGTTGCTTTAAAAGGAAGGAAGGGGGAGGGGTGCTGACAGGGGAAGGGACGCTGCCGACATGCGATGCTGAAGGAGGGGTGCAGGGCAAGGGGCTGTTGCGATCTCGGGGGCAGGGGAAAGAAGGAGGAAGGAAAAGGGGGGTCGGTGTCGTCGACAGGGGGAGGGGCACTGCCAGTAGAGAGTAAGGCGTCGATTGAGATGTTGCATGGGGCAACGGGGGGAGGGGCTATTACGGCTGCGTGAAACATGGGAAGAGAAGAAGAAGGAAGAAGGGGGGTCGGCATCACTGACGTGGGAAGGGATGTTGTAGGGTGCCGGCGTGAGATGCTGAAGGAAGGGCGACGGGGCAAGAGGCTACTGCGGCCGTGGGGCTCAGGGGGAGAGAAAAAGAAGGCGGAAAGAGGGGGAGTCGACATCGCCGACGGGGGGAAGGGGCAGTGCCGGCAGAGGGTGGGGCGCTGGTGCAAGGGGTTGATAGAGATTAGGTTTTCATTCACTTGATATTCCATAAATGCCCCGGTAAGTTTAGCCGATTGATTCTTTTTGTCTAGGATTTGGCTGGAATTTGGAATGAGGGTGTTTGGAGCCACACTTATGAAAGTTTGAGATGACAGATAGTTAAAATTTTTTTGTGGTGTAGAGCGCTACCGAGTGAAAATTTGGGAGTGCCTAATGCAATTGACCCTTTTCCTCATATTTCAACGTATCTGGTTGGCTTCAATCCTTTTTCCGGCCACCACCCTTCACGTTTCTTTAGTGTTCAAAAGTGAAAACCCAAATCACTAAACTTTGTTTGCTAGTTTGAGTAGTCCTAAAGATACGGCAAAAAAGGACGAGCCATGAGTCAAGTGTAGTAAATATGCCAACTTCTTCGTGTTGGCTGTGGGGGTTGTCTTCTTCGGCCTGTTACTTACCTTCATCTCCGACATGATGCGACTGGTGCCATCAATTCTTGCTACTGTGAGGTTTATCCCAGACTCTATGATCAGCCTCCTCACAACTATTTGTACGCTTGGAAGTTTGGATTCTTTTTAATTTCTGTCTCTCAAGTACGGGGGCTGTCCCTCTAATTTCAATTAGTTTGTTCAGCTACTTCACCAAACACCAAAAAGATGTTCTCACCTTATTAACATATTTTTTTTCTTTTTGTTGCTAAAACAACCTTATTAAAACCGTGATAGAGTACTCGAGATACTTATCTATCGTGTAGCAAGAAATCCTAATTTTACATGAATTTCTATGTAATGGTGGTTGTTCTTCTATAGGGGTTGAAAATGGACCAAACCTATCATCCATATGATGCCAACTCGTGCAGTGGTTGGAAATGGTTGCATATCTATTTAAGCAGCAATATTTTTCCCTTCACATTAAAACTGCCTATAATTTCCCTCCTTATGATATATGAACGAGAAAAACAGTGATTACCAGTTTGGATGCTGAAAGGCAATTGAAACTGGAGATCGATGGTCCTTATAGAAAGCTATCATTTGTGGATACTACTTGTACGTAGACTAGTTAGGAAGAACCTCCTAAATTACCTACTACAACATATGTTCTTTTGGGTCTACTTGAAAATTTTCAACCGCATATATAAACAGAAAAGATAATGAATAAAGAAATGACACTTTTATATATATATATATATATATATATATATATATATATATATATATATATATATATATATATATATATATATATATAGGGAGCTGATCCGTTGATAGCGCTAGCAAAATAGGAGATCTTACTAGCGCGATCTGGCCGTCCATCCCTTCGGGATGGACGGCCCAGATCCTTTATTTTTGCGGCGCTGTCAGTCGTCCGCTACACTATGTAGCGGACGGAACTTTTTACCATTTTGCCCCTGCTCCCCCGTCCGTTACATTGTGTAGCGGACGGCTTTCTTGGCCCCACGTTGACAAGCAAAAAGTCGTCCGCTACACTGTCTAGCGGACGACTGACTGCCCTGACACAACTGACACATTTCCAGACGGGTCTGTACCTTCATTTATACACACGACGGGTCTGTACCTGGGTCTGTACCTTCATTTCTACACACGACGGGTCTATACCTTCATTTATACACACGTCAATGTTGTCGGAAATAGGAGATCTAGACAGTATCGCGGACAGTACTTCAAACTTCCTCAAGCTCCTTCGGCTACAATTTTCTTCTCCTTCGGACTCGCTTCCATTTTCAGCTCCCTTCAAGCTTCGAGTAAAACTTGCTTCAAGCTTCACTCAAGCAAGGTAAGTTTACGAATGGTGAAGTTTTCTTTATGGATTGACTGGTAAAATATAATTTTATTTTGTTCGGACAAAAAAGTATAGATTTGTCACTGTATTCTTCAATTTGTGATGTTCTAGACATGATGTTCATAAAAAAGGTGTAATTTGTTAACTCTAAATAAATTCATTATAGTTTAATTCGATTTTTTGGCATGATGAATTCGTCTATTTATCTTAGTAATTTTAATTTGTTATGTTCAATAAATTAATAATTGTTAATTTGGAGACACTTTCAGGGGTTATGCATACGGTATGTTTGTCATCCTAAATTGGTCTATTCGCCAAGGTAATTTTTAGGTAATATTTTCAGTTAGAAATGTCATTTGATTGTTAAGCGTAGTCTATTTCTACACAGGTCTTGTTTCACAATGTCTGATTTCGTGTCGAGCTCCAACGTCCCCGTAGATGCTAGTGATCCGTATCTAGGACGAACGTTTCAAACATTGGAAGAAGCTGAAGAATGTTTTCGAGCGTATTCATTGAGGGTTGGTTTTGGCATTAGAATAAAGACTACAAGAACAAGCAACGTAACAAAAAAGATATGCTCTCGCTTATACGAGTGTCATAGGGGCAGAAATCCACAGCAAAATGAGACACGCGTAGGCAATGATGACAGTGATGACGAAATAGGATATTCGCGTAGAAGACGGGACTGCTTTGAGCGCACAAATTGCCAGGTCAAGATGTTCGTAAGCTACAAACCCAATCATGATCATTGGCTTATTACCAGCCTGGAACTGGCACACAATCACCCGTTAGTAACTCCTTCTAAGGTGAGTCAGATGCATCAACACAAGAAGATGGGTAAGGTCGCGAGGAGCCTAATTCACACAATGAGCAATGCGCGAATTGGACCTACTGAGATTGTTAATGTTCTTGCTGAACAGGCTGGGGGAATTCAAAATTTAAACTTTAACACGACAGACGTTCGTAACGCGGTCCGAACCCATAGACGAGCCGCGTATGACCTCAATGATGCGCAATCGACAATGAGCCTATTGAAACGGATGCAGATGGAGGACCCGCAGTTTACCTTCGATTATAAACTTGACGACGAGCATCGAGTTAGTACAATTTTTTGGGTCGACGGTCGTTCGAGGCTAGCTTATAAGCATTTTGGGGATGTCGTGACTTTCGACACCACATACCGTACCAACAAGTACTCGATGCCGTTCGCTCCTTTCACCGGCGTCAATCATCATTATCACTCCATCCTGTTCGGGTTCGCCTTGTTAAGGGACGAGAGCGAGGGTTCTTTTGTATGGTTGTTTAGGACGTGGCTGGAAGCAATGAACTTCAAAGCACCCAAAGTGATCATCACCGATCAAGATTTGGCAATGAAGAAGGCTATTGCGACCGTCTTCCCAGACACCCGGCACAACTTGTGCACTTGGCACATAAGCAACAAATACCCGAAACGTCTGCATCACGTGTACGCAAAGTATCCAGACTTTAAACAGGATTTTGACAAGTGCGTTACCAAGTCGTTAACGATTGAGGAATTCGAGGAGAGGTGGGAAAAGCTTGTTCGGGATTACTCATTGCAAGACAACGAGTGGCTCCAGCACTTGTACGAGCGCAAAGAGCAATGGATTGGCGTTTACACGAGGAGGTATTTTTCAGCGGGCATGAAAACGACGGGCAGGAGTGAATCTATGAATGCCACGTTCGATAGTTATGTGGGTACAGCTACCAATTTGAAGACTTTCGTTGCATCCGCACAAAAAGCGGTAGCTTCGTTGTTCGTAAAAGAAAGGGCTGCCGACTTTGCAACAACGTACAAACAAAGGAGAAGGTTGCTAGAGACCCCGCTGGAGCTGAACGGTGCCAAAGTCTATACGAAGGAGATCTTCTTGCTATACCAAGTAGAGCTGCGAAAATCGGGACGATACAGTATATACAAGGTGGCAGAAATGTCTACGCGTGAGTACAAGGTTTATTCGCTCGTGAATGACCTCGTCCCTGAGAAGCTGCGCAGAATTTATACGGTGAGCCATGACACATTGACGGATTCGGTGACATGTGTTTGCAAGAAGTTTGAGTTCCACGGCATCCTGTGTAGACACGTACTGCGGTTTTTCACCCAGAAGAGCTCCATTGAACAAGCAACTCAACCTAAAAAGCTGAGAAGGTGTGCATTGTGCAACAAAATGATCGACTATGACAAGCGGAACCATTACAAGGCACTGGGGATAAGTCCAGGGGTTTTGCAAGACGAGGAAGAAGACGAGGAAGAAGCAGCTGCAGTGGACCTTTAGTTTTTTTGTATAAGCCATCAAGATTGTTTGACATTTGTAATAATACGTAATATTTGATGAGATTAGCTTCTTATTACCAAAGACTGGAAGGTTATTTCTGATGGACCCATTCACAGATTAACTTTTAAAAAAAATTTGGCTTGTCCCGTCCGCTACACTATGTAGCGGACGGCGCACCAGAGATGAACATTATTGGGATTGTAAAGTGTCCGCGGCACAATATAGCGGACAGTAAACTGTTGGTATGCCTATTTTCCGCTACACAATGTAGCGGACGTCATACTCCTATTAATTACCAAACAGAACGGCCTCTCTTTTTCCACTCATTTCTCTCTCTCTCTGCCTCCAACGTCTCACCCACCCGCGACCCCCTCTACGGCGACCGTCCCCATGGCTTCTGCTTCGGTGAACAAGCACTTCTTCAAGGTCATGGTGCCTGGGTTTCATACTGAACTTGTAGGCATCCCTCTTACTCTGTGTTTTCGTGTGTGTTAATTTTATATTTGCTTAAAAACTTATCTGTCTTATAATGAATATGATAGGCCATACCGGTAGCCTTCTGCAGATTGCTTACCACACTTTGGCATGAAGTCACTTGGCTCGAAGCAACTTTAACCAGCAGCAAGGGGTCATGGCTTGTTAAAATCAAGAAGAAGCGCGGCCAAGAGCAACTTTATTTTGCAGAGGGTTGGAGTAATTTCAGCGAGCAACACGACCTCAATGAAGGGGAGTTTGTAATCTTTGAACACAAGGGGCTATTTAGGTTTCAAGTATCCGTGTTTGATCAAAGCACCTGTGAAAAAGTTTTACCCCAATGTTGAACCCTAAATTTGTGTTAATAAATTTGTGTCTGATAATTTTAGGGTTCTTAATTGTGCATTTGAGAATTGTGATGGTCAATTGATGATTTGAGGGTGTCAATTTTTTGATGGAATATCATGCGGTTGAGAATGTTGAGATTGTTTAATCATCTGCTAAAGCACTTATTCCATTGCCAGAAACTACCAACTCGAACAAAGTCTATAACCAATAGCTAAAAAATACCAACAACCAAAAAAAAAAAATTTCGCCGAATTGTCCGCTACATTGTATAGCGGACAACGCACAACTTCCAAAATTTTTGCACCTGGAGTTACCCCACTGTCCGCTCTAAACTCCAACGCTAAGAAAATCTTCTGTGCCCCTTGTGTCCGCTACATTGTGTAGTGGACGGACCAACAACCAAAAAAAATAAATTTCGCCGAACTGTTTGCTCTAAACTCCAACGCTAAGAAAATCTTCCGTGCCCCTTGTGTCCGCTACATTGTGTAGCGGATGGCGCAACAGTAACTCTTAACCCCAACACTTGGAAAATTTTCACTTCCCTTACTGTCCGCCACATTGTGTAGCGGACCAACCAGCGGAAACTCTTAACCCCAAAACTTAGAAAATTTTCACTTCCCCCACTGTCCGCCACATTGTGTAGCGGACGGACCAACAGAAACTCTTAACCCCAACACTTAGAAAATTTTCACTTCCCCCACTGTCCGCCACATTGTGTAGCGGACGGACCAGCAGTAACTCTTAACCCCAACACTTGGAAAATTTCAACTTCCTTTACCGTCTGCCACATTGTGTAGCGGACGGACCAGCAGTAACTCTTAACCCCAACACTTGGAAAATTTCAGCTTCCCTTACCGTCCGCCACATTGTGTAGCGGACGAACCAGCAGAAACTCTTAACCCCGGCACTTAGAAAATTTTCACTTCCCCCACTGTCCGCCACATTGTGTAGCGGACGGACCAGCAGTAACTCTTAACCCCAACACTTGGAAACTTTTAACTTCCCTTACCGTCCGCCACATTGTGTAGCGGACGGACCAGCAGAAACTCTTAACCCCAACACTTAGAAAATTTTCACTTCCCCCACTAGCCGCCACATTGTGTAGCGGACGGACCAGCAGTAACTCTTAACCCCAACACTTGGAAAATTTTAACTTCCCTTACCGTCCGCCACATTGTGTAGTGGACGGACCAGCAGAAACTCTTAACCCCGACACTTAGAAAATTTTCACTTCCCCCACTGTCAGCCACATTGTGTAGCGGATGGCCCAGCAGTAACTCTTAACCCGACACTTGGAAATTTTTTTGCACTTCCCTACTGTCCGCTACACATTTTGTTTTCCACCTTTCAATCATTCTCAATGAGAGCCAAAAAACCAACTCAAATCAATCAAAATCATCTTCAATGGAAATCAGACAAATCAATCAATCAATAATCTTCAACACAAATCAATGAGAGCTTTCTAAATAATCATGGTTTATTAAAAAAATTTGACATTGTAATGGTACAATGTCAACTGGGGGAATCATGTTGGGGGGGATTCTCGGCATTAGCCGGATTTACAATAAACCTAACCGCTCTAGGCCGGCCTTTCATAATTTGCCAAGCTATTCTATATCTAAAGGTGTCTACTTCTGCTTGGCTCCACACGGCCGCCTTGAGGCTCTCGGACCGACAAATGTAATCCATGTACATGCAAAGGAAGACGCCGCAGTCCGAAGTGTTACGTTGCTTGGGCCTCCTCTTCTTCAGTCGCAAATCGAGCTTTGGCCGCGCCGGTACAGGGTTACCACGGATACCATTGACCATTGCACAAAATATATTCTGCGAGAAACACAAAACGGCGTAAGACACGAGTTAACATTTATGCCAAGTTACAATAACTGTTAAACAACAATCGTAATATTACCATTGAGTCCAACTGGGCTTTGTACATCTGCAGCACAGGCATGTGGGCGGTATCGTCGTGGAGACTGTCGATCACCGATACGACTTTTGCTTTGGTTCATAGCAAACCAAGTACCAGTGGCTTTCCCCTAAAAATGGGATTAGAAACACGTCGGCAACACTTGCGCTCACTGGACTATCCCTAGTAAGATACGCTCGTAGGTTAGCGGACGGTCTCCACTGGCTCAACTTTTTCTTCCGCCTTTGCTCGACCCACTCATGCCATTCAGACACTAGGAGGCTATGAAAAAAGGCATCCACCAAAAAAATGGCCGGGTACCCGTTCAGCCGCTCCCGACCCCTTTCCTTCAGAATCTCCACGTATGTGGAGATGACACCGTTGTCTAACCAACTCCCCGGAGCCAGGGAGGCCATTTCTCCCCACTCGCAAGTGTAATCCATGCCCTCCGGATGATTCACACTATACAACGCTTTGTCCCGGGGGAAGCCGCTAAAATAACGCTCTCTGATTATTTGGCATTTATGCGGCTTTAGGGGCTTCACTGGATGCCCTTTGCGATATTGCCCTCGGGGGTCGACGGGGGATATTGCACTCCTTCGGGGGGGTCGACCGGGGGATATTGCCCTCCTTCGGCAATAGATGGTCCTGCCCACGGGACAATGGGCAGTGTCTCCGACAGACTGATGTGTCCGAAACCCCAGTCTTGCGTGACTTGACTCTGAGAGAAGGGTTGGGGTTCCGAGTCCAATAGCAAAGAGAAGGAGGGCGCACTGTAGTCTTCCCACGGCGCTTGAGCCTGGCCCATGGTGCTTGGCGGTCCCCAATCACCACCCATTCCCGGTACAGAGGGACCACCATATCCCTGGCTCACTCCCGAAGTCTGTCCCGAGGGATCGGTGTATCCCTCGCTCACATATGGGGGCTGCCACCCCGGATAACCCATTCCCGGGCTGACGCCGGAAGGCTGGCCCGATGCTTGGTGTAAAAAATTCCCGCAGCCATACGCCAACGCATCAGCCTGTTGGCGAAGCTCCTCGCCCATTGCATCCACCAAATCCTTTCGCTCGCGCAACTTCTGGAAGAAGGCGAACGAGGCATTAACCTACATCCAGAGAGATAATAAATAAGTAACTTCATACACAGTTAGAATCATCAAGTTCAATTAAAGGCACTGGTTGGCCAACTTACCAGATTGTATGCCATGTGCTCATCGATCTGACCCCTAGGGTGGTACTTCTCCCCGCGTTCAAACCTTACTGGAGCTACTCTCCTCCGGGTGATGCGGTAGTACCACCCATTGTACTGTTCGATGCTGATCACGGGGTCAGGCTCCGACACAATGGCCGCCAGCGTGTCCTGCCAGGAATCCCAAACCTCAAGTTCTCGTGCGCACAAGTCGTGCGCATTTGCCTTGCCAAACCGAGGACACCCGGTGGGTTCCTGTTAAGCCTCATATCCGGCGCGCCGGCTGGCAACCCCTGCAGGCACTCAAAATGGCGCATAGCGCGATCTGGCAGCTGCCACTCTGCGACCTCGAAGTGGATCAGGGGTGTGCGTTGCAACCCGGAGAGCGTGAAGACGAACGACTCTCCCACCCGTCGCGCCAAATGTTTGTACGGTGCCCATCGCATCTGGCCAGGAGATAACGAGTCGAGCTCCCCCCGATAGTACGTAATGTTGTGATGGGGATCGTCTCTCCTCTGGTAGTGGCTGTCCTTCCTGCTGTACTCCCAGGCGCACAACCGAGGCCACACATTATCGGTTCCGTCCCTACGCCTGGGTGCGCCGGTAGCAAGGTGTTCATAAGACCACACCTGAGAGCAAAGACAAATTAAATAAAGTATCGTCAAATTTTATTGTCAATTCAACCCAAAAAAAAAGAAACGAGCACGTAATCAAGAATTGTATGATATACCTGCAATAGCGAGAGACATGCACATATCGCTTTGGAGTCGGGCCTCGTTGCCTTGTGCAATGCTCGGTAGAGGTACGCAAGAGTTGCGGCTCCCCAGGCATAATCCCCAACCTCCAGCAGGTTACCCAACAACGGTAAATATTTGACGCTGACGGTATTCTTCGACGTTGTTGGGAACAGAATTGCCCCCATCACCCACAAGAGGAAAGCTTGTGTGTACAGCACAAGCATCTGATCCGTGTAGTTATCCGGCAGAACCTTGTAGGTATCTACCAACCATTTCAACTTGATACCACCAGTGCTAAATTGATCCTGGGGTATCGAAGTAAAGAAGTCCCTAGCGGTCCTCTTATTCGTTGCTTCCGACGGAGGAGCTATTACCGGCCGCCCCGTCACCGGTAACCCTAAGATGAACCCTACATCTTCTAGGGTAATTGTCAGCTCTCCGAGAGGGAAGTGAAACGTATTCGTTTCACTTCTCCACCTTTCAACAAGGGCACCTATTAAGTGCCGGTCAAGTTGTTGAAAGATCTGCCCATGCGTGAAAATCCCAAACCCAATCCCACGCAGTAATCTTTTCTGGGTTCTGTTCAATTTCCATGCTTTAAAATTATCGGATACTTCTACCGTGTTGAGAAGTGCTCTTTCCTACGAATTAATAAATACAATTTAAGCAAATTAAACGATATACAACGTTCCCAAGAATAACAAAGTTGATAAAATAAGTATCTTACTCCACCATCCCATATGAGCGTACTGATATGGTTTGCTTGGTCGTATAATACGGACGGATCTTCTGGTCCAGGGTTGAAATCCATTTTTCGCAACTGAAATTATGCAAAACGGCAAGGTTGGAAGCGTAAACATTCTCAAACATACAACGCTAGCACAATCAACGCTAGCATGTGATCAGATAATACTCACATAAGTTCACATGCTGTGTATATGCAATGTACATAGATACAAACAGACACGGAATGTGATTTTACAAGTGAAATCACATGAACAAATAATACGCAATACACATATATAATCTATATATATATATATATAGATACATTGACAAACGCTAGCACAATGCACCGCGCACACATTCAAAATCATGCATAAGCCGCGATAACAACTCTAGATTATGAACAAATAAAGGATTGGTTTGTGAACTTACGTGATTGATTCGTCGATTAAAGGATTTCTTGAGAAGAAATTGCGCCGATCTACTTGCCAACGCCGCTAGAAGAATTGTGAGAAGAAGGAATGAATAGCAGTTTAGAAGGAATGAATAAGGGTTTCGAAGTAATGAAAGGTAAAAATGGTCCGCTACACTGTCTAGCGGACGGTGGGATAAGGACAAAGTAGCAGTCGTGCATCGACAGAAAACATTATTCCTCCAACTGTCATCAGGCCGTCCACGTGTGATTGTGGACTACCAAGATTAGATTTTCTTTTTTTACTTCTTGCTTGACTGTCGAGAGAGGAGCGGTTAGTGTTTGTTCCAATTTTGCCCATTCCTTATTCACTCTGGACATATACTTTCCTGTTCTTTCTTCTCTCTCACTCTCACTCTCACACACGCACATATCTGTCTTTCTTTCATCTCTCTCTCTCCCCCTCTCTCCCTTCATCCTTCCACTGGGACAGGGTATGTTGCTTCGCCAACACTGATACTTGACTACAAACTTTAGAAAGATTTGATATGATCAGTTGAGGGAGTTAATTGATCTCAAGGGGCTAAATGTTAGGGAAGGAGATTTTGGGGTGTTGTCTAAAGTAAGACGCTTGAACTTGAACAAACTATTTAAGTTACGGTGTTTGTGGAACAAGGATCCTCATGGAATATTAAGTTTCAAAAGCTTAACATTTGAAATAATTCGAGATTGTGGCCTTTTGAGAAATATGTTCTCATGTTCCGTTGCTGGAGCTCTTCAATAATTTCGAGTGCTAATTGTAAAATCCTGTCAGTTGATGGAAGAAATTTTTAGATAAGAAAGTGAGTGGAGAGTGAAACCAATAAAACAACCCTAGAGGGGGGTGAAAAGGGTTTTTGAAAATAAATGGGAAAATTAAACTAAGAACTCTCACGAATATCAATCAAACCAAGTAATACTTCAATGAAGATGCTAATTTAACAATCTCAAACAATTATAGAGCAATAAGTAAAGAGATTGAGTTAGAGATACTTGACAAGGAGATTTAAATGGTTCGGCTTGAACTACCCTCAAGCCTACATCCACCTCTTCAAGGAAGTTCCTTGCAAGAGCACTAGAATCCACTAGCAACAATCTTCTTCCGGGTCAAGATCAAAACCCTTACAACACTTGGTGATATCTCCACACCAAGCACAAGCCTTGAATCCACAAAGCTCACCCAAGACTTGACAAACCCAAGCCTTGATCACAATCCTTTTACAAAGATCAATTGTGTACAAAGAAATCCTCTTGAAAGGAAATGAGTACAAATGAAGCTCTAGTATAATAGAGAGATGGAAGAATTGATGACTTGAAGTATGCTCACTCTCAATCAAAGAAATGCTCACAAAGATGCTCTCTTTAATGATGTAAAATCATGAAGATGAAGAGAGAAAAGTTTAATCTATGAGCCTTGATATTTCTCTAATGAATGGAGGCTTAGAATGTGGTTTTCATGGTGTATGATGAAGCCCCAAATCATTTATATAGAGAAGAAATGAAATATAGCCGTTAGAGGCATTGTATGAGCAAAACTATCATTGCAGTCGACTGTATTCCCAATGCAGTCGACTGGATTCCCTCTAAAATAGCCGTTACAGTCTTGTCCTTGAAAATACCAAAATTTGACCAATGCAGTCGACTCTATTGCAATGCAGTCGACTGTATTACCCTATTGCCTATTGACTGCCTTACAGAACCCGATTTCCTATTTTGGGCATAACTTTCTCTAGAAAAATTGGATTGAGGTGCCGTTTTTTGCGTTGGAAAGCTAATGAAAAGTTTTATCAAGATATGAAAAGATTAGCTCCAAAAAATTCTTGAAAAAATTTGAGTGAGCTCCAAAGTTCACTCATTTTTAAGAAACACACTTGTGTTAAATGTTATGAACTCGATTATAATCGATAGTAACTTAGGTCATAGTCATCAATCCAAGTATCAAACCAAGACTAGTTACATAATAGTAAAGATCAATTATAATCGATAGTAACTTAGCTGATGCATTCTTTGACATTGGACTTGATGAAGCTTCTAAAGCATGTCCACTATAGCTTTAAGCTTCTTTGGCTTTAATCCATCTATCCAACTTCTCAAATGTGTCTTCATGAGTGTGCATGTATATAACTACATAGAATACACTCAAAGCACACATTAGAACATAATCAATGTCTAGTTATCATCAAAACAAGATGTAAGCCGATGTTATCCAACCATAGGGCTAACAGAGAGATTATTTTTTGGCAATTAAAGTCAATAAAACTTGTGAAGCTACCGAACCTCATAATTTGCTGTGAATTTTGCTCTGAATATGCCTTTGTTGACAGTAGAAACACTGGATAAGTGTCCCAAGATGCAGATCTTCACTTCTGGAGATATAAGCATGCCAAAAGATAAAGATATTACGTAGCAAAAATCTATCCTTTTGCATGAATGATCTCATCAACAATTCTGTACAGCAGCAGGTCTTGAATGGTTATGGTGGTGTATTTTCTGCTGCCACAGGTTCGGTGCTGGGTCACCGTGGTGACGATAGTGGATCTATTCAGATTTCTTTGGACAGTGGATTTTGAACCGCCTTTTAAGGCATTTGAGATTTGATTCTAGGTTTTGAGTTTTGGGTGGATATATCATGAGTATGAATATAGCTCAGACCATTGGCCGGTGTGCTAGGTGTTAGGGCATTAATTTCGGTAACACCATAATTCTCACCCGCCAACACCAAGACATTGCCATCTTACATACCCACCACCAAACCTAGTTTAATAAAAATATTTCACCACCAGAATCTTTGAACCACAACCCAAACCTATCACAATAAAGTAATTGCAAAATCGAAAACCGCTTCCACCACTATAACCATTACAAACTAAATCCTCTATCACCGATCACATCATCAAAGATCTAAACTAACATCACTGAATTAAAGTTTTTAGTCAAATTTGGGTGAGGATGATGATGGTAATGGTGGAGATGGTGGTGTTTTTTTTTTTTTCTTCTGGTGTGTGCTGCGACGGTGGATCTATTGCCTTCACATAGATGATCGTTGTCGTCGTTGTGGATCTATCGCCGTCACCTCTACTGCCCAGATGTAGCCTCATCATCGCCAAACGGACTCCCAGCCTATGCCAGCACCACTGCCCGGTCTTTAACCTTTGTCGTCGCTGTTGTGGATGTGTCATTCTGGGTTTTCAAAGAGAGATGCGAGATGATAGAGAGAGAGAGAGAATTATATCTGCACCTTGAGCATGAGGAAAAACTTGGAAATTCACTAACCACTAGTCTTTCAAGTGGTTAGGCAAAGAATTAAAAAGAAAAAGCTGATCACAATCGTCCAATCTGCCATATGGATGGATAGATGAGAGTTGACAAAATTGTTATTTTTCTGCCGATAAATATGAACAGGTGAAAAAATACTTACTTCTCTGACCGTATCTGGCCATCCACGTGTAGTCGTGGACGACTGAGATATATTGTCTTTTAAATACTTCATGTCTAATCGCCCCAAAGAGGCCCCAAAGAGGGGCGGTCAGTAAATAGGACACAATTGCCCTCTTTTTTCTCTGTCTAGACCTGTCGTAACTAGTACTCTCTCTCTCTCTCTCTCTCAGACTTTTCTCACAACCACAATCATCATAAACTCCAACACCACCACCATCCAATCCCTAATCCACCATTATCTACCAAACTGGGCTTGTCGACGACCACCGCCAAAATCCCCAGAACCGCAGCTCGCCTTGCCGTCGACTGCCGCTAACCCTCACTGAAGATGCCATGTTGAACACTGCCCCATCTCATGCCGCGTTTCCTCTCGCCGACGCTAACACCGACCTTTACCGATGTCACTACCCCTCACGAACCACCATCTTCCCGGCACTTCTATTTCTATTTTTAGATCCATTTAAGCTTTTTTTCTAATTGATTAAAGGTTCCAATTGATTAAGTTTTTTTTCCCAATAGATGAAAGGTTCCTTCAGGTTTTTTTTTATTGGGGAAGCCCTATTGGGCAACAAACATGGTGGGCTGTTGATGGTGGTTGAGGATTGTTTAGAACCCTAACTAATTCTATTGAGTGAGAAAAAAGATTAGAAAAAATTGGGGGATTAGAGTCAAGAGAAAAAGAATTTGGGGGATTAGAGTCAAGTAAAAAAGATTACAAGAACTTGTGCGATTAGAGAGGAGAAGAGGATTATAAGAATTTGGGGGGGGGGGGGGGGGGGGTGGGGTTAATGGGGAGCATACATTTTGGGCTAGTGATGGTGTTTAGTATGTTATGTTTTGCAGTGGTGTTTGGCTATGGTGAGTTGGTGGTGTGATGGGTGGGTGGTGGCTTTGGTGCGGTAGTGGTGTGCTGGGTAGGTGGTGGACGTGGTGTTTGACCAAGGGTGTGTTCTACGTTTTTCTGGACACAGAGAAGATAGATATCACAGAACCTGAGAGAAATGGTTGTAAAGGTTACAAAAGAAAGGATACAGACAGAAGGGTAGAATTGAATTATAGACTGACTGCTCCTGTTGGGAGGGCTAGACGTGAAATATCTATATAAAAAAAAAATAGATTTCAGTTGTCCACGTGGATGGCCGGACGACGGTTGAAGAAATAAGCATTTTTCTACCAAAAGATAAGGATCAACTCCAATTAATACCATCACTGTCACCTCCAACAGATCCTTCATTTTTTAAAGACCAAGAGCCATGATGATCTCTTTCACTAACCAACCCAACCAGCTATAAAGTCACCGGAGACCTTTGTGACAGCAACACCACAACCGTATCCTATAAAGCGTTACTGCTTTCCTTCGGCAACCACCACCACAACCCTCATATACGCGTTGCAAAATATGAGGGTTTACAACTATTCAATTGGTGATAGTATTTGAAAGGAACTTTGGTGATAATGGTGATTGTTGTAAGTGGTGGTTCGAGGCGGCCCTAGTGGTCAAAGGAAGGTGGCTCCAGCGGTCGAATGGAAAAGGAAAATGGAGAGGGGATAGCCGAGGCACGCCAAGGCAGCTGAGGCGTGTCTAGTGAGACTCCAAAAGTCAACGACAAGGCGACGTAGGGGAACAAGGTGGCCTGGGCGAACGCCTAGTTGAACAGAAGGCGAAATCTTATCTTCGTCAGGACAACTACTTTGCCTCAGGTTTAGGTCGTCCAGTCGTAGCGTCATAGCTTTCTCCTGCCCATGCACACCGTAAATGCCAATTTTACAAAATCACTTTAAACATGGTGTATAAAAATGCGTGTAATAATTGTCTTCAAGAAAGAAAATCTGTTTATGGGAATAAGAATCTAATACCTGGATTTGTGACTAAAGATTATCATAAGAGTAGTAGAAGAGGAGATCGGAGAGAATGACATCAGCAAATGAACGTGGGTCAATTATTGTTGGCTTTAAAAGGCAAAGGGTAAAAAATGAAAATTGAAAACAATTGACTAATTTTCTTAATTTTTGTGCCCGTCAAACATGATATTTTTTTTTAGAAGGAAGAGATATTATAATAATAGACATAGTTACACGAGAGGTTCTTAGGGAAGCTAAGGTCACGTACGTTTATCCTTTTCTGTATTGTAATTTTGTAATGATGACAAAAATATGCTCTTTGTTTTGTACTTTTATTATTTTGGATACTTAATTTTGGATGCAATATCTAAATAGTGCCAAAAAAGGTGAAAACACCTTAGAGGTGTTTTCACCTTTTTTGGGTTTTTGCCGATAGGGTTGGATTCCATGTTAGAAAGGTTTTTTTGTCTACTGTTCACCCTTCTCTCATATGTCTCTCTCTTCATCTTTCCAGAGAAACTCACCCCAGTTTCTCTATAGCACCTTCAAGCTATTGCTGGATCTTCGACTCCCTCTCACCCCATCTTCAACGGCATCACCCCGCCGGACTGAATTAATCCTTCGATTAAAAAGGCTTCTAATTTTTTCTCGGCCCAAGTTCCTATCAAGTGTTGTTACCGTGTCTAACCCAGTGCCGAACAAGGGTTTTTGCAGCCTCGCTGAGAAATGGATCAGCGGGTGCTCCTGGCCGACGCTGCCACTCAGCTCCGGCAAGGCATCGGCTTGCTTCTCTCGAGATGGAGCGCACTTCAGATGGCCGTCGATAATGAGTCGGCACTCGCGATTCTGGATAGATAGCCCAGCAACTCGCCCTCGATATCTTTTGTTTAGAGCCCGCATCACCCATTAGGGCCTTACCTTTCTACATCGCTGATGATCACAAACCACCAATATATGATGATTCATGCTGGTAGCCGGCTTGTCGCCCCAGATTCAGGTGGTGACAAATCGGTAACCCCACGTCCCATAGCCCATAAAGATGCCATCGTGGAGGACTCCTCTGTATGAATCCCGTCGTTGCGTAGGATCAAGGAAGGGCACCTTGGAATGATCGAAGGAGTGAGAGCCTTTCGAGTTGGTTCGTCAATGGGGAAGAAGAAGAAGCAAGAGGGAGAAGACATAGATCTGGGAGCAGTTGGCATCCTTGATTTGGGAGTAAGGGTAATACTGGAAAAATAGTGGTAACAGCGATGGAAAGAGAAATGAAAACAGGAAACATACAAAAATAACTGAAAAAGGTAGACATAAAAAAGTTGTGATAATTATAAAATTACATAACCATAATTTGTGATTGAATAAAAAAAATTAAAAAAAAAAACACAATACAAATACATAAAACGAAAAGTGTAAACGTACGGACCCTAAACCTATTGCTCCGGAATCTGATCGAGGCGGGCAGGATTACTCCTTTCCAAGAATGGTTGCATAAGGGTACCGAAACAAATGAATATTCTGCTTGGCGGTGGGACCTATTTTTGTGGCTGTATTATAGGTATAATCTCGCAAGGGCAGAAAGCGGAGTTCTTATTTGTATTACTATTTTAATGCAATTCTTCTATTTAAACACTAAAATTACTCTGAAGCACAAATTTTAATCGAGTTGAAGACCAAAATAATAATAATAATAATAAATAATATTCAAATCAAGTTATGGTAAAGTTTGACTCGGCCATCTGATATGTCAAAATGGTGATATGTCAAAATTGGTGGTTGTATTCTTGGAAAATTTTCCGTCTCTTCCCTCGTTTTTTTCCAGTTAATATCGACCAAAACTCCCTGTTCATTTGATGCAGAAAGACAAAGTAGAGAAAGGATTGATGAAGCTCCTCAGCTTGCTTGATGAAGAGAAACTAGAAAGGCAAAAGGGAATGGAAAGAGAGCTCCATGAAGCAGCAATGGAAGGCAGTGTAACAGCTCTCTTACAACTCCTTCAAGAAGACCCACAAATCCTAAACTCCGTTCCGACCAACTCGGACACCCCTCTACACGTGGCAGCCCATCTGGGTCACCTCGGCTTCACCATAGAGCTGCTGAGTCGAAAGCCTGAGCTAGCCGGAGCGGTGGATTCCCGAGGCTGGACGGCGCTCCACGTGGCATCGGCAAAAGGGTACGTTGAGATAGCGAGGGAGTTGTTGTTGGTGAGCCCTGATTCGTGTTTGATGCTGGATCGTGGTGGCAGGAGTGCCCTGCATCTTGCTGCGATCAAGGGACGAGTCAGGGTTTTGAGCGAGTTGGTCCGGGTCAAACCGGAGGTAACTCGGGTTTTGACCGGTGGAGGGGAGACTTGCTTGCATCTGTGTGTGAAGTACAACCGTTTGGAGGGTTTGAAGGCGTTGGTCGATGGTGCTGCTAAGAAGGAAGTATTTGTGAATTGGAAGGATCAAGGTGGGAATACCATCTTGCATCTTGCAGTAGCCAAGAAGCAGATTGAGGTATGTCTATTCACTTTGTCAAACACTTGTATTACATCTGACCATGTTAACAAGTGTAGTACGATATTACTTGTTAATACAATTGAAGCCATAGAGTTATTACTTCTTTTAGTCTTAGATTTACGATTCTCAATTGTTTTGTTCCTTGAAATTTTGGGTAAAAATATACCTGTGACCAAATCAAATAATGAGTTTTATGCCCAGAAAGCATCAACATCAAAGTCCGTTGATGATGCACTTGTTAGCTGAAGGCCAAGAAATCTTTGCTTTCTCTGTAAGCACTGTAGGGAAGGCGTGTGTGCCAATGCACGTGCTTTGCGGTGAACAGTTGAGAACCAACCCAATTTGCCACCACCCATTAGCTATTTTGGGAATCAAAACAGGAGAGAAACATCAATTGATTCCTGGAAAAGGAGAAAGAATACCAAGTTGAGACCTCACATTAGGGATGGGACATTTGTCCCCCCTTATTCGTGTTATAGTTTGACACACTGAGACCACTATCCTATTTCATCGTATAATTTGGTTGTTCCACTGGGTGCTACGTTCGGATGATTTCTAATATGTCAAGATTCACGCCTCGTTACTATGCAGATTATCAAGTATTTGCTCGTCGAGACAGAGGTTGATGTCAATGCCCGAAATGGAAATGGTTTCACGGCATTGGATGTCTTGTCACGCGGTCCAAGAGATTTAAGGGACATGGAAATCAAACAATGCCTTAATCACGTTGGAGCTACAATTATCCGGAGCACACCTTCCATATTGTCAAATGGGGTTATTGAAAAAGTTTCCTCAATCACAGGGCCACACGACCCAGAGAAAAGCATAATTGAGCAGGAGCCCAAGAAGCACAAACATACAGATTGGCTAGGGAGGAAGCGAAATTCATTGATGATTGTGGCATCACTACTTGCAACCGTGGCTTTCCAAGCATCAATATCCCCACCCGGCGGTGTTTGGCAAGACGATTACGCAGGCATTTCCAACAGTACGATGGATACCAACCGTACGTTATATTCCAATAGTTCACTACTACTGAAACCACACGAGGCAGGTCAGTCAGTGATGGCCTTTACCATCCCCCGAGCATATGGGCAATTCATGATCTTCAATACCATCGCTTTCCTTGCATCTTTGAGCATAATTCTGCTACTAGTCAGTGGATTGCCAATGAAGCGGCGTAGGTGGATGTGGACTCAAATGGTGACCATGTGGATTGCACTCAGTGCGCTTGCCATAACGTACTTCATTACGTTGATTAACATGACGCCTGATAGAGTTGCGGGTACCCTTTTCCAAGTGACAAAGATTTCAGTGTTGGGATGGATGACATTGATGGCTATTGTGATTATTGGTAATGTTGTTCGAGTGATGAGATATTTGCTAAGAAAGTATGGATATATGGAGGACAAAGAGAGAGAGCCTGTGGTTTATGAAGAAGAAGATGAGAAAGATGAGCTCTAAGAATGAAGACCAGGCAAACTCGTAAGTTCTTTGGGAAAGGTCTATGTTTGGTTTGATAGTAGCTCCACTCTGTGAATATACAATGGTACCATACCGTTTTTCTTCAATTTTTCTTGAGTTTTCTTTGAGAAGTGGGGTTGGCCTCCAACTGACGATACCATCTTCGCTGTATTAAGTTATAGAGACTGCATACTCAAGTATTACAACTTGAGCCCTTATTTATAACCTCTCTTATAAACTACAGTTCGGAATGAGTCATGGGTCGTCTGTTAAGTTTTCAGCTAAAACCAATCCTTATCTTAGGTCGAGCCAAGCATCCCCTGAAATGCTGGTTCAGTTGCGATCCAAGTTCGTTATTGGCTTATCTGCATCTCCCGTGGTTTTGACTTTTCTCAGACCCTTTATTCAACAGGGAATATTGACAGTGTAGCTATGTGTTTCAGTTGGTAAGGCAAAACTATTGCTCTAGAGGAAGAAAAAGGAAACCACTATGTTGCTCTTTTGTAGAGCAACTCTCTACTCAGCTTTTTAGGATTCAAGCGCAACATCTTGCTATCCTCTTCCGAGGGCCTCCTACTATGTGCCGATTCATGGATGTACCAGGCGCGCTAGTTTCTCTGCAACCCCGTCATGAAGAAACGGCTAGCCCCTTCCCTGCCTCCAAACTGCCATGAACCTGTCTCTTTCAACTTTGCCATGAACCTGTCTCTGTCGACTTTGCTACAATGATAACAGCAAAGACGAAAATAATAAGCTGACAAGTGTCAACCTGCTGGCCAATCCATTACACCATCCAAATAAAGGGTGATCGTGTGGGCTTTTGCATCGTTGAGCCGAACAGCGATAAGGGAAGGGGCATGAAGTTAAAGTTTTATTTCCCTACAGAATTTACGGGACTAAGGTCATTATTATAACCGAGAATAATGTCAAGGGTAACATGAATAAATAGGACAGTGCTTATGTCCGTGTTTATGTCAAGGATAGCATGAATGATAGAGTTGGTTTGATATCCATCTTTAAAACCCAGCGGAAGTGGGTTATCAAACTAGCTGCACCCAAAGAACACCCAACAAGTAGGGAAACCACTTTTTAAAACACCAAACATAGCGAGAGTATAGCTGCACAGGCTGCTGAGACTGGCACGTTGAAAACCTGAGTAAATTACCAACCACCAATACCTGAAGTCAAAATGAAATATTGGCAGGAGATGAGCGTGACTAAGAGGTGGATCCGAGTTTGGTCATGGTGCCAGTAACTTACACGAAGCATAAAGGTACGAAAAAGGTGCTGCTAGCACAGGATCTTCACAATCACCTCTTGGTAAAAGATGAATGACGCTATTGAAATGGGAAGTTGGAACGTTCGAGGCCTAACTGCGCGGAGCAAACAAAGATAGGTCAGCCAGCATATCACCAAGACAAATTATCCTTGCCATGTCCGGTGGAGAATCATGTCAAGTACAGGAATATTGCTAGAATTAGCAGAAACTGCTGTCCTAGCTGGAATCAAATACACAATTGCCCTCCTGATGGTGTGGGAAGAGTTTGGATTGCACGGGACCCCAGAGTGCTTACTGTGATTGTGGTTGCCTACTCCCTTCAACTAATCATATGTAAAGTTACAACTACCCCCTCCAACCTTGAATTCTACTTACCTCGAGTTAATGCCCTTTACACTGGAATTTTGAGAATGCCACTCTGGCGAAGTCTGCGGACTGATGTTGCTCAAATCATAATGGAGGACAAATAGAGTCCATAAATCATGGAACAAATATTCCGGTCCATGATTCATGAAAAATCAAATATTGTGTCATTATATACAAAGTCAATTTATGTTATTTTAAGTAGGTCTACTTGTCTAATTTAGGTAGGTCAATGATTTAATTTAGGCAAGATCCCTAAGTTTAGCAATCAACATTAATATGTAATACTATAAATACTGCACATTTCTATTCAATAAAATCATCCATGAGAATTCTCAAATTCTTCATGGTATCATAGCAAGGTTGATATCCTGCTATTATATTCTTCATGGGTATGGCTGAAGCAAATGCAAACCAGATTAATGAGGTTTTGGTACCAGTTGTGGCAGCATCTCAGAATGCACAATTGATCCCAAATCTCTTTACTGTTTGTCTGCTTCTGGTCATCCAGGATTACTTTTTGCCACAAATCCTCTCAAAGAAAATGGCGAAAACTATTTTACGTCGCGTAGGAATATGTTAAATGCCCTCGTCGTGAATAATAAAGCGGGTTTCGTGAATAGAAGAATCGAAAAGCCGGATGTAAATTCCCGGGATTTCGAACCATGGGTACAATGCAATGCAATTGTGTTGTCATGGATCACAAACGTGCTCCATAAAGAATTACAAAAGTTGCAGTATTTATAGTACAAGATATTAATTCTGATTGCTAAACTTAAGGATTTTACCTAAATTAAATCATTTGACCTACTTAAATTAGATAGGTTGACCTACCTAAAATAACATAAGTTGACTTTGTACATAATGACACAATATTTGATTTCTCATAAATCATGGACTAGAATATATGTTCCACGATTCATGGAGTCTCTTTGTCCTCCATAATTGCACTATGGCCACAACATCTAGTGAAATCATCTGGCTCACTCATCTTTTACATGATCTTGGAATCCCTTGCAATAAACCAGTTCCACTCTTTTGTGACAATCAAGCAGCTCTTCACATTGTCGCCAGTCTCGTCTTTGATGAAAGAACCAAACATATCGAGATTGATTGTCACTTCATCCATCAACACATTCAGTCACATGTCTTAATTCTCAAATCCATTTCTTCTGGGTTGCAATTAGCGGACATCTTCACTAAAGCACTCAGTCGAGATCTTTTTCATGCACTACTTCGCAAGTTGGGCATTTCTGCTCTTCATGCACCAACTTCAGGGGGAGTAGTGAAGGACAAATAGACTCCATGAATCGTGAAACATATTTTCTAGTCCATGATTCATGGGAAATCAAATATTATGTCATTATGTACAAAGCCAACTTATGTTATTTTATGTAGGTCAACTTATCTAATTTAGGTAGGTCAAATGATTTAATTTAAGTAGGATCCCTAAGTTTAGCAATCAACATTAATATCTTGTACTATAAATACTGTACCTTTTCGGTTCAATAAAATCATTCAAGAGAATTCTCAAATTCTTCAAATTGGACCTCAAGCTTGGGTACTGAAGGGGGATTTCAACATAGTCAAGTCCCCCAATGAAAGTTAAGGTACAGAGTAGATGACATGACTTGAGTGGATTCTCGTTCACTTAGATAAATAAGCTGAACATCAATGATATCATTTTGAGCGTGATTCACAAACATGTACAATGATCCTTGGAGCCATCGGTTTTTTAACTATGAAAGCTATGCTGGAGCTCCTGGAATATTCGATCATTGCCCTCCTACCTTGACCATTATGCCTTACCAACTCTATATCAGTGATGTTCAACTTATTTCTCTAATTAAGTGAAAGAATTCCTCTTGAGTCATGCCATCTACTCTTATATACTATGTACGATGTTGTGAAGGCAAACTGGGAGATACCTTTGGACGACAGTCCTATGTATTCTGTGACAGCAAATTAAAACCAATCAAGCCTATTCCAAACGCTTTGGGCAAGAAATATTGTAGCCACACCAGTTGGAGTTCAGGTCTCTCTGGTTCAACTTCTCAAAGGGTGATTGCCATGAAACCAGAGCTAGATTAGACTCGAAGCCAACTACATGAGCAAGAGAAATTATTCTTCTTAAAGAGTACTTTTTCCTTGCCCATGCTGAAGATGGCATTTACTGGCAATAGTTTGGAGTTAAAAATCTAAATCTGAGTGACCAAAATATTGCCCGCTTCTTAAGAAAGTTAACGTGCAAGCAACTAGGAGTAACGTCCTCCGTATTGCAGATGGCAATGGATGTAGACATACTGGGCGGGCTCATATCGTATCCCCCCTGTCTCTACCTCATCCAGCCTTCAGGAGATTATCCAGAGAAGATGAACTAAGGCTCAAAGCCAAGCCTTGATTGTACCTATTACTGATCGATGAAGAAGGTCGTCTTCTCAATTAAAGCATCCAAAGCACCCTGTGACCTGATAGCTGTATTACTATATGTTAATAATTAAAGACGCCTACCACGTCACACAATGGGTTCAAAAATATATCATACGAAATATTCAAAAATTTCGGCGAAGGATCCTTGTGTTACAAGCATCCAACACCCTTAATTTTTTTTGCAGGTATAAAAACGGTTACTAAAGTCGATTTTATCGTCCACGAACTAAATCCTGAAACTTGGTGATGTTGTAGAGAGAGTGCAATAGGGGGAGGAATATTTATTTGCAGGGAAGACTTTCTGTCTTGTGACTTATTCTTTATCTTGGGATATCTCTAACTTTTATATAGAGATAATATTAGATATTGACTTTATTTCAAATACTTAGGAGATAAAGACAATATTCATCTCAAATACTTAGGAGATAATAATTCTCTAGTTAACTATAATAATCATGACCAACAAATAAATATTATTTATTAGTGGGCGGATAATGAGTCAATTGACCTAATTTATTAATAGCTCCTACTCGCCCACACAGGGTAAATAAATCTTTCAGTCCTTCCTTACCTCTTGTTCACTCATTTCCTCATATAGAAAATGGAGCTTGCGACCGACGAGAAAGGATGTCCAATGTTGAGTAGTATTGTGTTAAGTTATCACTAAACTAACACAATACATCGCTCAAAAAATCTCGTATGTATCCCAGATAGTTTAACTAGACCATATTAAACATTTTGAAATCGCTCATTGTGAGCAGTGTTAAACTTCTCATATATGACTCATATCGAAACAAAAATCGACAAAGTTGCCCGGGTTATGAATCACAAAACATGGTGTAATATTGAACTTTCCTCCCGAAATCCTCATGTTATTCCAATTAGACCCAATCGCTTTCCTAAACATGCCTAACGAGATCACATCATCTATGATCTAAGGGTACATGCTAAAATAGCGACATCGAGTATCTTCTTCATGACCCAGTCTAGGGTAAAAAGGGTGCTATATAGGATCAAGAATATTTCGATCCAAATGACTCTCACAATGATGAAGCAGGGATTCATTCATCACCCCCACTGTCAGTCTGCATTTAGCACCTGCAATAAGATTTGCATGTTATGGCGTAATCCGTAAGGGCGTGTCACATAAATGTAAAATAAAATATGTCATACAGATCTAAGTCTAGTTGCTATATGAGCGCCTAAACTGAGTTTTTCAGCCCAGTCACTCTTATAGTGCCTGGCTGAAATCTCCCATTCGACTGTAAACAGACTACATAGAGTTGTGGAGATACTCTATGATCATCCATCATTTTTTACAAATATCATCATCCATTTCAATTACATCCAACATTCAAAAACATCTATTGGCACTATCTTCCAATGTATGTACTATATTCTAAAAATCAGCCACCTACCAATGTATATACTACCTTCCAAAAACCAGCCAACTTATCTACACTTTGAACAAAACTAACAGTGAGTTCCTTAGATTGCCATCCTACCTACATTGACATCCTAACACTTCTGCTTTCCCTTTTCCTTTGTACTAGGCTTTGCTTGTCCTTCACCTTGACTCCTTACAATTGTTCTTGATCTTGTACTTCTTTGTCTCCCATCATCATTGGTTTGTCTTTGAGATTGACACTACAAGAAATTTGATATTTAACGACAAACTTTGTATCGACGTACCAAAATTTTGTCAAGAAAACTCGTTATTACTTAACGAATTTGAGTTTCGTCACCAAAAGTCAACAATTCTTGACAGACTTGAGATTCGTCAACAAAAGTGAATAATTGTTGACGAATTTAATGTTTCGTCAAGAAAAGTCGCGGAAAAGATAACTAACCAAATGCTTTTTACTTTCATTTACGGTAGAGACCTATTTTGTAACGAAGAACTTTTCTCTCTCTGGAATTTTCTCTACAACAGGTCGGCAGCTACATGCTCTCACTCCTCATGAATCCTTTGAAAATGGATTATTCTTTCTCTTATTTCAATCTTCACCAGATCTTCTGCCCCTATTAACCAAAACCCCAACGTTTTTTTTATGTAAATCAGATTTGATGACCATAACAAGTAGATCTACGATTAAAGCTTCGGTGAAGATCAGATCCATCCACCAAAATCAAAACGGGTATGTAAAGCCTCGCTAGATCGGCCATGGAAATCCCATGATTTTCAGTTTTTTTGTTGTATCACCAAATCACTACCCCTACCACACCGCTCAACCATTTATCACACCTCTGTTTCTCCCTTTGATTTGAATGTATACGTATATAGATCTATGTATATAGCTTACTTTAGATCCGTTGATATGCAGTAGTTTATTTTTTTCTCGTAGACCTAAAAATTTTGTGATTTTACAAGTTATTGATACAATAGTTTATGTGTTCTTTATGTATTAAAATTATATATGTTATTTGTTTACAAGATTTTGTTTAATCTGTTAGTTTTCACTTAGAAATGAATAGACCTGCACCATGGTGTTTGTGGCTTTACTGAATTTCTCATGGTGCTTAGTTGTTTGTGGTAGGATGGATAACTTCTTGGATTTATGTAAGAAATAATGCAACAAGCTTCCACTTCGAGTCCTTTAACAGGTAATTTTGAGATCTTATATTATTGCTGAAAGTAATTGGTGATTGTTGTGTCATGAAGGAGTGATTATTTATTCTATAACTATATGTTCAAGCATTTTGAGTTAATTAATTTCTGTGGAATTAGTTTGAAATTAAACAAATTTACTCCTTAGAAAACCCAAGGAGTATGTTAGTGTAATGTCAAGTGGCACTTAATTTTGCCTTTTTACTAAAATATGCTTGAAGCTTCTAATTTTACATTAAATATGTTCGGATATTAGCTTAATCTTGGTCGTCATTTCCTTTCTGATGCTATAGGCAATCTTAATCTCTCCAAGTTGATATTTGTATGCCGCGCTTTCTTTTTCCCCTTTTCGTTTGCACCCAATTTTTTTGGTGCATTGTACACCTTTCTTCTTTGATGCTTCCACTCTTAAAGTTTTTGTTTAGTGTTGGTAGTATGGTAGTATGGTGTTTAAAACTTCTTTTGTGGCTAAAATAAAGTGGAGGGATGAAAAAGTATTAGGTGATCTGACCCAAAAGGAAGCAAAATTATTTGGTTTTTTTAGTTTACTGCTATGCTCTTTTGCTCTTAATTTTTAGGGGGTGGGCAGAAGATACTTCTAATATGTATTGATTAAGATACTATAAGTTTCGTGTGCTTGAACTGGCCAAGGCTTTTCTCAATACAAAAGGTACCAAAAGAAAGCAACAAAGGTTGCCCAAGAGTTCACTCTTGTACCAATACAGTAAAAGCAGAAAGCTGACTGTTTTAATGAATTTCTTGATTCTTTTTTCATACATTGTTTTTTTTCCATCTATCTATAGTATTTTCGAGATATTATTGAACCAGATGTAATTCTATTTATTGGCGACATATTATGTTTCATCCAAGCAGGATCCCCTTGCTCTCAAGGAAAAGAGTAAATCGGCTTGTTAGAGCCAGAAAGGTTCGTTAGAATTTAGATCAGCCATTTCTTTTTCCACTTAATTTTAGGTTACACAAGAAATATTTTCTTTGATGAGGACTGTTCGGGTTTATGGTACCGAAAGAGAAGAACTTGAAAGGCAATTATTCTTACTAGAAATCCCTTTAAGTATGTGTGTTCCATCATTTTCATTTCTGTGGAAACTACCTACACAAGCAAGGCATAAATTGAAGCTTACACCTATTTATATGAATGAATTTTAATTGATATATACTTTATGCATGTACGTACAAGAAATGGCGGAACAAATTAGCTTTTATGTGTGTGCCAAAAGCAGCTTTTGTATTTTGGAATCTAAGTTTCAACTTCTTTTATCGGTTTGCACAGGTTTACTTGTTGTCAAGCTTATTTAGCTGCTCCTACTGATGGACAAATGACTTGGTAAATCTTATAAGGTTTGTGGCTTGGTTAAAATGGAGTCTTCATGAAAAAATACATTTAACTTTTATTTCTAGTTTATGGTTTATTTCTGGTATTTGGTTGTTTTTGGCATATTGAAATGTTATTTGGGGTTTTGAGAGAACCAAGAAGCTATTGCATCAAGTTCTTTCAAAGGTGCTTCCTAAGATCTGTTTACATTATCCCATGAGTAATTAAGTTTTTTTATGGTTTATGCAGTTTTACTGAAAATTCTGAGTTGCTAAAGATGTAATTAAAACCAATCTGTAACTTGATAAAAGAAATAGCAAAAGGTATTTATAAAGGTGTATGATTGTTCACTAGATATAGAAGTATTTTGCGCCTGCCTAGTGAGCCCTCATGTCAAAATGTAGAGCTATGTTTCTGTTCCTGAGTTAAATTAGCTTTGATAAGCACCATGGATGTAAACCCGTGCGCAGTACACACAAAACAGAGATGAAAAGATCTGTCCCCCCCCCCCCCCCCCCCCCGTGCACGCGCGCTAAGTTAGGAAAACCCTGTACAGGAAAAGTAGACAGTTTAACGTGCTAAGTGCTAGGTTAGTACACTTAGATATTTGGGTTGCCTGACGTGAAAAGTTGCAGCTAAGAAATGGTTGATTCTTTCGAGATAAGGTAGTCCAATTCGTTTTTGTTTGTTTTGCTATATGTTGCCTTCTAAGTGTTATCTTTTTCTTTGTTTTACTGTCAATTGTATTCGTTTATTTTGCTATACATGTCCTGATGATCTTTTTTCTTTGTTTTAATGTTTGTTTTTTCTCCATATCAGGTGCTCAATATCTATATCTGCAGGGCAAAGTTGATGAAAATTGCTCAAGTCAAAGTGCAAGACTAATACACTTTTGAATGTATTAGTTATAGTTTTTAAAATTTTTAAACATGTAGCTAAGTTTGTGATTGATAACTGCATAACATTGGTTTTTGTATGAAATACGTGACTCCTTGATGGTTTGTATTTCGAGTCGAATGATGTGGATGTTTGTAGGATTTTCTCGATACTATTATTATAAATTGTAGACGCAACATGAAAATTATATTTTTTTTTCTTCTAAGAACTTTTAGCGACGAATGGTTTCATGAAGGAATTTTTCTTTGGCAGTAATTATTCATCCATAAAATTGACATTGACGAACTTAAATCGTCAAGAAAAGGGCTTGACCACCAAAACCTCTTCGTCGACGGCGTCCATTTTGTCAGGGAATGTACTCATTCTTGACGAATTATTGAGAGCTTTAAAGATGAACTAATTCATCGTTAAAGATGTAACATTTCTTGACGAAATGGAAGTTTGTTAAGACAAGTTAAATTTAACGACGAACTTAAAAGTTCGTCAAGGAAGACTTTTCTTGACGGCGCGTCGTTGACGAACCTGGTGACAAATATTATTCGTCGATATATGTTTTCTCGACCAATTAAAAGCTTTTCTTGACAAATATTGTTCGTCGTTAAATGCCATTTTTCTTGCAGTGTGAGTTCATTTCCTTAGCTTTGATCTTCCTTCACAGTTGGCTTTGGTTGTCCTTTGACAGTTGTCTTCCTTTTCACTTGGCTTGGACCTCCCTTGGCAATAGCCTTTGGTTGTCCCTTAGCGGTTGTCTTCTCTTTCTCTTTACTTTGGTCACCTTGGCTTTTGGACTTGCCTTTGCTTGAGTCCACTTTAACAGTTGCATCCTTCAAGCTTGACAAAGTAACATACTTCTTACCCCTCTCATTATGAATGGAGTGCTTTGGCCTGATGGTGTGCCTTTACTATGCTCGGTATAGGTCATGATGGTCTTTGAGATCTTGACTGTGGAGTTGGCATAAACCCTACTGGTATCTGCTCTGTTACGGTTGAACTTGGTGGAACACCTTGGCTGGTTGGGATGCAGTTTGTTGCCTTCTAGGCTGCACAAAGATAAATGCAAGTAAATACACATACAACTAAATACAAGTCATACACTGTTAAATAATTTTAGTTTACGTATTGGTAAATTTTCTTGCCTTGAAGCTCTGCCTTTCTCTATTGCCATGTCTCTTAATGCTGGATCTATGCCTTCCTCTGTTGATATGGCTACCTGTGGTGAGGCTCTACCTTCCTCCGTTGGCATGTCTCCATGTGGTGGGGCTCTCCCTCCTTTGTTGGCATGTCTTCCTGTTAAAAAGGTTAACAATACATTATGCTAAATTTAAAATAACAATTAATCCAATAAAATAAATAAGCATTGCCTCAAGAGGCTTACTGAGGCTGTATTTTATTTGCTTCTTTGACATTTCCTCTTATTGTGTCCAACCTGATGGCATATGTTGCATCTACTTGTTGTCCTTTTCCTTGATATCTTGCCATTGTTTGTGTTCTCTTCAGTTTCGTATCTATTTCTCCGCTTTAATTTCTTAGATCTACCATTTGGCCTTCTAGAAGTGAGGGGTAGAATGAATGATAAATTACTTTCAGGCTACATACTTTGACCATTCATTTGGTTTGTAATTGGTGCATAGGCCTTCTTCTATGTATCGATACTGTAGCACTCATGGATGAAATCCTTTACCACTAAGTCTTTGCGCCAAATGCATGCAAAATGGCATGAGGGCAGGTGCTCCCCACATGGACGTAATACCCGAAACCTCAAATTCCCTGAGTGTGATGATATCCCTTTCTCAGCATGAACCTTCAATCTCTCAATCATTTTCTGTATTGCAAGACAAATTTCACCATGCCATTCCTCAGCTTGTTCCCTTGAAAACCTCATCCTTGCCATTAAAGTATTTCTTATATTTGCAAGACAAGTAATGATTAATTTATCCCTTACTTCTTTTATCATTGTATTAAAGCTCTCACAATAGTTATGAAAAAGAACATCACACTTAACATGTATACTAAAATGTGACCTAGACCATTCTGTGGGTGACTTATCATCATGCCAAGCCACTGCAAGCTTACCTATCTCAGCCATCTTTTCTGTCATGTGTTGTCATCTCAGTATATTAGACGTTTTGAATGCAACAAACAAAGCACCTTTCAAAGTAATGCCAATAAACCCTGCTGCCTTGAAGTTTGCACGTAAGTGCATCACAGAAAACATATGCCTAGTATGAGGATATAATGTCTTTAATGCTTTCAACCAACTTTTTTTGTTCATCAGACAAAAATGTCCGACTCAATCTGTCTTCTTTCCCGAAGCAATCACCTAAAAACTGAACAAGCTAACCCTAAGAGTCTTTGTTTTCAGTCTCAACAATAGTATATGCCACTGAAAACATTTGAATGTTGGGATCAATGCCAACTTCAGTCAAAAGCTAACCAATAGTGGGACCTTTAAAAAAACACCCATCTAGCCCTATCAATTTTCCACACCCAGCCTTGAACCCTTCCTTTAATGCAGTAAGGCAAATAAATCCTTTGAAACCTTTACTCACCGTGACTTAAGCCAATTGGGTCCTATTATAGATCCACTGTAGTGCTAGGATTACTTTTCCTCAGTGTATCTATGTAAGAGATCAACTTTCCAAACAGTTCCATTATATTACCCCTACACCTCAGTTCATCAATATAAGAGTTCAAATGTCCAAATTATTCCATTATGTTACCCTCCCTCTTCATTGCTGCCTTCCTTTTGCTTCTATAAGCTGTCCAAATTGACACATCTATTTGGTGATAACTCATCAAGTTATTCCTTAAAGTACCAACTTTGATTTGAGGATTTAATTTGAATCTACTATATCTAGAAGCAAGCTAAGTACTGGTCACATATTTATTCTTATGATCCTAGTATAGGTGTGCTGGGTACACAAGTCTTCATAACCAAATCAACCTTATTGTCTCCTTCATGCCATTGACATCCTAAAGCACACTTAGCCCTATCTCTCCTTGATTCATTTTTTGGTGAATACCACATGCTTTCCTTCCAAAATAGAATGTTGTCTAACAGCCTCTTCGAATATTTTGTTGTCTTTAAACACCATACTAACCTTGAATCTAGGTTGTCTCATGTCTGATTTAGGATTAATTCACCACTTATTTTTTTTTACCTTTTGCATTCTCAATTTTACCCTCAGACTGTGTGGTGGCTGTTCCTTCCACTCATCAGAGTCATACTCTTTCTTTTCCAAACTTACCCCTAAAGGTTCCTTACCTTTCATGCTACTGCCCACACTCTATTATACTATATCCAGGTCAACATTCTTATGAAATAGTCTATCATCCTCATTAGCATCATAGTCACTGTTAAACAAAGCTGAACAATATGATTCATCATCAGAATCAGGGTCGGAACCACTTTCCTTTTACTCCTCAGTACCACTACTCCTTGGCCCCTCATTAGCATCAGTGCCTCTTTCTCTTAGCCCCTCAGTACCATTTTTCCTTGACCCCTTTGTACTATTTTCCCTGTGTATGTTATTATTACTGCCCATTGCTGCCCTCTGGTTTATGTTTCTCCTCCCCTCAGTCCCCATTATTGACCTACTGCTCTGTTTCTATTTCTTCTCTCCTCAGTGCTCACATTTATTGAGGCTTGTGTACCCACCCCATCATTACCAGCATTGCTTGGACCTTTTAGACTTAACATAAATATGGAACCACCCCTCTCCCCCTGTGTACTTATTGGCCCCGGTGTATCTAAGCTCCAAACAGGTACAGTAGTGGCAACAGCCAGATTACCTACATTACCTAAATCATCAAGTTTTTCAATAACCACAGTAGAACCCACAGTCTCTTTAATCCCTAATTGGCTTTCAATAGATTCCATCATCTCATCCGTTAACAATCTGTCTACATATATGTCTGCTGGGTTTTGGGAGTTTATGAAGTCTTTCAACACCAAAAGATCTAAGTCTACAATTATTTGCACTAGTCTTTTGTCAAGGGTCACTGTTAGAAAAATAGCAATTAGCGACGGAACAAATCCATCACAAAAAAGTCCAAATTTCGTCGATAATTCCTTTAACAACAGAAATTATGTCGCCTAAACCCACGTTGCTAAAGGTTTAATCGATGAAATTAATGTTCTATCAGTTATGTCTCTTTCATTAGTGATTGAAATGGTCACACTTTGGTGACGGAATTTCTATAGCTAAAAATATTTTTCAGTTTTCAGAAACTTTACATTTTTAAAATATAAATAATTGAAATATAAATATATTTTTATACATTTTTAAAAATTAACATTAGCGACGAAAATTTTGTCGCCAATTCCATCGCCAAATTTCATATCTCAAAACGCAGGATAAAATTTTCCGTCACTAATTCCGTCGCAAAAACCATATTTCGGAGCTAAATAATATTTTCGTCTCTAATTTCGTCACAAAAACCATATTTAGAAACAAAATAAAATTTTCAGTTGCTAATTCCATTCCAGAAATTATATTTTGGAGCTAAAAATTTTGAAACAAAAATCTATTAAATATACATAATAGATTGTCCTATTCTTAATTAATGCCACAACTTGTGACAATAATAATCCAACATCCCACAATTAACCGAAGATAACAAGTACTTTGTTTTTGTTGAATACAACTAAAAGTTAACAATTGAGTTAATGCATTTAAATCCACAAGTTGCTTGTCTATATACCAAAAATGAACAAATATTCTCCAACAATGTAGTGTGAGATCTGGTCACATAAGGCAATCATCCACCAAACTCATCGGAGGTTTCATCATTGTCATCCTCAGTAGCATCAGTCGCGGTAACTTTAGCCTGTAACAAAGTAATTAAAGGTATGTTAAACAATGTGGATATTAAGAACTTTAAGGAGTATGCACCAACGTATTTGCATAAATAGCATGATGGCTAAGATAGAAGCAGATAAGGCTACCACAAAATTTCTATGACCATGTATGCTTTGACATCCATAAACAATCATTAATTGTTTAAACTCGAGGGAGAACACTGTATGACCTAGCACTACCTTAGTGTTCTCAGTGTTCTAAGAAGACCTAAGACTACCAAACCATATGCGCTATTATCATCACATAAAAAACATCAGTTATGACATTTAGGATATAATTTAAGTATATTTAGAGTATCAAAGTCCACCTTCACTTCATTGCCATGGAGAGGACCGTAAGACGCGGCTATGGTGCAATGTCTCACGTTGATCAACATTTTTTTCGCGCTTCTAAACCAGATGTAAGAATGACCACCACACACTAGACGTTGGCGATTACTCAAGCCACAATGGAACGCCATATACGCTAATCCCCTTAAATAGCCCAGGAACTAATCCTATCATGCCCACTCGTGATTCATTGGCCCCTTAAGTTTTGCCATAATTGTCTGGTTCAAACTAGTTCAATCTGGCAGAAAAAGGTTCCAACAAATTCAGAGAATGAATCCATTGGTAACAAAAGATTATCTTACAACCCTGTTAAGGCACTTCCTTAGTGGAAGTCTCATTAGTTGAAGTCAACTGCTAGCCTATGGAGGTGAATGGACACGGGAAGCTAAAAGTATCTTTCCATTGTTTCTCATACAACATGTGACCACATTCAAGAATTCCTTGTTTGTACCTAATTGCTTTCAGCTAAAGACACAAAAATCAACTTACCTCTAGCATTTTGTCGAAGAAAAATCAAGCTCACATCTCCTAACTATAACAAAGTAGGTCTCTCGTTAGGCTGTCCACCACAGCGTCGCATGAGATTTCACTACACAGCAGTCATGTTATAAGATGTTCTCAAGGTTTATATACACCACTGTATGTAAAGCATGCCAAAGGTATAAATCTACTCTGCAACTGTTTTTGAGAAAGGTTCTCTATGATTTTTCACTTTATTTTGAGCTTGCTATTTTTGTGGTGTTTGTAATTTTCCCTTGCCTTAACCTAGTTTAAGAAGGTTCTTTCCAATGGGGCAAAAGGAATAAGCACTATGATGAGTTAATACATATTGGCAGACATGACTTTCTTCATGTCATTTCTATAATCAAAATCACAAGTAAAAATTGAAGATAAGTTTGTATGGCAAACAGGTTTTCGGTTCAGGATGAGTGTATCACCTTCAATTTCCTAAGATCTGCGATTTGTCATATGATGCATCTCCTTCTATCGTGTCAGCCACCATAGAACATGTCTTAATCAAATGACATTGCGGTATGCAGGGCCAGGATGTTCATCTTTAATAGGAGCATGGATAAAGTTGGGACCTTTCAAGGTTAATAGTAATGGCAAAAGTCTATTTAGAAATGAATATGTATGGAATAATGGTAAGAAGGAACTGATAGCGTTTCAATTAGTACAAAGACTTATATCGTAACTTCTTTCTTTGTTTCAATTAACCGAAGGATCTTCTAAATAGAGTGAATAAATAGAGAAGTCCTTCACCTGACTCAAAAAGCTCACCAAGTCCAATTCATTCCTCTGGTCCTTTTTATGGGTTATGAGAAGTGATCAAAGTGTTTGGTACACATAAGAATAATGAGATCCAAATCATTCTTGGTTAAAATGTATAAGGTAACTTGATTGCAGATAGAAGCTTTTCTGATAGAAGAGAACACTATGCATATACGAACCTCAAGAAGTTTAAGAGCATAGAAAATATGAATTACTTGTAGCAGGTCTTTCTCTTTCATCTGTTTTTCCACCTCAAGCTCTACCAGCTTAGCAATTTCACTATCTTTCAAATTCTGCACCTTAAGTTCCACAATCTTAGCAATCTAGTCTTTCCAATTCTTGGAGGCTGGAGAATGGTCTAGTGATGTACGCATTGATGCCCTGGCATTTTGTGCGGTTCCCGAGTACCACGTATACGTCCTTTCTTGTTGCGAACCCTAGGCATTTCTCACCACAATTTTTGTTGTATCATAATCTAGCAAGGAAGAGTTGGGTCTTGGAGAACTAATTTCATCAAACCTCATAGCATATGTATCCTATAACGCATACAAAATGCAAGTCAGGTTAGAGATTCGTCAGACTAGATAGATGAAAAATGAGCTACAAAAAACAAACTTACGCGGATAGCCTTTGCCTTCTTTGAGACATATGGGCGGTCTTGCTCCTCCAATGGCTGACCATTAGAATCATGTTTATGTGTCAATTCGTACATCACTCGGTTCAGCCTCGCTTCGCTAATACATGGCATCTTCTCCTTCAATTAAACTCCAATAATAGCATGTGGCTCATCATTTACAGATCGATTTGTCTTTGCACATCTAAATTTTTCCTGCCATTTAGTGGTTGCCAGTAGATCCACCATCGCCGGGGGGTGGGGGTCATTCCTACATGTGCATCTCCCCTTACCTTGCTCATTGCAAATTTCCCAACTCCTTCCATCCATTTGGTATAGTTGGTAGTAGTGTGATGGAAAAAAGCAATCTTTCCCGTTGCTTCTTGCTCAGGAGACTCAAAGTCAAAGTACCCCTGCCACATTAAAATATACTGGTGTCACCAAGAGAGCTAGTGAGCAACTGAGTCACAAATTTGAAATAAGACTACTAAGATATAACATTAACATTAGAGCATTTCTCTGCCAGTTTTTTTTAATCAGGTCCTATTCTATCGACAATGAGAAAAGAAAACATCCATGCGGTACTGAAGACCAAAATATGGTATATATGATGGTTGAGGGTTGTGCCACAGTTTCGCGAGTGAAGTTAGGTAACTCGCATGAACACCAAAAACGAGAGTCATCTCTATTTTTGTAGTTGTCCCTCCTTGGCCATAATTACATCAAAACCTATTATCTCAAAACAAAAGAAAGACGTTTCAACTTCCCACATTTGTGTACAAGTCAACTTGTGATTGCTACAAGAATAACCACTCTTTCCACCATAACTTGTTTCAGCTCATTCAACCGAAGCATTTCAAGTGTATCTGGCCACAAACTAAATACAACTATGGGCTTAAAAAGTCTACTAGAAAAGCTCAATTAGATAAATCAAAAGTTCAAACACCATTCAAAATTATAGTAAGGTACCATAACTAGAGAGAAGTTACCTGAAAGCATTGAGATACTGAGTTGTTTCACTACGAAATTAGAAACTACAATCGATTACAAGTAGGAGATAAAGCATATGTGGGATTATAGTACAATATACATGTAGTTATGTTGATTAATGTGGAATTAGCTCCAAGAAAAAGGTTTTAAATCAAAGTAATTTAAAAATATAAATAACTTATTTTGCTTTGGAACATGAAGATACTCGATGACTAGAATTCAAATAAAGAATGGCACAGCAACGTGAACGAGCCAATAGAACTATTTTGATGTTGGGATAAAAGCTAAAACCCATTGAATGAGGACTTGAAAGTTTTGATAAAGCAGGAATTGAACATCGCATAGTAGAGATTAAAACCCTATGGTGATAACTTGCAACCAAATGGACATATCTCCATGGCAAGTCCCATTGACATGCTTTAAGAATATCGGTTAACAGAATTACAGAAACAAAAACTGCATATTTGATGCTGCCATAAAAAACCACAGACTGGTCCGATTAACATATAAGCATCCACCATATTGACAACATGCTACCACAATTTATTAGTTTATGATATATGCATAGTTCACATTTAACTGAATATGTATCTATCACTGTCGATATACAAAGCCGCATTGAGGTTTTCAGTGACTATTCATTCATATTTCTCGTTTCCAATTTCACAATATGATGAGTACACATTGTCATAACTAGTGTCACAAAGAGAGCTAGTGAGTATCTGAGTCACAAATTTGAAGCAGGGCTGCTAAGATGTAACATTAACATTAGTTTTAGTAGTATTTCATAGAAATATCAGGAGTTAATTACACCTATATTCATGAGGTTTGGTGAAAGTACATGCGTGTCTATAAGTTTGTAAAATAGATACTTATGTCCTTTGACCTAACGGAATACCCAAATACCTAACAATTTACAATAATAGACCAGATTGCCCCTAACTAAGATTGGAATTCTTGATTTGCCCATCAAAGGGTTTACCTTTCTTCTTCCTCTTCGAATCTTTCACCACAACACCACCGCACGGCCCTGGCGTCGGCACCACCTTAACTGCACCGCCATCATGTAGCCACCTTTGACTCACCCACCAAATGCCTCCAAAATCTCCCACAATCCTAATCACCAACATTCTCACTGATTTCTCTCCGCCAAATCCCTCTCAGATTCCTCTTCCTTCTTCCATAGCACCGGCCACCAAGACATCCCCTTACCCCGTCGACAGCCACTTGCATCACCCCACCTCGCCAGCAGCCTTCTCCCGTACCCAACCTCGACGAAGCCTTCTCCTTTTCCCAACATTGCAGAGTTCAACCTCGCCACAACAAGGTTGCCGAAATGAGGAACCCAACCCCGCCGCAACAAGGTTATGAAAATGCAGAGCCTAACCCTACCCCAAAGCCCGATGCAGCGGTGGATCCTAGGTGTTGAGGTGGTGCCATGGTGTTGGGATGATGTAAAGGTGGTGCATCGGAGAGGAAGGGGATGAGAGGGGGAGGGGGTTTATTTGTGTTTTTAACCTTAATCTAAAAATTAGGGTTTGAAAACCATAATTTTTAAACCCTAACTTTCAAGGATACTAATTTTACAAACCCTAATTTAAAGTTTGAAAATCCTAATTTAAGAACCGTTAGGACAAAAATTAGGGTTTCAAAAACCCTTGTCTTCAAATTAAGATTTTACAAAATTTATGCGTAATGATGACATCATAAAAAATACACTTTTTGTACACAAGCCTGACGGATAGATATAAGTATTACCTTTTAAACGTTTGTGATCACGGTGTGTTACTTTTTAAAACTTTGTATCCTTGACTGTAATTGTACCTTAACCTCAGGGACACTGCTGGAATTAACCCAAATAACAGTCGTAAGCTTGCCAAAAAAATTTCCAAAGCATATCTTTCCTTTCAGAGTACTTCTTCCAACTTGACCACACCACAAAAAGAAAATTAATATTCGCCCTAAAGATAGCTCTTATTATACTCCGTGCCTTATCCTCAATGAAGCTAATGCATAAAAGGTAAGAGTGTTACACTAAAGTAGAATGGAAAACAATGATACTTACAATTGGTAAATAATTACTACAAATTACATTTTCCTATGAATATGGATTCCTTTTTTGGAGCCTGGTGGAAGCTTTCTTATGATTCCTTATGTCACACCTCTGATACGAAGAGAAGCTGCAAAAGAGCATATCAAGAATAACAAATAAATATTGCAATGTACTTTAATTATTCAAACAAAAAACAACTATCACCCATTGTTTCTTTTAAAGTACCATCAGTTGAAACCACTGACGATTCCACTTGCATAGGCTGCTAGGAAGACTAGTTACTTCCACTGCGACCTCCACCAAAAGGAGCAAATATAGCACGACTACCACCATGAGTAGCCTAAGAGCATTGAATAACTGCAAAAGATACTGTATAACAACATGTGTTTATGTAAAGAAAACTAAATATGGCAATACATGATATTTCACCACAATAGTTTCTAGAAATGAATTCTTTTAAGACCAAGTGAAAGACTACCAACCATACACAGTCAGCACCTAGAATTGGCCGGATGCCAAGAATATGCTGATAATAAACAAAAAAAATCATTCAACAAATTAATGCCAAATCCAAGCAAAAAATCACGACGTATAAACTCTAAGCTACATTAAACTATAAGCAAGAATTAAGAGTTACTAAATTGCATGGACAAATGACCGAAAATGAAATAAAATCAAGTATTAACTCTTAACACTATTGGACACGTTTACTTGTTCATTGTCGTCTTCTTTTCTTCATCGTTATCATCAACATCGTCCTCGTCCTTGTCTTGATCTTCATATAATTTTACATTTTTGACATTCTGATGATTGTCTATGATTACTAGAGCTCGAAGGTCATCGTCATCAACCTCTTCTCCTATTAGTTCATTGGGCAAACCTACTGCTTGAAGAGGTATGTCATCCGTGTCGTCATCAACTGGAATAGGTAACACAACAGGAGTAGCGTCCATCTTGATAAGTCTTTAGCACATGCTCTTGGTAGTTGCGAACTGCTAATCTTTTCATCTTCATAACTGTACGTCAATTAGAATTCTTTTTTGATACACTTCTTGCATAAAACACCATAAAGCTAGCTTGATTAGCAAATACAGAAATGTTCATTTGATCTGAGTCTTGACTTGAGATTAACGCCTATCATCCCATGTCGACTAACACAGACTCCAGCTCTAGATGTGATATCAAACTAACAACATTTGAACATTCCCAGTTGATTTCTATTACCCATATAGTCTAACTAAACGATCTCATCCAATTGCCATAAAAATTAAGGCAATTGCCATTATAGCAATCGCCATTGACCAAAATTCTACTATTTCTGTTAAACCTAAAGTCATTGACAATGTAACCTTTATAACATCTAACGAATCTACGAAGGCCACAAGCAAGTTCTTTGAAACGAATATCCAGTGCTCAATCAACGTTCTTAACCTATCGCAACAACATCCAATATAGTAATATTATTTTAGTAATATAACATTAGTCAATAGAAAACTAGGATCTACTTTTCAAACATACGTTACTTGAACCACGTAATGAACTTGTTGTTACGCAACTCATTTAAGTTATTTATCAGAGACGGTAGAATTGGCAACTCATGCTTCGTCATCGAATTCACAATAAAAATTGGCAACTCATGCTTCATCATCGAATTCACTATAAATAAGCTATGTTATCCTATTAAGCAACGTATAAAAGCAAGGCAATATGCAAAACTACCTATTCAATAAAAGAGATGACCTGTTTAATATTAAGAAAGACGTATAACGATGCGGCATCATATTCCTTGTCACTTAAATATCGAGTAATGTAAGATCCAAAAGGATGACCAGAATGTGTGAATACGGATAAACAACCTTCCGAATCTGTGTCAACAACATCGTTGTTTCGATATAATCGGTTTATCTTTGTTTCAACTTTAGACTCAAAATAATGGGAAGAAAAGTCCACAAGTTCCTCTATTATGTAGGTCTCTATAATTGAACCTTTTATTCGAGCTTTAGTGCGAACCTTTTTTTTTAATCCAAACATAAACCTAAATGATATCAAATAAATTTTTGAATCAAAATATATCAAAAATTATAAGGTATATAAGACTAGATCATATAAATATTACCTCTCGAATAGATATATCCATCGATACTGCACTGATCCACTAACCCTAGCTTCGTAGGCCAAATGAACGGGTAAATGCTTCGGCAAATCAGAAAAGGTTGGAGGAAAGATATTCTCGAGCTTTCATATTGTTTCTACGATACTTTTCTTGAGAATCCTCATGTCAGTCTCCCAAAGTGCTACTGAACAAAGATTCCGAAAGAAATGACAAAGTTCAGTCAAGGCATCCATTTCTGCCTTAGGCAAAAAGTCATGAAAGGCAATAGGAATGAACCTTTGCATAAATACATGACAGTGATGACTCTTCATCTCATTAGACCTACACTATAAAAGAATGCAAGAAAGATCTTCTCGAGCTTTGATATCGTTTCTACGATACTTTTCTCAAGAATCTTCATGTCAGTCTCCCAAAGTGTTATTGAACAAAGATTTAGAAGGAAATCACAAATACTGCCTTAAGCAAAGAGTCGCAAAAGGCAATATGAATGAGTCTTTGCGTAAATACATGACAGTCACGACTCTTCATCCCATAAAACCTACACTCTAAAAGGTTACAACAGCGGGATATGTTTGATGCATAACCATCTGAGACCTTCAACTTTTTAATTCACTTACACACTTATTCTATTTGCTTTTTGTCCAAGGTATAAGATGCTTTTAGCAATATCTACTTACCATAGATCATTTTAGGATATAATTCAGGCCGTATATCCATTTTTTTTGCATATGATTCCTTGCCTTTAGATGACATTTACATTACCTTTTACATTCATCATTGTATTGAATACATTGTGAAAGAAGTTTTCTTCAATGTGCATTATTTCTAAAGTATGGCCAACTAGAAGTGTCTTCTAATAAGATAATTCCCAAAAGATACCCCGCTTTGTCCAATTATGTGTCTTTCCAAACCCAGGAATTTTTTGATTAGCAAAACCTTTAAAAGAAAAGGTATAACATCATGCTTATTCATGTCCTCCCACACTTCATCACCAGACAAACGATCTTTCTTCATCACACTGCGCTAAACCGTTTTGTCAAAATTGTCCTTCTGTTTGGCAACACTTTTTTTATGAAATCCAAAAAGTGAGACTTTACCTCCATAATTGAATGTGAAACCCTAGTTCATGTTCATACAACAAGGGCATGCTAGCTTACCATGTGCGCTCCACCGAGCAAATATTCCGTATGTAGAAAAGTTGTTGACAGTCTACATCACTGCAGCCTGTATTTGAAAATTCCATTTTTTAAAGACATCAAAAGTGAAAACACCAATATCCCAATGTATTTTGAGCTCGTTAATTAATGGTCTAAAAAACACATCTATGTTCCTCCTGGGAATCTTTAGACCAGGAATAAGAAGTGACATAAACATATAAGGTTGTTTCATGCACATGTTGGGGCAGAGATCATATGGGACAACAATTATGGGCCATATGGAGTAGGGTTGCTGGAGTGACCAAATGGATTGAAGCCAGTCGCTAACCCTAATCTAATATTCCGAACTTCTTGAGCAAAGTCTGGGTGTTTCAAATCAAAGTGCTTCCATGCCTGTCTATCAGAGGGGTGTCTTATCACACCATCGAGACGAGTGTTATAGTATCTCTTATGTTTGGCTGTCTTTGTTGAGTAATACAGTCTCTGAAGCCTCAGTTTTATCGATAAGTATCTCGATGTCTTCTAAGCCACGTTCTTCTTGCTCCCCTTTCTTGGTTTGTACCTCGAATGATCACAAATCGGACACTTCAACTTATCCTTATTTTTCTCCCAAAATAATACACAATCATTACAACACGCATCTATCTTCTCATAACCCAACCCGCATTTCATCACCATTTTCTTTGTATCATAGTAGGAACCTGGCAAAGTCTCACTATTTGTTAATAATTCTTTAGTAAGCGTTAAAAACCATCAAATCCTCTATCGCTTATACCATGTTCCGACGTCAAGTGTAACAATCGTGTCACGGGAGACAACCTAGTGTGCTTTTTTGCGCCATTCCATAGCAGCTAGTCGACGTCCCTTAACAGCTCATAAAACTTATGAGCTTTCAAGTTAGGCTCTTCTGGAATATCAAGGTCAGGATTGTCACGGTAATCATCCATGTCAAACTCTGCACACCCAGCGTCTATTACTATATTATGGTATTGTGAATTTTCTTGCCCAACAAAGGAGGATGAGAAATCAATTTATTCACCGTGTTGAGTTCATATTGTGTAGTTAGACATAAATTATTTGCGAAAAGATGCAATTTTACCTCATGAGCCTCTCCCCAGTGTAATAAGTTACAGTCTCTACATGGACACTTTATCTTTTGATTATCTACAAATGCTTCGTTCTAAAAAGCAAATTTAAGAAATACTCACTCTGGCTCGAAACTCATTACTTAGCCCCCTGCAATCATCCAATCTTTTTCCATCCAACTAAAATCAAAAGACATTCTCAAAACTCCCGGCGTTCGTAGAGTGCAAATTACATATTCGAAAAATAAACAGCACAAGGCATCTTTTCCAAGGCAAAGTCAAGGCATGAGATGGAAGAAGTGCATATGCAGTAGAAAGATTAAGTCTTGTTGGTATCCTTTACTTATTCTATGTTATAGCTGGAACATCATTATTTTCCCACATTTTCTTACATCAATTGCAGGGAGAGGAAACATACAAGCTCAAGCTATGGACGTGGGTCCGGGAAGCTTGTTCAACCCCAAGTAGCGAACACAGAAAATTAACTACTAAATTGCAATCTTAGGTTATGAAATCAGTCTCCTAATTAAATACAATTGCAGAGAGAGGAATTAAAACTAAAGAAAGAGATTGGGACGTGAGAGTGAGAGGAGGAGGAAGAATTACCAGGCAAGAAGTAAAAAAATTATCTTACAAGATACCATAATTTATCAGTGCAAGATATGTGTGGTTTGACTTGGAAGCTTATATTTCCTCTTGAATGAAGCGGAGTTTGTTAATCAACAAAGGTCACCGGTAAAAAGACTACAACCTGATTTCTGTCTCGCAAACTTTCACAAGGTAGGAGGTAAAATCAAGGTGAAATGGCACCGGGTGTCCTGCTAATTAACCTGTGCATTAAGGTCATTAAGCAACACTTGTGTGGAAAATAGGTGTCGTCTCCTTATAATTGCTAAGGCCTTGTAACTAGAAGACCCTTTCTGGTTGCTTCAAGCAGTGTGGTAGAAATATAATACGAAATTTCTACTTCACTTACCAATATGATAGATTCCTAAGTGACTTTTGAGTACATTTGTTTTGGCCAAAAAAAAAGTTTTGAGCTTTTACTTGTGGGTTTTTGTTTAAAAACTAAAAGATAGAATCTTTTCTAACCTCTTAGGTGTGGTATTTATGGATCATGAACAATAATCCAGGGTTGATTACACTTTAAACCCTAGAACTACCACCTCACTTCAGTTCACGAGTTCTGAGTTTCAACAAACTGCCTTCACCAACTGCTGGTATGAAGTCTGCAGTAGATCAACTTTTGAGAAAGTTAGCTAGTTGGCAGTAGCAGCCCATGAGTCGTAGAAGGGCAGGTGGTGTGCATTGATTGTGTTGTATATTCTGTCTCTCCTTGTTTAAATTCTAAACTAAAAGGGCTTCCAGATAGAACAATTGTAAAAGAAGTCTACAGAGGTGTCATCGTCAACACCATGATCATAATAATGCTCAAATTATCACCATTATAAAATTTGTGAAAATATCAACTTTCAACTTTTGAAACTTCTTACTGGAAATAATATTGGACATACATGGTCCACTATGGCACATGAAAACCGCCACCCTTCTTTTCGGATTCTCTTCTCCATGGTTTTGGAAATTAGAGGTTTGATGGGAAACACGGGACACAGTAACAAACCCCCCCCCCCCCCCCCCCCCCCCCCGGCGCAAAAAAAAAAAAAAAAAAACCCAGACGTCTTATAAATGTGAACTTGCCTCCATACCTACACTTGCAAAGCAAAAGAGCTCAGAGGAAACTAAGCAGTTTCCTTTGGGATATAGCTAGCTAAAGGAATCACTTAATTAAACACTTACGTCAGTAGATAACTTTGGGTGTCAATTAGAAGATCGGTAGAAGACCTGGCTGCTCTAAAGAAGGTTTGAACCAACGGGCATAGACTGCTACGGAAGACAAGATTTTTCGACTACATTAAAGTTCATGGTGAAGGAAAGTGGATGAACCTTCCCAAAAGAGCAGGCCTAAAGAGGTATGGGAAGAGTTGCACATTTTCATACCAAAATCAAAGCACACACAACTATTGCCTGCACCAACTCTTGAATTTGAGTTGGTGAAGGCAATTTGTTGAAACTCAGAACTACTGTCCCTCTTTGAGTTTGTGAGTGTTTACTCATTTAGCTAATGTCTGGTGATCTGGTTAGCGGACTACGGCATCATGGTACGTAATAGACCATCATGGTGGTTTGGTTAGCAGACTACAGCCACCTCTTGTTACCACAAGAAACTAAAGAAACTGTGAATGCTCCATAAGGTTGCAGCATTTACACAATCTTTACAGGATTCACAATTTGACTGTTTTCACCCTGTTGCCCATTAGCTAAGTGGCAATGCCAATTGCAATTGCAGATGGAGGAATTAAAACTAGAGAAAGAAATTGAGACGTGAGAGTGAGAGGAAGAGGAACAATTACCTGGCAAGAAGATGAAATTAAAGTCAGAGGAAGGTTGACAAATTGAAGATCCAACGATTCAAATAAGAACCCCAATACGTCAATCAAGGGTTTAGAGCTACATACTAAAATCAAAGTCCTAATTGAAATAAGATGAAACAAGGAGGCTGTGCACAAAACTTCAGAGCATGGTTACCTCCACAACGGCGATAGGGGTGGGACGGATGGTAATTGAAGGGTTGCCCCTACAACTGCAACTCTCTTCCTGTTTTTTTTTTGGGTGGCCGACTATCATATAAGAACTCTCTTTGTTTTATGTTTTTCTTATGCTTTATTATATATATTGTTCTATTTTTCAATAATTAGTAAAAGTAATTTCCTGTTATTAAAAATTGAAATAACACATTTGGCGACGAAAATAGCCTCTTATTGAAATCTATCTCTAAATTCCATCGCAAATTTTTGCTTCCTGCGCATTTTTTCCTCCACTAATTTTGGAGTCATAATAATAGTGAGGAACCTAATTCCGTCACCCAATTATGTCGAATTAGGTGTTTTTTTTTAGCGAGGGGACTTAATCCATCGCTGTATTCCATCGCTAATAGACATTTTTCTTGTAGTGGGTTAACACACGCTTCTTATAGTAATAGTCATAAACCCTACAGCTTCTACATGTTCTGTCATGTTATCAATCTCAATCAGGCTTAACATGTCAAAGTCACAATTAACCAAAGTGGTCTGATGTAAACCTTGTGCGGAGTATTCTTAAATTGACCCATATAGTGCAGTTTTATGGTCAAGAAAGAAGAACGAGAATCTGAACCACAAATTAAATTAACATCCACAATGACAAATTAACTACTACAAAATCATAAACTAATCACGAAAAACACAATAGTCAAACTTCAAACCCTTTGTTCTATCAATAAACAATGTGCACGAACAAACAGCAAAACCATAACTGACACATTACTTAATTAGAACTACGGTTATAAAATACTATTATGCTGTGACATTCAATAGTTATTTCTAAACTTTAATCGTAAGCCCCTAGTTTAATCACACAGAGACAAAAGACACATTTTTTGAACTAACAGTAAATTGGCTGTTGGACCTCGCTTTCTCGGGGTTCTCAATTCATTTTCGATAATTTAATCTTCCACGCTTTGTCTTCTTCGTCTTAAAATAGGGTAAATCAAAGATTTCCATATAGTGATCGCACTTTGTCGTCATAACGGAGAGAAGATGGGTAAGGAAAATGACAAATTTACTCATGATAAAATGGCGTGTGCACGGCACATGCGAACTTAACATCGGAATTTGAAAGATCATCCGATTTGGAAGGGTTTGCAATGATTTTGTCAACCATAAAGAATATTATTGCAAAATTATAAACATTTGGGCAAAATACAAAAACATGTAAACCTCAATGGACAGTTTTGTATTTAACCCTATTTTTCGAGACTTGATTCCGATACTAGATAACAGTCACTTGATTCCGATATTAGGTAGCAATAAAAAATTTGTATAACGAGTTGTGCAGCTACGTGGAAACCATGCATTGCTTCTTGTCTTACCAATGATCAGGAACACTTGGCAGAAGAGATATGGAATCTATTGATGCTAAAAATATGCTCTGCGTACGTTGCGGAACTCGAGCCTGGACAAATGACTTGCAAGACAGAGAATGAGTCACCGTCGGTGGGGTTCCCGACGGAGAACTCTCCGATGCTTAAGTCAAAATGTAGCTACAGAATAGTAATTCAGAAAAAGCATTAAAGACTGTGTCTTTGTGTGTGTCCCATACCTGAGGGGGTAGATCCCTTTATATAGATGTAGGAGAAGACTCTTAATAGGACTGGCCCGTGGGCCAGATGTGTTTGGATCACGTTAGGATTCTCGAGGATCATGTCATGATCTCTGATAAGATAATTATCGATCTCCCAGTTTGATTGAGATTGCTGGGTATTTTCTAATTATTGGGAGTTATATTTGTGTTATATCATAAGCCATCCACTTCCTTAGCCAAAATGTTTGGCTGAGAAAGTTTATACCTGGTGTCTTGAGACACGCGTTAGATTTGTAATGGATTCTGCATCCACTTGTAGGGGTAACAATATTTCTTTACTCCATGTGCTCCGACCTAAGTAGGAGCTTAAGCCTTAGAACTTTGCCAAACCCTAGCTCTCGAGAGCTAAGTCTTAGAATGTTGCCTGAGTAGGCTATTGGAAATCATCTTTGGAAAGACGAATCATGAGATCTCGAGATCCTTTAGAGGCTATGCCTCATGCTAGACTTTCTTGGGAGAGGACAAAAAGCTATGCATGCAAGTTTTTGCATGTGATAAGTGTTTGAATGTCCCCTCGAGGGGTCACCTCTCCTTTGGAGGATGTTCATTTGGTGCAAGTGTGTGTTCTTTAGCTCGAGCCGACCATATCATGCTTGCATTTTACTTTGTTGCAAACTCTTATCATTAGCTAAGAGCTGGCGAAGAAGCCTCCCACTCACGCTTGGCTGGGTTTTGAATTGACAAAGCATGGTGGGGGGAAGAAGTCCCACATAGTCTTTGCTGATTCACCGGGTTATAACTGTAGCTAAACCATTCGGATTGAACTCGAGCTCTATCTTGTCAGCCTTGAGGGTGCTCGTCCCTCGAGGAACCACTCTAGAGGGCTAGTGGAAAGTAGAGTTTTGATAAGCACCCTTGAGGGCTGCTGGAGCACGAAGCTCATGTAAATACCCTCGGGGTTTTGACAGAACTTAGAGTTTTTGGCCGTACGTGCCCTTGGGGCCAAATAAAGCTCGGAGCTCATGCGATTACCCTCAATGGTTTGATGGAACTTAAGAGTTCTCGTCGTACGTGCCCTCGAGAACGGATGTAGCGTGGAGCTCATGTAAATACCCCCTGGGATTAGACAAAACTTAGAGTTCTCGTCGTATGCGCCCTCGGGGGTGGATGAAGTGCGGAACTCATACAATTACCCTTGAGGGTTTGACAAAACTTAAGAGTTCTCGTCGTATGCACCCTCGGGGATGGATGGAGCGCGGAGCTCATATAATTACCCTCGACAGTTTGACATAACTTAAGAGTTCTCGTCATACTCTCCCTCGGGGGCGCATGGAGCGCAGAGCTTATGTAAATACCCTCATGGGTTTGATGGAACTTAGAGTTCTCATTGTACGCGCCCTCGGGGGTGGATGGAGTCCGGAGCTCATGCAATTACCCTCTAGGGTTTGACAAAACTTAAGAGTTCTCGTCATACGTGCCCTCGAGGGCAGCTCGAGTGCCAAGCTTACAAAAATACCCTCAAGGGTTTGACAGAACTTTAGAGTTCTTGTCGTACGCGCCCTCGGGGGCGGATGGAGAGTGGAGCTCATGCAAATACCCTCAAGGGTTTGACAGAACTTATGAGTTCTCGTCGTACGCTCCTTCGGGGGTGGATCGAGAGCGGAGCTCAGGTAAATACCCTTGGGGTTTGACGGAACTTAGAGTTTTCGTCGTATACGCCCTCTGGGGCTGATGGAGCACAAAGCTCATAAAATACCTTCGTGGGCATAAGTTCCTTGTAAAGACCCTTGAGGGCTGCAGTAAAAAAAAACACGAGTTTATCATCGTGACACCGCTTAAAGAGGCACGGGACATTGAGCCCACAATACGGCTGTTATTGTGAAGCCCCATAGGGCATTAAACCCATAATATTGCTAATGCCATAATATATAAAGCCCCTATGCCTAAGAAGGCACAAACATAAAGATGGCTTTTTAACCTATTCGTAGGGCACCGTGGCAAGAAGACCTGTAAGCGTAGTAAAAATATAAAATACCATAATTTGCGTGCTCGGCTGGATGAAAGTATAAAGCTAGAGGACGCGGAGTCTATCTGAGCGAGATGTCGCTGATGATCAATATAGACGACACAAAGTCCATATGAGCAGGATGTCACTGGGCGATCATTAAGGAAGCTGTCGTAGATTACCAATATATTGAGAGGCAATTAGATCTGCTTTGCTAACTGCATGTGCTTGAGCTTGCAGTTGTACCAGACATATCAGCGACGCTATTGGCGAAGTGCTCTGAGTCACTGATCGAGGTCACTGTGTGACCGAATATCACGAGACAATAGGTAATGCCGAGTCGACAAGATGCTGTAGTATAAACCCTAGACGTGACTTCAAGTCACAGGGTGTTATGAATTTGTTCCTCGCTTTACAAAGTGATTTATACATCACTGTTGATGCTTGTGGGCGCAGTTTAAGCCCTTGCAACAAGAAAAAGTACGTGACTGAAAAAATAGCCTTTGAAGCAATAAAGCAAATGAATATGCAACTATGTTTTTAACACAGAAATAAGAGCGGTGTTTAGACACCATGGCCCTATTAGGGCTTTGTCGATTAGCCGACAGGGTGCGCTGTACTGCGTGTCACAGGTGAGCTTAAAAATCATTGCAGTCGGTAAGACACGACATGTAATATACTCGCATCAATTGACACGACTGGACAATGCTTGACTAAAAATTAAATATGTCTAGGTAATATAGAAGTGTGTACAAGAAGCAAGCTTTGGAAGGCTTGCTAGTGCCTAAAATTATAGTAGCTTTATTTTTAGTGACGTGTCACGCAATATAAAATGTGCACACACACTTTGAAGAGTGCGCATCATATGCGAATTAAATGAGACCCTGTGGATCTTTTGTTCAAATGTGCACTTTAAAATTTTCAACAAACTTTTAAAGAATGCGTAGCATGTTGAGTCTAATTATGCATTCTAAGAAGCTTAATTTCAAAAGAGCTTCTAGCATATCCCAAATAAATAAGTCCATGTAGGCCTTAAATCTAAATAAGTTATTTTTGACAGGTTAAAAGTGTAAAACTTTTAAACATGTGTGGCCTAAGTTAAATGAATAAGACTCTTGGGTCTTAAACATAAATAGACTTTGTTCGTAGGCAAAAAGTCTAATGGTCTTAAAATCTGGCATATGTCTAATAAAAACAGACCCTGTGGGTCAAATATATAAATATGCATTTTTTGTGGGGGTATAGAGAATTTTAAAAAGTAGGAGTGGACCTCTTTTTGCTTGTCTGTCCCTTCGTTTTCATCGACAGAAGACCAATCTTGATGAGGCGGTGGCTCGATGCAGAGCAAAGAGGGACCGACGGTGATGGTGAACTAGTGGTGAGGCGTTCTGGGCGACGGTGAGCTGGCAATGAGGCAGCCTTGGGAATTTGGGCGGTGCGCACCTCGACTGGTCGGTGGTGCTGCAGTGAGGGGTCACCATGGCAGGGCGACGGCGACGGTGCTTTCCCATGGCACAGTGACGTAGATCTGGAGTAAGGGTGACCGAGGTGGTGCCGTTATCTGCTGTGTGTGGCGTCTGTCCTCTTGTCGGCGGTGGTGACGATGTTGGCTAGTATGGCGGTCGCCTGGAGGCGTCGTTATTGCCGATCATGGTGGGCAGTGTGGTGAGGCCACGACGGTGCGGCACCGGTGTACAGCGGCGACGATCTCTATTTCTTCTTTCTTCTTCTTCTTCTTCTTTTGCTACTGTAGCTCTGCGGTGGTGGTGGTGCACTGCTGGAGAAACGGTGGTAAAAGCAGCCCTTTGATGGCGGTAGTAGGTTACGACCGGTGGTTGTACGGCCGATTGCGGTGACCATGGTTGTGATAGAGAAGCTCGTGCGGCGATGACTATTGAAGGCCCACGGTGGTGAGTGGACTGTGGTGTCGGCATATGGCTGGAGGACACGCCGCGGTGGCGACGGTAGGGTTCTGAGCCGTCAGTCGGGGCGCTGCCGTGGCTTGTTCATCCTTATGTTTTCTTATTTTTTTTGTTGAGATGTTGTTGATGCCGCTCCGGCAGCCTTGTGACGGCTGTGCAGCCGACTGTGGTGGCCGCGGCTGCGGCGACGTTGCTCCTTTTTTGTTCTTGTGGTTTGGTTGCCTGTGTGAGATCTTCTTTGTTGATACGGCAGCCCTGCTGTGGCGGCGTGGTTGATTGTGGGGGCCATGACCTGTTGATTCTGCCTTGTAATTTTGGTTGTGACGATGCTATCTGATCGCTGCCGGACGCTGCTGGCGGTGCGGCGGATCGCTGTTCCTGCCTGACGGTAGAAACTTGTGATAAATTATTTGAAAATTCTGAACTCCAAATTTTTTTTTCCACTGCGACAATAATTGACTTAGAGACCCGCAGCGGCGGCACTTGCGTTGGCGGTTCTGACGCGTTAGTGCCGGCTGCTTGCAAAACGGTTGTTCAAGTTTTCTCGAGGTCGATCGGTTAGACTGGCGGGTTTCATGGATAGCACCAATCTGTTGCTGTTAAATATGTTTCACTTACGTTGCAGACTCTGAGTTTAGACCAATGACCTGCAAGACAAAAAATGAATGATCGCCGGGAATGAATGACCGTCGGGTGGGTTTGTCGGAGAACTTTCCGATGCTTAAGTCAACAGTAGGAGAAGACTTTTAGTAGGACTGGGTCGCGAATCAGATGTGTTAGGATCACGTTAGAATTCTTGAAGATCACGTTATGATTTCTGATAAGATAATTATCCATTTTCCAGTTTAACTGGGATTGCCGGGTATTCTCAATTATTAGGAGTTCTATTGTATAAGATACATACTGAGCTGCTGGTGAGACTTGACGAACTCGGGTTACCTTACCCGTGTAATCACAGGTGTCGTCATTTTTATGCAGCACTTGCGTAAAATTCTAGTCCATCGGCGATGGACAGTACATTCTTCAGCTCCCGAAGAAAAACTCTAGCAACGTTGTTTTATGTACTCCTTTTTACTTTTTGGGTAAATTACACTAAACACCCCTGAGGTTTTACGTAATTACACTCCACTACCGCTATCTTTAAAAATTACACTCCGTCCCCCTGAGGTTTGTACCCGCATTACACACAACTACACACATTTAACGGCAAGCCCAACTCCGTGAAAAGATTCCGTGACACATCACTTTATGCAATTTTCATACCCAAAATACCCCATTTGTCCTTTACTCAAACAAGGAGGGCATTTTGGTCAGAACAATTAAAAAAGGAAGATTAGGTATGATTCTAAAAGCTAATGGGTTTGGCGGGTGGCGGCGCGGAGCTATTGCAGCTGCGATAAGAGGAAGGAAGGGGGAGGGGGCGCCGACAGGGGGAGGGACGCTGCCGGCGTGGGCTTCAGAAGGAGGGGCAAGGGGCTGTTGCGGCTGCGGGGGGAGAGAAGAAGGAGGAAGGAAAAGGGGGTCGGCGTCGCCGACAGGGGAGGGGCGCTGTCAGCGGAGAGTGAGGCGTCGGTTTAAGATGCTGTAGGAAAGGCGACTGGGCAAGGGGCTGTTGCGACCGTGGGGGACGAGGGAGAGAAGAAGAAGGAAGAAGGGGGATCGGCGTCACCGACGGGGGGAGGGGCGCTGTCAGCGGAGAGTGAGGCGCGGCGCTGTTGCAGCAGAGATGGGCGACGGGGCAAGGGGCTGTTGCGATTACGGGGGACGAGGGGAGAGAAAGAAGGAAGAAGGGGGGTCAACGTCGCCGATGGGGGGAGGGGCGCTGTCTGCGGAGAGTGGGGCGCTGTCTGCGGAGCTGTTGCAGCAGGGGGGCGACGGGGCAAGGGGTTGTTAAGACCGCGGGGGACGAGGGGCGAGAAGAAGAAGGAAGAAGGGGGGTCGAAGTCGTCGACGGGGGAGGGGTGCTGTCAGCGGAGAGTGAGGCGCGACGCTGTTGCAGTAGGAGGGGCGACGGGTCAGGGGTTGTTACGACTGTGGGGGACGAGGGGAGAGAAGAAGAAGGAAGAAGGGCGGTTGGCGTCACTGACGGGGGAAGGGGCGCTGCAAGGTGCCGGCATAAGATGCCGAAGGAAGGGCGACGAGGCAAAGGGCTGCTGCGGCCGTGGGGCTCAGGGGGAGAGAAGAAGAAGGCAGAAACAGGGGAAGTCTCTCCAATAATTCTCAAAAACAAGTTTTCCCTCCAAAATTCCAAGAAAACAGTCTGAGGGGTATTCATGTCTTTTTGCATTGCACTATTAACACCGTAAGAGAAAAAGTTACTTTTTGAGCTGAGTGTAATTTTTAAAGATAGCGGTAGTGGAGTGTAATTACATAAAACCTCAGGGGTGTTTAGTGTAATTTACCCTTACTTTTTTACGTTAGGTTAGATTACCAAAGAAACAGAAAACTCAACACCTCACTTAGAAACTACTCTGTATACTTCATAAGAAGACTATTGTTGGAGAAAACCCGAGGGGGTGGGGGCTCGGGTGGGCCTTGTCACTTGGAACCGGCTAAACCTTCAATTTTATTGATCAACAAAGCCCCATGGCCAAAGGGTGACCAATTTCCACATGTTTCTCCTCCTTTTTCTCGATCATCAGATTGTATACCGTGCTGTGACGTGCTGCGGAAGCAGCAATTCATGCCACCTGTTTTCAACACGGCGTATTAGGTTAATGGAAGTTCATCCATATCAAAAGCTTTCTACATTTACGTAGGCAAGAGCCATTGAAAGCCAGCAGGTCACTCCCTCCTGGAAGCCACGAGTGTCCCTCTTCAGTCTTAAACCTCAAAAAATCTCAAACATAAATGACAAAACGCCACCGCTTCACCTTCATCACACTTTCTCCACTATATAAACACGAGCAACATCACCTCCCTACAGAGTTAGCCACCGTATATACTTCTGGGAACTTGCGTAATGTGTTTATGCTAACGACCCGAATGGATTGGGGGGACATGGATTATGATGAACAACTGATGCTAGCAATCCACGAAATGCTCGAGTTCGGCGATGAGACGGACAACGAAAGGCCACACAAGCCTTCACGCGCCTTTGTCCGTGATAAAAAGGCGATGAAGGCTACTCCGGCGGACATCCTCGAGTACCAGAACGCATTCCACCTCGTTGTGGACATGCCGGATTAGGCCCGAACAAATCAAGGTGGAGATGGAGAATGACAACGTGCTGGTGGTAAGCGGCGAGCGGAGGAGAGAAAAAGAGAAGAAGAAGCATGAGAAAGAAGGTGTCAAGTACGTGAGCATGGGGAGGAGGTTTGGAAAGCTGCTGAAGAAGTTTATGCTGCCGGAAGATGCGAACAAGGAGGCAATCTCGGCCAACTGCCAGGATGGAGTGCTTACGGTTGTGGTGGAGAAGCAGCAGCTGCCGGAGCCGAAGAAGCCGAGGACTATTGAGGTTAAGATTGGGCCACCACAAATCCAAGCCGGACAATGAGCTTACGAACCCTAGTCGCTTGGATCTTATGCTTCCAAAACTAAGGCTGTGGCGGTTGTGAATAAATGTGTTCATATGAATGTGTATGTTTGTGTGTTGCGTAGAGCGGTCATGCATGGACTCGTTGTTAAGTGGTTCGTTAGGAATCTAATCTCCAGTTTTTGCGATGTGTTGCCCTGCATGCTTTATAAAGCTAATCTTCTTTGTTTGTTTGTTTTGTGTGTACTATGAATCTAATCTTTCAGTGTTTCTTTTGCGATGTATTACCCCATATACGTTCGTTTTATGTCGTACCTGCAGTTCCCTCCCTCCTCCTGAAGTGGCATAGTGGCATGGGAGCACTGGGGATGTACATCCTCCTGACAGATTTTACTTGTGAAGGAGATGATTGTTTGTAAATTCTCCGTTGGTCAGAAACCGCTGGTGCGTACATCCACGTATAAAATGCACATGGGATTGGAAACTCTGTTTTGTTCGGTCAAAAGATATTGTCAATTAATCCGTAAATCCCATCTCCAATGGGAGACTCGACTTTGGTCTTATTGGTTGCTCCCGTTCTGATATTCTTGGATCGAAGAAATATTTTAATGTTTTTTTTTATTTATTTGATTGATAAAAGAAATAGAATAAACTTTGACTGCTACCTCGGTTCGGTTGTAAGAATATTCCTCAAATCCCATATCTAGTGATAATTAAGAGCCGCTAAATGTCTTTAATGACTTTTCTGTTAACACTTTCAGTGACAACTCTTAATAACACTTTTTTATTGTCACTAAATAAAAGCCATTGAAAACATGTAGCAACCATCAATTGTCGCTATATGGGGGTAGGAGGAAGATTCTTTCAACCCGGTAGCAGTCAAATTTTTTTCAAAGAAATGTTAGAAATGACAGTCGGTACAAATGTGATTAAAAATATTTAATTATTATTAAGGGCTAATTACACATATGTCCCTGAGGTTTGGGGGTAATTACACTTGAGGACACAAAGTTTCAAAATGTAACACTTATGTCCGTTGACAGACGGAACCCTAAAAATTCTAACGGTTTTAACAAAATGACTTTATTGCCCCTAAGTTGGAACCTTATTTTTTTCCAATGCCATTACTTCAAATTAGGATTTCTGGGTTTCCAATTTCATTTTGACTTCAAATTAGGGTTCAAAACCCTAATACTTCTTCACCACCACCACCACGCCGCCGCCGGTTGGCTTCAACGAACGAGGTGGGTTTCCAAGCTATGCAGCCTTCTCTATCTCTCTAACTCCACTTACCCCGCCGCTGCCCCCCACCCTCCACCCACCCCGTCGCTGCCCCCACCCTCCCCAAACCTAGTCGCCGCCCTCAGCCTCCCCCAACCCAGTCCCTGCCCCTACCCTCCCCCCACCCCATCGTCGCACCCACCCTCCCCCTCCCCATCGCCACACCCACCTTCCCCATTTCCCATCGCTGCACCCACCTTCCCCATTTCCCATCGCCGCATCCACCTAACTGCCGCCATCATCACTGTAGATCTAAGACTTGCTACCGTGAGGTTGCAATTTGAACCAATTAATTACAAAAGATACTTAAGCAATTGCTCGATCTACACGGTGGTTTGGAATACTGTGACGCAAAGGTGTGTTGGGCAGAGGTGGGGAGGATTACCTTGGTGGTTGTACAGGTAGTTGGTGGTGGTTGCGGTAGAGGTTGGTGGTTGTGGGTATGGAATTGGGGACGGTGGCGGTGCATTGGGCCGTTGGCAGCGTGGGTTTGGCATGGGCAGTCGTTCATGTCTGCGATGGCTTCCTTTCAGTACCACTGCCCACCACCCCAACCTTGGCACCACCACTGTCGGACAGCTATGGAAGATGGCAAATAGGTCGGCGACAGGATGAACATGGGACGGTGACAAGACTCCCTTGATGGGGTGGTCATATTCCGGACATATAGAACCGCTACGAGCCATGGAGAGGGACAGGGTTGGGCTGCCGGCGGCGTGGGGTGAGGGAGTGGGCGGCGAGATTTCAGATATGGGGAGAGAGAGAAACCCTAATTTTAAAATTAGGGTTTTGAATTAGGGTTGGATTTTGAAACCTTAATTTAAAAATTATGGTTTGATATAGTGTACAAGGGCAGTATTGTCATTTTTAATATACGTAATGATGAAAATTATACTTTTTGGACGGAACCATGACGAATGGATACGGATGATACATTTGAAAAAGGTTTTGGTCACGTATGTTACATTTTGAAATTTAGTATCCTTGACTGTAATTACCCCATAACCTCGAGGACATTGGTGTAATTAGCCCTATTATTAATCGTCTGCACCTGAGAATCGGTCGGAGAAAGAAGTAAAGGGGAGTCCGTAGGAGGAAGATTTATATTAGGATAACAGCTAAAAAGTGGCTGACCATGTCTAGCATGACGGATTCGGTCTAGTGTCAAGCTTAGATCTGAGCAAGATCAAGATAATCCCAAATTCAAGATAAGTTTGACCAAGATGAAAGTATCCCAAGGGCACCGATCCTTCAAACAGTCAACTATGGAAGACCCACTTTTTGTACCTTGCTCAAGTCGGTGGTGGTGGTGGAGGGTTCAAGAAGGATGGAGATAAAGGGGAGGTTCAAGATACTTCCTTTCGTACAACGAGTTCCTAGAGAAATGAAGAGGAGGTGATAAGGTTATACCTTCTTTGGAAGGTGAAGAAGCAATGAGAAGGTGACAGATTGTTGTAGACGAATCTAGAGAGCAGGGAAAATTCTAGAGGAGTGGTAGTGTTGCTGTTTTTAAGAACACTTTCCCCACTATATCAACACAAGCAAAATCACCTCTCGACTCACACTCGGCCACCATACACTCTTCTGGGAACTTGTGTTCCAAGCGAGCGACCCGCGATGGATTTTAGGTACATGGATTATGATGAACAAGTGGTGGAAGAAATCCACGAAATGCTCGAGTTGGGCGAGGAGACCGACACCGAAAGGCCACCCAAACCCTCGCGCTCCTTCATCCGTGACAGAAAGGCGATGAAGGCGACTCCGGCGGACGTCCTCGAGTACCCAAATGCCTACCACTACATCGTGGACATGCCCGGGGTTAAGCGTGACCAGATCAAAGTGGAGCTGGAGAACGACAACATGCTGGTGGTGAGCGGCAAGCGGAAGAGAGAAAAAGAGAAGGGGAAGCATGAGAAAGAAGGTGTCAAGTACTTGAGATTAGGGAGGAGGCTTGGTAAGCTGCTGAAGAAATTCGTGCTGCCGGAAAATGCGGACAAGGAGGCGATCTTGGCCAACTACCAGGACGGAGTGCTTACGGTTGTGGTGGAGAAGCAGCGGCCACCGGAGCCAAAGCAGCCGAGGACTATTGAAGTTAAGGTTGGGTCACCACAAATCCAAGCCGGCCATTAAGCTTACTAACCATACTTTACTTAGCTCTTCTACTTCTAGAAGTAAGGGTGCGGTGATTGTGTATAAATAATGTTCATATGAATGTGTGTATGAGTGTTGCGTTGAGCGGTCATGCATGGATTCGTTGTTAACTGGTTCACTATAAATCTAATCTTCAGTGTTTGTTGTGCGAAGTTTTGCCCTATATATGCTATATAATTCCATGTTTGAATCTTTCTTCTTGTAGTTCCCTTCACACCTCCTGAACGGGGAAGCAGTGAGATACACATCTATACGCAAGAAATTCAAAGGAGATTGGAAACTCTGTTTTGTTTGCCCAGATTAGAGCCTCGACTTTGGCATCAGATGCAACATACTGGGGAGTGTCCAAAGGTCTCCCAGATTCTGATACTTCGGCCGCCATAACCTCCTCTTTACACTAGGAAACTGGCTGACCAGCCTAGCATGACTGATTCGGTCTAGTATCAGGCTTAGATCTGGCCAAGATCAAGATATCCCGAGAGGGTCGATGTTCGAATCATTAGTTGAACAATAAATAACCGCAAGCAAATCATGAATTTGACATTTTCAAATGCCTGCTTTGCTCATGCCTTGTCGAGTTAGATTCGGCTGTAGGTGCACCGTCTTCTCTAGCTTCCAAATAGGCATTTCAGCTCGGCTTTAGTTTCTGGAGGCCTAGCTTGATTGACGCCTCTACTTATGGAGTATCATCTATCCACTCCGCGGCCCCCAATAACATAAATCTTTCGAAAGCAGGAAAAAAGCGACACTTGATTGATACTTGGCCAAAATCTGTTCATGGTAACACTTCAGGAGGAGGTCGATATACTCTGCGCAAGTATAAATGCCTATGGGGCTGTACGTTTACAAGATTTTTTTTCAGTATTCTATATTCTATTTTTGTTTTCCAGAATTCAATATTCAGTTATAAAATCGTATTTACTTTTTTCCCTATCTACTTTTTCAGTTTTTCCTGTACGTTTACCATTTTCGTTTTCACCAACTTTTTCTGAACGAATCTTATATTTTAAAATTTTCTACTTTATTTGTACACAAATCTTTCAATTTTACACATATACTATTTGTACACTATTTATACACAGAGGATGTAAATATGGGGAAAATAGAAATGAACTTTTAATAAGTTTATTTGTACACTATTTATACATCGTGTTAATAAGCATATTACAACGTCCATATAATTAATTAATTTTTGGCAAAAGCATGACACACAAGGCCATGAATAAAAAATGAATACACAAATTGTTAAAGAGCAAGAAAAAAATCAAGTTTAAACAGTACTGTTATAGTACATATGAAATTCATTCATAAACCGACATTACTCATACATTACCCAAATTAAAATTTTACAACATATGACGACGACAACACATTAACAGTCATCAAGCGCCTGTAACCCAACACATTGCCTAACGTTAAGTAGATGTAAACTAACAATCACTCACGGAGGTGACTATTATTAGTTGCAACATGATTTCTCCATATATGATCCGCCAACCCGTCCCTGAAGTTGCCCATGCGGTTACAAGCTGCCTGAGACAAGTTGGGAGTTTCGAAGACAGTAGCCTCGTCTCTATGTACTCGATGATGCCGGGCCTTCGAAGACAGTAGCCTCATTTCCAAGTTACAACTGCATTCTTCCCATGTCTCGTAGATGTCGGGCCTTCGACTGACAAATACAACATGCCAACGAGGCATTAATATCCCTAGCATTAAAAACGACATTTACAGTATCAGATTACTCAAAGCTTTTACTATTATCATTTACATTGAAAAACAACAACGACCATTTGCTAGCAAGTCTTGACTAGTTGTGTTACGCAAATGAATCTACTCGAAAACTTTATATATGTATTTAGTAAGCAAAGACATTTTAAATTTCAAGCTTGAACTTACTGCTTCATGCTTTTTTTTTTGGGGGGGGGGGGGGGGGAGAGAGAGAGCGAGAGAGAAGAGCTGAAGTGGACAAGCTTTTAAAATGTATAGAAGTGTTGACAACTACCAAAAATACTCATGGCGAGGGATTAAGTGAAAGTGAGAATTTGTGCAGCTGAGACATCTAATTCTGGAAACTAAGAATGAAGTTTTGAATTCCATCACTTCCTTTAAAAGCAAAAGATAACAGAAATTTGAGAGATCATTGCATTATAATACTCAAGGACGGTTTCAGGTGCCTCATAGATTCCAACTTGTGCTCACGAAATTCTACTAAGCAAAAAAGCTCTAGAACTCTGCATTCTACGGATAAGTCAACAAAATATCCTACTAGAATCTACCACATATATCATGCTTACACTTATATTCCCCATAAAGAATTGAAGTCAAGCTGCACAATTAGGTAAATGCCCTCCACCTCCGCAATAGGAGATGACACGGGAGGCCACCAACCCACAATATGTTCAAGTCAAACTCATTACTTATCTCAATGCTTACCAAAACTAAACAAATTAATACAAAAGCTTAAGAAAAACCTTCTGTAGTGTTGTATTTTTGTACAAAGGCCCGTCATTTATGCCCTACACATTTTCAGTCAGCAAACTGACCAAAACACTTGCACATACACATTACTCTTAATCAAAACCTTGTGTGTAAGTTATTACACTGATATGCAGCATAACCCCTAATCATTTTCGTCACTCTGCACACCTCCAATAGAGTGACTAGAGTTGTTATTACCATTGCTCGTATTTACATATTTGTTTCATGTCTATGTGGATTCTAGCTAAGATTCATCACTCCACTCTATTTAGCTTATGCCATTCTTCGAACACCTGGCAGGTATGTATACCCACCTGGGTTTGCACTCCCTAAAGGTGACATAAATTTTGCACTTTTCATCTTCTCCAATTACTGTAAAGTAACTTCTTGGCCATGACTGTGTACACTGATAAATTAAAACTAGGAAGCTTCCCTCTCTGTCATTTAATACAATTGCTTTATCTCATACGGAGTATTGAACTATGATATCCTAGTGTAAACTAGCATGAGCATATACATACATAAAATCTCGTTAATGGGAAGCATTGATTCAGCATTTTGCTGCTGTCGTTAAATTGCGATGTCTTGCTGGGTTTCGAGATCCATTTCTTCTCTTAGGAAATTCAGATGGGTTTCTCAGGTTAGTGGGTGACTGGGTTCCCATTTCCCTGTCTCTACCAGTCAATTTGTGTTTGATTGAGATCAATCTCCATCTCATCTCAAACCCGCAATTCATCTTACGAAATTTTCTCCACCAAAACCTCTCCCAAATTTATCAACAGAACTCCAAAAACAAAACCCTTCAATAATCATTCATAGCTAAACCATACATTGAAAATCAAAGAAGAGAAAGCAGAAATTAAGAGGATAGTAGCGGAACGAACGACGAAAAAGTAAAAGAGCGAGAGATGATCAAAACCTTGACGAGGTCTACAGGCGATGGAAAATCGTTCTCTCCGGTCACGGAATGGTGGCTGCTTCTTTCGAAGACGGCAAGAACCAACGGCTTCACCGTTGTATGTAGGCTGGGACTTCGGCTCCATCTCGGTGCAGCTTCTCCATTAAGGTCGGCAGATCTGAGAAGGGTGTGAGATTGAAGTGAGGAGCTGTTATTCATGGAAGGTATAGGAGATAAATGGGAGGGGAGAGAGAGAGAGAGAGAGAGAGAGAGAGAGAGGCAACCTACCGTCTACGAATGGACATTGCAGCCGGGTGTTTTGGACCATTGTCCGAAAAATTGTGAATAGTGTATTGGATATAGTATTTTCTGGCACGAGAATACAAGTTTGAGGATAAAGGTGAAAACAGCCGAGAGTGTTTTCAGATTATTCGTCACTGTTTGGATATTTTATTCAAAACGGAACTAGAAAAAAATAAAAGTACATAAAAAAGAATATTTTTTTATTATCATTATAAAAACGAAAACAGAAAAACGTAAACGTACAGCCCCTAAATTAGTGTTTTCAGTAGTTCTTCGATACTGTTGACAAATTAGTATACTATATTCTTAACACTGTTTACTTCTAAAAAGCTTTGGATGTTAGTTTTATTAAGAGTAAACTAACCTAGTAACTCGAGTCAAGTTCGCGTTGGTTTATAAAATACAGTGTACCATAGGGTTTTAAAGAGTTTATTAATATGTACCACTTATGGTAAGATAAAAAAGATAATAACATCATTAGAAAAAATTCTTATTTGACTATAAAGAATAGATATAGCGACATACTTTGGTTGTCAATAAATATTTCAAATGAATATTAGCACTTATATTAGTAAAATAGTTACGTCGATGTCATATAGAGTTACATAACGAATAGGATTGTAGTTGAAATTAAAAAGTAATGAGGCTATGACGTATTTCTTTCAAATTGTAGATGTTATATATGAGTATAATTCCTTAATTTCAAAAGTATTTTTTTTTGGTGTTACCTGTTTTTCGAAAGTTGCATTTCAAATTTAACAGGACTTATAGATAGACTTTATTACTTTCAAATAATTATTATTGTTTGCAAAAATGAATTTAACCAAAGGACCACATTTAATATAGAAATTAACTTATCAAGAAATAAGAATCTCATTCAAGATAATATTTTAAACCCTCAATGACACTTCTAATAGTTATAATTCTATTTCAAATGGAAAACATAATAGAATGACGTGTCAAGCAATGAAGCCATATTTTTGTAATGATGTACCGGACAAAGAAACTCTTGTTTCGCTTATTATATAGGGCTAATTACACCTATGTCCCTGAGGTTTGGGGGTAATTACACGCGAGGACACAAAATTTCAAAATGTAACACTTATGTCCGATGACAAACGGAATCCTAAAAATTCTAACGGTTTTAACAAAATGACTTCATTGCCCTTATGTTAGAAAGTTATTTTTAAAATGCCATTGTCTCTTTTTAGAAAAGAAAAACCCTAAATTTTTTTTTCTCTATCTCTCTTCCCCCACCCTTTCCCCATCCACTTCGCCGCCACCCACACCCCTGCCCTTCGCGGTCCCCCTAGCCCTCCCTCCCCCGGTCACCCCCCATCCCCCAAATTGTTGAAGAATCTCCAAGACGGCGTCTCTTGCTTGTTCTTTATCGGCTTCGAAATCATCGCCATGAGGCAGGGGTGCGGGCTCGCCATTGCCGGCGGCAAAAAGCAGGTGTGAAGATCAGCCCTTCGATGGACTGGAAATCGTGATGCCTCTCTTATCACCGTTGGTGTCGCCCACCTCGCCCAATCGAACGGCCGAGAACAGATCTGGCAAGGATGAGAGCAAGAGGGAGATCTGTCTCGTTCGACTGAAACTCCTCCACCCCGTCAGCCCGAGCTCCGCCTGACTCCTCCACCCCATCAGCCCAGCTGGATAAGCACTAGCAGTTCTACGATTGGACATCAATCTCTCCAGTCGCATCTTGAAGATCGCGAGATGAAATCTCGTCGCATCTGTAACCTGGCAAAAATCGCGGCGATCATGAGGGAGGGGGCTACCGATGTGGACTGAGATGAGGGAAGGGGCTTGGGCTGTCGGCAGCGTAGGGCGAAGGAGGGGGCTTGGGTTACCGGCGACATGGGTCGAAGGAGGGGATCGGGGTTGCCGGCCGCATAGGGTTCAGATCTGAGACCAAATTAAGTTTCCCAACCCTAATTTGAAAATTAGGGTTTTAAAAACCTAATTTGAAGGTTTCAAACCCTAATTTTCAAATTAGGGTTGGATTTTGAAACCCTAACTTTTAAATCAGGATTTGGAATCCTCTTAATTTCAGGGTTTTAAAGAAAATTAGGTTTTGAAACACTAATTTGGTATTAGGTTTAAAACCCTAATTTTGTAAATTAGAGTTTTTAATTTTTATACAGTGTATATGTAAATATGTGGTATAAGGGTAGTATTGACATTTAGAAAATACGCATCGATGACATCAGCAAAAAAATACACTTTTTGGACGGAACCCTGACGGATGGACACGACTGATACATTTGAAACACGTTTGGTCACGAAATGTTACATTTTGAAACTTTGTGTCCTTGACTGTAATTACCCCCTAACCTCAGGGACATAGGTGTAATTAGCCCTATTATATATTACTAGTTCAGTAACCCGGGTAAGGCCCTGGTGAGTTCCATTTAAACGTTATAAGTATGTTTGAGTTTCAACATATTTTGACAGAGTTAATGTTGGGTATTTCAACATTATGTTTATGGTTTTTAAAATTATGATTTACTCGTATACGCTTGAAGTGAACCATTGAATTCAAAACATACCGCGTTCATGCATTTTACATATAAGCTGTATCATAATCAAGAGAAAATCAATGAAAGCGTAATCCTAAAATCATTTCATAATAGTAAAGCATGTTGTAGTAAAGCATATAATAAGTAAACTATTCAAAAAGTGAAGCATATAATAAGTAATCAATTATTTCACATCAAGTTAGATATTACTTTGTTCTTTAATATTTTAGGTACTAATTTTATTTTTGTAGAAAAAGTTAAATTTCAAGAATTTATGCACAAAATTATCTATACGCTATTCATTTTGCTTACCATATCCATATAAGTGTGACATACTTTTTTATTTTTTCACGTTATATAGCGTATCATTGATCAACAATTTTATTTTATAAGTACATCTATAGAACTCCTTACAATATATTATATTAGACATCTATTACAGTCCTCTATAATGAAATTTAAAGTTTATAACAGAAAGTACAAAAAGGACACAAATAATTTTTTACTAAATCATTGTCTAGACTGAGTAAACCTATTAAAAAACATGTCATGACAACCTTAGAGCAAAATTGGAAGTAAGTGGAGCTATTTTACTTCCTTTTAGACAACCAACCTTTTAAAATGTAAAAATAATTCTAAAAAGAGAAAATATAGTGTTATAATGGCAATGTCTACATTCTAATTGATTTACTTCATGGTCATGCATGTTCTGCACTTTTTCGACCAACCATTTAATTTTGAATATTTTCGAAGACAATTAATTTGAAAAATACTTGTGAATTGTACAGTTAATTATTTTCTGAATGATCAAAAAATTGTCATATTATTTTATAAAATATTTTTTTTTTATGTTTGAGGCTAAACAATTATATAACAGTGAATATATGTACAGCCGTCTTGACTGTGATAGATGGTGATGTAATTGCGTAAGGTTACAAAATTCTTATACTTCATCGATCTTTTATTTATAGATTGTTCATTAAGTTCTACGTTTTTAGTAGATTAAGGTGATTATAGAAGTTTGTGAAGTTAGAATACCACATATTTGACATTATTTTTTGTAGATTACCCTATATTGACACACGAATTAAAACATAATGAATTAAAAATCAGTCACAGTCATATGTATTGAAAAGAAAAATCTTGAAAAATAAAAAGTTACACGAACTCTACAATTAGTAATTTATTGTATAGATATACATAAGCAACTAAAAATAGACATTAGAACTGTAATGTAAGCACGCTGAGTAATTTTAATTCATTTCAAATAATGAATTATTTTTACCTACCGCCCATGAAAATCCCTATAACTCTCTATACAAAACCGTTAAATCGATAAATATGCTTAGTGCCATTTTTGTTGACACCATAACTCACAAAATTTTAAAAGTACCTTTTAAAATCACTAAATATATATGTGCCACTAAAAGTATACAACGACCATTGAGTTTCACTGTATGAAAAGTTGTAGACATCTTCCTATGACTTGGATACCGGCGAAAGATTCTTAGATACCCATCATTTTAAAAGATAGAATTAACCCTATTATACAAATAGCGTAGCATTACAGTGACAATTCCTATATTTAACCTTTTCACTTCAAGATCATGTTCAACTATTTTTGGAGGTGCCATATTGATCTGTTTTTGAAGATTTTTTTAAAGTAATCAATTTAAAAATACGTTATATTAATTTTTTATTTTGGGCATTCAAAAGTGTATATGACTTTTACTTTAGACTTTGAGTTACTGTATTAAAATTAATTTGTAAAGTAAACTGCTATTTTGGCATTTCAAAGATATATAAAAATGAAGTCATAATCGCTTATTATATTGCTTATATTAAAAGATGTTAAGTATTAATCTTTATTTTTGATACATGGTCTTTGTACTTTATATTTGTGAGATTCTATTTTATTATTTTAAAATGAACTTAAAGTATTAACAATCAAAATTAAGGCCTAATATGTAAGTATATTCATTACGTAGTGTTTTAAAAATTTTAGAGTTAGTTTTCTAGTTTTAAAAGGTTTATGAAAATTAGGTCAATGATATCCACAATTTTTTTAACAACAAATGATAAATGCATCGTTAATAATATAGGGAAAAAAAGGAAAATGACCAAAATAAATAGGATGACGTGTCGCATAAGTAAGAGGGATAAAAAAAATACTAAAAAAGCTAATATTTGAAAGTTCAATGTTATATAATTAAATTTTAGAAACTTTTTCTAGTTTTAAAAGGTTTACAATAATTGGGACAATAATTTTCACAAATATTTTAATAATAAATTTTAGTAAAGAGTTAATAAGTTAAGGGAAAAAAAGAAAAGGATATTAGAACAAATAAGATGATGTGATGCATAAGTAAAAGGGATAAATAAGAAAAAGAATACTTAGAAAAGCTTATGTGTTTCAAAGTTCAATGTGATATAATTAGAATTAATTTGAAGTGATATCTCATATTGATATTTTTAAATTATTTACAACAATTAACTCATATTGTTTTTACATGTTGCTTCTATATAAAGAAAAGAAAGCTTTTAATTTGTGACCTAACAATTTTTTTCATAAGTGACTTATGTTTTCTTTATGTTTGAGTGTTTATATTGTTATTTACAGTATTTTTGAGGTGCTAAGAATCAAAATCAAGTTGCAATACATTGATATATTAACTATGTAGAGTTTTAGAACGTGTAGAATTAATTTTTCTACTCGTATAAGGTCAACTAAATTTATGATAATTATACCTCCAAATTTTTTAATAATAAGTTACAATAAACAGTTATGCTGCATGTGTGACTATAATAAGTAGAGATAAAAGAGGAATGAAACATCAAAACAAACATAATGACGTCCAATTTATGTTCTCTTTATGTTTGATTATTTATTTTATTATAAAAAGTATTTTTGAGGTGTTAATAATCAAAATCAAGTCCTAATATGTTAATATATTGATTAGGTAGAGTTTAAGAATGTGTAGAAGAGATTTTTACTGTTTTAAGGTATGCTAAATTTATGATAAAGAAACCTCTAAATTTTTAATAATAAGTTATACTAAAGAGTCATAATACATGTGTGACTTTTAATAAGTAGAGGTACAGGAAGAATAGAACACCAAAACAAACATGATGACGTGTAATTTATGTTTGAGTGTTTATTTTGTTATTTAAAGTATTTTTGAGGTATTAATAGTCAAAATTGGGTCAATTGCATTCGACACCCCCAATTTTTTTACGCGGTTGTTTTTTACATCATAAAGTTATTTTTAACTATCTGCCACTCCAAACTTTCATAAGTGTGGCGTCCAACACCCCTCGTATATTTTTCGGCCAACAGTCTCGCCGGAAAAGTAATTTAACTAAAACAAATGGGGCATTTTTGGCAAATCACCCCTCTCTCCACCTCCCCCCCCCCCCTCTCTCTCTCTCTCTCACACACACACACACACACATCCATCTTTATCTTCCACCTTCCATCTTCACCAGCACCACCATCACTGATATGTAGCCCACTCCCACCTTCATGCCCACCACTCACGGCTTACACTAATCACAAAACCCACCGCTACCTCCTTTCTTGACTGTCATCGCCACCTCCTATCCGCCACCATGGCCACCATTACAAAAATCCATCAAAGAAACCTATCACACCATCAATTTTCCCCTAGATACCATTAGGACCATCAGTTTTTGCCCTAGATACCATACATGAAGCCTAGATTCCATCTTCCTATGACCTTCCCCAATTTTTGACTTGATATTCCAAAAATGTCCTCCTGAGTGCAGCCATTTGCCTAAAATTTGGTTGGAGGGTGATCGGTGCTACACTTATGAAAGTTGGGGTGACAGATAGCTAAAAATAACTTGAGGGTGCAAAGAGCTACCGCGAGAAAAGTTAGGGACGCCCAGTACAATTGACCCGTCAAAATTAAGTCCTGATATAGTGATATATTGATTAGGTAGAGTTTTAGAATGCGTAGAATTAATTTTTTTTACTGTTATAAGGTCAACTAAATTTATAGAAATAATATCTCTGAATTTTTCAATAATAAATAATAATAAAGAGTCATGATGCATGTAAGACTTTAATAAATAAAGATAAAAGAGGAATGAACCTCCAAAACAAATATAATGACGTGTTGCATAATTGAACAAAGATGACGTGTCGCAAAATTAATAGGAGGTAAAAAGAAAAAATAATATTAAAAAATATTTATGTGTCGCTTCCACAACGCACAGTATTTCGTCTGTTATATATTTATATATGATATAGATAGATTATATTAGGAGTAACATGACTTAATTAGTATTGAAAAGTCATAACTTAAGCAAAAGAACCTGAGAGGTCAATCAATATACACTTCCTTAAATTATCCAACTCAAAACCAACTATCAATAAGAAGAGAAACCTACATAACTTATATCTTTGATTATCATTTGTTATTTACCCCATGTGAGATTGATACACGATGTTAAAATTTTACGTGCTAACACGCCGTCTCACGTGTAGCCCAACTGATTTTAAAATAGACCTTGTACATGAAAAAAATGACGGAATGACGGTGAAAACGTCTTTTCGATTTGAGTGTTATGCTTAATCAGATCGACCAGTCATAATACCATATTAAAGATCCAACTCAAAACTAAAAATGAAAAACAAGGCCTACAAAACTCCATATTAAACTTATTTGTTATGTATTGAATGTAAGATTAATACCGATATGAAATTCATAAATTATCTCTCAACACGCTTCTTGTCGGAAAATTAATTGTTTCGTCGGAGCAGCATTATAATCGCTTAATACTTTCAAAATATGGGACAATTTTGGCCCATGCTGATTCTCCCTCACGGCTTAAAATTTCTGCAATTGCTAAAAAGTGTAGCACAGTATTTGTAACTAATTTTCGCATTCTACCATCCACCAATTTCGCATCTGCGGTTAGCTCCAAACTGGGAGAGAGTGATCATCGCTGTAAGTTTCTTCTGCAGTAAATTCCATTGTCTCCTCTGTGGCTCATTAGTACCAGATTTGAATGGTATGAAGTAGCATAGAATTAAGGCACACCATCGCCCTCGAAAACGCCAAACAGAACCAACATTCTTGAAATACGAATCCAATACGATTCAAGCGAAAATCATCAGCCTTTCAAACGGAACAGGCCCATTTACTCTGACAGTTAAAAAGAATAAATGTAAAACCCAACGTAAGACCCAGACACCCTAATCTTTTTCTTCAAGCAATTTTGACCTCAACGGTCTTGGGCTTCTTGGGCTCCGGCGGAGGCAGCTTCTGTACGGTCACCGTCGGCACACCGTCCTGGCAAACTGCCGAAATGGCCTCGATATTGGCGTTCTCCGGCAGCACAAACTTCCTCATAAACTTGCCGATCCTCCTCTCCATCCTCACGTACTTGGCTCCCTCCTTCTCTTCCTCCCGCTTCCTCTCTCCACTGATAACCAGAACGTTATCGTCCTCCACCTGCACCTTGATCTCTCCGGATTTCAGCCCCGGCATGTCGACGATGAACACGTACGAATTCGGGTACTCCTTCACGTCGGCCGGAGTTGCGGCCATGGCCTTGGCATCACGGACGTAGGTCTGGGTCGTGGCGTTGGTGGTGGACTTGTCGTTGTCGTCGACCAGGCGGTGGAGGGCGTGGAAGAGTGGGGAATCGAAACCCCTTAGCCTGAAATCCATGACAGAGAAGTGATTGAAAGTCGAAAGTGTGATATGGGTGTTGATTGCTTTCGATTCGATTCTGAGAGATTTTGGTTGGGTGGGAGTGAGGAGGGATGCGTGGAGAGTTTATTTCGGAGCAAGGTGGGTGGAACGGGGAAGGAGGTAGAAGGTTCGAGAAAGAGAAGTTGGCGTGGGGGGACATGCTTCTATCTCGGTGGTTTCTCTAGGCACGTCGAGAACATGGTAGAAAGTTCTCCTATTTCCCCCCTTCACTCAGATTCTTTGTAAGAAATAATCCGTACCATCTTACAATAACATAAACAATTTGCAAGAAGTAATTTGGACCTTTTGTCTTTTATTCTGTAAAATAAAATTTGTTTAAAATGTTTTTCTCCTTCAGGTTTAATTTTGCAATTCTACCCAAACTGATTTAAACAGCATGACAAGTTAAAGTTGACCATCATATTCCTTTTTTTTTTAATTTAATTTTCAAGTTATAAAATGGTGAATTTTCAAATGAAGTAAAAGCTCCAGTGTACAGAGAAGACCTGACCGTTTAAAATGAATCAAATTATTGATTGTGTCATAAAGCCTCTTATACCCACGTCCCAATAGCCTCCTGTCTAGAAAACTATTAAATACGCGAATTGATAGGTTCGGAGTGTGTTAAATTTTTCATGCTTTGACGAGGGAGTCCTTCACTACCAAAAAGGACGGAAAGATTGGAATCTCCACTTATTTCTTATTACTCTTTTGTAATCTGTTCGGTTATGTTTTAACGAGTCCGAATCAAGATAATCGAAAAAACCCTCATGATCGAGGTCCAATGAATCATGGAGTTTTAATACAAGAGGTGGTGGCAGGGTTGTGCACAAAGTTTGATTTGCTTTGTTTTGAGGGTCAATCAATCGGAACGGGCACCCTTATTTTGCAAATTCTTGAACTAAACCGAACGAATGCATGCCGATTTGGACTGACTGATTTGAACAAATTTGATGGTTTGGTTCAGATCAATTTGGTTGGTTTGGGCCTATTTTTATCTCTAATTCTATTAACCTTTTCTAAGCTTTGTTAGTTCTTTAGGGCCTTCTAAGTTATTGTTTCGCTGCAGAACTAATGTCATCACCATCGTTGCCATTCCTTCAAACAAAAGATGTCTGCAATTCGGTCTATGGATAATTGGATTGAATGATCTAGGTGAGTAATTATATGTAAAAAAAAAAAAGGTTAATTACCCCTAACCTTCTTTGAAGAATAATTTCCTCTTTTGTCGTTTTCTTATGTAGTTATACTGAAGAGCAAATCACGGTACTGTGTTGCCTAGCCACATACGACATACTCATAAGTTGTTTCTTTTGAGAATAATTAAAATATATGTCTATTCAACCATATAACAAAGCAATCAAGTTATATCAAGTCCATAAATAACAATAAGTGCGCGCGCGCGCACACAAACACGGATGGCAACCACATTATGTAAAGATCGCAAAATAAGGTAAATTGATAACGAAGTAAAGAGCAAAAAAAAAAAGATAAATAAAAGAATACAAAGGCCAACAATATGGCTTGTCAATAAACTAACTTAATAAAAAACCATGAGAAATTTGTTATTAATTGATTTTTTATTTTGTATTTATTAAGTTTTTTTAATTTTCAAAAGTGGATCAGAGTAACCAAACAGATATATAAACCAAAAGAAGTCAACCTAGCATTATGACCCGACACCTGTTCACCACGTATAACAACAAATATTAAAGGAAACCGTGACACCTATCAACGACAATCCATAAGCCCGAGGCCACGCCACACATCATCTCACGTCACCGTCAGCCAGGAAACCCCAACCCGCACCGTCAACCATAAACAGCCCCGTGAACTGAACTCAAAACACCCACTATGTAACCAACACCAAAGCTCAACCACGCATGATCTGAAGCCTAACCCACACACATCCTCCCATAGGGCCTTAAAATGAAGGGCAAGATGGTCAGATCGCCTCCTATCCCACAAACCTAAACTTTATTCTTCTCTTATCCTCCCTCCCTTCCCAGCTACAAGTCACCAATCTCTGCCGCCGCCAATAAGCGCTCCCATCCTCACTAACTAAGGCTGTATTTTTATGGTTTATGCCTTCAAAAGTACGAATAAGCATGTAGTGTTTGAATAAATGTTAAGGGTTTTTGGCATATTTGACAGGGAGGGAGTTGGTGTGGTGGTCGTGGTGATTGGGTGTATGGTGGTGGTTGGGTGGGGTCTTCTGGTGGTCGTGGTGACTGAGTGGTAGGATAGTGGTTGGGTGGGGTCTTATGGTGGTTGCGGTGGCCAGGTGGTGTGGCGACATTTGGGTGAGGTCTTATGGTAGTCATGGTGGCTCGACAGGTTATGGTGGTCGCAATAGCTAGTTGGTGGGATGGTGGTTGAGTCGGGTCACGTTGTGGGTGGGGTAGTGTTGAGTCTAATGGTGGTCGCGGTGGCTAGGTAATGAGGCAGCGGTTTGGTGGGGTCTTATGGTGGTCATTATCTCTATGTGGTAAGATGACGCTTGGGTGGGTTCGTGTGGTGGTCGTTGTGGTTGGGTGGTAAGGGGTCTTGTAACGGTCCATACAGTTTTTTAGTGTGGCAGCAGTTGGGTGGGCTTTTGTGGTGGTCACTGTTGGTAGGTAGTGGGATGGTGGTTGGGTAGGGTCATGGGTCGTCGCTGTGGTTAGGTGGTTTGGGATCATGTGGTGGTCTTAACGACTGAGTGATGCGAAGAGCAGTTAGGTGGGCTTTTCATCATGGTCACCGTTGATGGGTAGTAGGATGGTAGGTGAGTGGGCTCATATGGTGGTTGTTGTGGGTTGGTGGTTTGGGCTCTTGTGGTCTTATAGTGGTCTCAGCAACTTGGTGATGCAGAGATAGTTGGCTTTTATGGTGGTCACGATGGCTAGGTGGGGTCTTATGGTGGTCATGAGTAACTAGGTGGTAGGATGGCTGTTGGGTGGGGTTATGTGGTGGTCATTGTGGCCGAATGTTATGGGGTCTTCTGGTGGTTAAAAGTGGTGACGGCTACTCGATGTTGCGAAGGGTGGCCATGGCAAGCAAAGTAGAAGGGCGTTAAAAACGAGTGTTACCAATTAAACCTACATTCATCTAGTATAGGTTTCTAATCCCCAAAAGTTCTTAGCGATAATTATGTCACTGCCATACTATTAAAGTGGTGACGGCTACTCGATATTACGAAGGGTGGCTATGACAAGCAAAGCAGAAGGGCATTAATAACGAGTGTTACCAATTAAACCTACATTCATCTAGTATAGGTTTCTAATCCCCAAAAGTTCTTAGCGATAATTTTGTCACAGTCGTACTATTAAAGTGGTGGTAGTCAGATTTACATCGTGAAGGGTTTTGGTGGTCATGGTTGGGTCTAGATCTTGAAGGGTTTCATTATGGTGGGAGGAGGAGGAAGAAGGCCACAAAAATGGTTAAAAGATTAGAGCATCTTTAGGTGGTGGGGAATGGGAGATGCTAAATTAATGAAGTAAACTAAAAAACAAAAAGAGGAAAAAAAAGAAAAGTTAAATTTAATTGTTGTTTTACATATGTGGAGATTTTATTTTTTGATATTACAAGCTTATCCTTCTAAAAATGCTTAGAATAGGTCCAACTGAAATACTTTTATTATATTCACGACTTATGTGCTTCTGTCAAAACTTTAAGAGTATATGTTGGTTTACAAACAAACTTTAGGGGGTTCTTTGTAATTTAGTCAATGCATAAAAGGGGTATAGAGATGATCTGACCGTTTTGCCACTCATTTTGGGGTTCTTAATGTCCATTTTCTAACCACAACTGACAGAAAGACTTGGTAAACGCACTTATGATAGTTTATGGGCGAATTTTGCTAAAATGATAGTTTATGGACGATATTGCGAAACCCTTGAAGTTTAGGGACGTTTTTGATAGTCGTCTCTTTGTTCAATTTGATACTTTTATGAAACTTACTTGGAATAGTCCACTGCTACTTGAGTGGGCATATTACGCGTTTTTTATTTGTTCCTTCAAGCGTGATTTTGCTAAAGATAAAATAAACTTATCGAAACCAATCAACAAAAGCGGAAAACTTGACACTATTAATCTTTGCCTCGATAGGTATAAAGGATTTGGTCCTAACATGTTTGAGTTTGATTCTTTCTATACAGATGCTCTTTTATGGCTGCAATGTCTTGTAGGTTAGATGGATCACACACACAAACTCTCTGACGTGTGTTATTCCATAAGAAAGCCCTCAATTGACTAAACTAATAACCAAGCATGGGAAATATCCTCTCACGGACACTATTCAGTTTGTTAATCCAAGTGTAGGCATGAAGTGATCGTCGACTTGTCTAGTCCACCAAGTGGGCATAGAGGTGTCAATGGGCCGCCCGGCCCAAACGGCCTGCCGTGAAACAGGGCCGGGGCCGGGCCAGTGAGGCTACAAACCGGGTCGGGCCAGATGGAGGGGAAATCTGGGCCTAGTCCAAGTCCTGGCCCTAGGCCCAATATCTAGGGCTGGGCTCGGGCCCTATTTTGTTTTTGCATTTTCTTGTTATTCAAAGTAAAGGCTTGAATTACAGTAATTTCTTGTTATATCTAAGCAAATTGTAATGCAGTACTATGACTAAGATTCTTGTTATTATGTAAGCAAATTGCTCTCTCTCTCTCTCTCTCATTTACATCTCTTAATTTTAAATTTCTTCTTTTATATACTCTAGACATGTCCAATATTCACAATTAACGAACCTAATCTTTATCTTTTTATTTTATTATATAAGTCATATATATATATATATATATGCATATATATATATATGTATGTATATATATACATATTTATTTGTTTCTCATTTTATTTTTTATTATATATTAAACCTTTTTATACTCTTCTTGATGAGCTTTATTAATAAATTCTTAACACATAACAATTATTACTATTTGAAAGAGACTATGTCTATTATTTGATATTTTACTTCAAATTAATTGGTTGAGAATGATACATATTAATTTCCGAGACGATCTTAAGTAATAAGTATAGATTTTGACTAACAATTTTTCTCTTTACTTTGTCTCGTATACAAAATAAAATTATTCTATATATATGACTCTCATATGTATATAGGATAGTTATGAGTGAGTATAAAAGAACCTATGATATTAATATATTGTGTTTGTCAGAAAATAAGAAGTAAGTGAGGCTAGAATTTATGAATGTATGTAAATAATTAGCGTCCATATAGAGTTAAATTGAAGATAAATGTGTTCATAGGCCCTCCTCCTTTTATCCGGGCTTGGGACCGGCTGCTTGTAAACAAACAGGCGAAGTTACCTATTTTTTTATATATATGAAAAAATATCTATCTTGCTTGTAAAAATTTATTATATATATATATATATATATATATATATATATATATATATATATATATATATATATATATGAAAAAATTATATTTTGTGAAAAATTTTATTCTTAAAACTTAAGAGAAGGAAAATAAAAAGAAATTACCTAATCATCCGGAAGTACTTCAATATCCGAGTCACTGCTCTTCCTATCATCAATCGGTTTATCTTGCTCGCGGTATTTCGCATCAAGATAATCCTTCCAACATACACATAGCTCGAGCGACTCGGGGTTAAGACGACTCCTCCTGTCATCCAAAACCCTCCCGCTCGCTGAAAATGCCGACTCTGAAGCAACCGTGGAGGCTTGCACTGGCAGTACATCCCGTGCAATTTGGGATAAAGTTTTATACATGTTTTGATTTTGTTTCCAAAAATTTAACAAATTAAAATTAACCTGTTCTTGCATTGATAAATCAGAATAATGATCAGTATTTGAATATACACCAATCTCATTAAAAGAGAAAAAAGTAGACGAACCTGCCGAATTAGAAGTACCTTCACCTGGTAGTTGTCTTGCTACTAGATGTTCAAAGCCCTTAAGGTATGGCGCATAATACCTCTCAGCAGTCGATGATGAAGCTCGCCCGCGCACGTCAGCAGAATTACGATAGAGGTTGAACAGTTCCTCAAATGTCTTGCTCACTTTCGCTGTGAGTGCGGTTGTGTCCTCTACTGGGTAGCACATTAATTTCGATATCTCTTGTATCGAGACGTTCACGCCATGCAACTTTAACCTAGGATCTAAACAAGTAGCCACAGCAAAAATAACAGGCAGTTCACTCCAATATTTATTAAACTTTTTATCCATCACTTTTACTATTTCCTTAAAGGGTCCTATATATCTCCATTTTGTTAACATTGTAGCCATCTTGAGAATTTCTATTACAGCGAGAGGAGAGGTGGGATAGTACGTACCAGACAATAAATTGGTAGACGTGTAAAATACCTCCAAAAATTCAGCTAGGTATGTGGCCATCTGCCATTCCTCTTGAGTTGGCAAGCCGGCTGGGAACAAGGTTAGTAGAAAATGCGTATAGACTTCTCTGTATGCCAGAATGTGTAAAAGCATATGGTATGTAGAGTTCCACCTGTGGACCACATCTGTAACTGCTCTCCTGCGAGGCATATTATATTCAACACACAACGTTTTAAATTGTTGTGTTCTCGGACTCGAACTATTAACATACGCTGTCATACCCCTCATTTTGACAAGAATATCTCCTGCAGCAGCTAAACCATCTTGAACAATTATATGACAAACACAACGAACATGAAATAATTTACCAGAAAGTACAGGTTTGAGGCTCTCCTCTAAAGCATCAACAGCAGCTGTATTGTTAGAAGCATTATCAAAACTAATACTCATAATCTTATCCTTTATTTAAACGTGGTACATGCTTTTAATATAATAGTAGCAATGTTCATTCCATCATGCGGAAAAGGAAAGAGCTCGAAAGCGATGATTCTCTTGTGCATAATCCAATCTGCATCAATCCAATGAGCGGTCACACAAGTATAACTAACAAAAGTAAACGGAGATTGCCAAATATCAGAAGTAAGACTAACTTTACCGTCAAATTTATCGAAATAATCGATCAGGCGTGCTTTAGCAGCATTATACTGTCGGAGTGCATCGGATCTAGTTGTGTTTCTATGAACCTTTTTGTACAAAGGTTGAACGTATGTGTTCATATATCTAGAGTGCTTAGCATTATCGGCAAAAGAAAAGGCTTGTTCATCGTGAATAACAAATTCAGCGAGACCGTCTCTTTGCTCTCGCTGATTATAAACAAATAACTTACCGTCAAAAGATAACTGCGTTTGGGTAGGTTCGACGTGGCCTTGTCGAGGTGCACACTGAGGGTAATGCCTGTTAAGATGTCCATTACCACTACCAGACGAAAATAATTTAGCACAGTACTTACATCGAGCTTTTCGGATGCCGTCCACCATAACTTCATCAAAATGATTCCAACACTCGGCTTTCTTTTTTTTTTTTTCCCTTTTGGACTTCTAGCTCATTACCGGTATGCCACGGAGTAGTAGCTTCGCCAACCGAGCTGCGTCCTTGACTATAATGCGGGGGGTCTTGATCAGGCGTGTATTCAAGATCTGGAATGTTTTGATTGAACTCCCAATTGGCTTGGGTATCTATCATACAGCCTGTACTCATTCGTCCAGGAACGAATGGTTGTGGTGGTGCTTGGATTGGTGTTTGTGATGGCCGTGGTGCTGGCGCTTGTGCTGGTGGTGGTGCTTGTGATGATGATGATGTTTTTCGTGATGATGATCCACGCTTCAGTTTCTTCAGTAATCCAGCCATATTTGACGCTAAACTTTTTTACTAGATTGGAAAATAAAATTAGTAAGAGTAACTAAATACACAAGTATAAGAGCAGTAATTAGTAATTAGAAATAACAATTAAAAGAATTAAAGAGTAACAAATGAATCACTGAGGGTAATTCAAAATTGGAGAGAGTTAGTAATTAAAAAGAATTTAGTAATAGTAATTAATAAATATAAATTCACTAATTACTAATTACTAGACAAAAGAATTAGAGAGTAACAAATTAATAAGAGGAGTAGTTAGTAATTAGAATTTAGTAAGAGTAGTAATTAGTAAACAAGAGTAATAATTAGCAAGAGTACTAATTAGTAAATAAGAGTAGTAATTAGCAAGAGTAGTAATTGAAGAGGGAAATAGTAGCAAAGCTTGTAGAAATGTAGAATGTTTATATAAGAGAGAGTAAGAAGATTGGTGTGAAAAATTAGAGAGAAATGGTGTGAATTTATAGATTTTTAAAACTTCACAAAAGACCAAAATACCCCTAAAAACTATCTGTTTATAGTTTTTGGGGAGGGTAAGAGTGTAAAAGCCCTTAAAAGAGTTGAAAAAATTAAGTTAGACCAAAATACTTCCCAAACTAGCCGTTATTTTGCTGTTGGGGGGTAAAAGTGAAATTTAGGAAAATAATGGGGAATATAACCATTGGGGGGAAAGGGGGGAAAATCAGAATTTGAAAATGGTGGGGCCTGCTAGAACTGGGCCAGAATTGGGCCGTAAACCAGGCCAAACCCGGGCCTGAAATTCGGGCCAAACTCAGGCCAAATTTCGGGCTTCTATTCGGGCCGGGCCAGGACCGTGCTTTTTGGGGCAAGGCCTGGCCCGGGCTTTTTCTGGTATTTTTTGGCCTCGTCCAAGCCCAGGCCTAAAGCCCAATATTTAAGGGCTGTCACTGTTCATCGAGGGGGCCAGGCCAGCCCGGGCCAGAAACGGGCCGAGTCGGGCCAGCCTGCTGGCCACCTGCCCCTTTTGACAACTCTAAGTGGGCATCACTATGCTACCATTCGGTAAGGCATATTGTTGATATATGTCTTGTATTTATGTCTCACATCGGTTACTCAAAGAAGGTTGTAACTTGGTTCTTAGTATATAAGACATCTTATCCCACATTGATTATCTAGAGAAGATCACTGCTTATCTCTTAGTATATGTAAGTTGTTTTGTATTGTGTTTAAGGTCAAGAGAGAAAAGAGCTATTTTTTGAGTAGGCAAATAATTGAGAGACACACGTGGGGGAGCGTTGTAAATCTAACTTGTACACACGTGAAAGGAGACCTGCATAACCTTGTAATTGCCATTATAACTATAGCTACTAATTCTTTTCTTCTACCTTGAAACCCTCAAATTCTTTAACACCAATTTCTTACTTATTTCATCATCTTTGCAATGATCTGAACTCTTGTTTAGAGAATGAGAAGGAGAATTCTAGTTTCAATGTAAAGATAGGTGAGCCAATGTCATAAGTCACAACATTATCCTTTACTAGTATCAACTAATCCTGAAGAGAAAATATTCAATTTTCTCTTCTTAAATCTTTCCCAAAGAATTTTTGATCGAATTCACATATGCAATGTTGTGTATGTGTAACTGAATAGAACCAGTAGCAAGTCTATAAAATTGTTCCCTATAAGTCGTTCAAGAGCCTCTTCCATCCTTGCCTTCATTTCATTCATTCTGGCCAGCTCCTCCTTGAGAATTTTTTTTTTTTGCAATTTCACATTGTTGGAATTAACCCACGTGTTCGAAATATTGGCCATGGACCCCATTGCCCTCACCCTACCATGTCGGTCCTTACTCATAACCTTGGAAAGAATATCATTTGGACCGATATCATCCTCAGGCAATGAGACCTCTTGTTAGAGTCTTTCGATATCATCCTAAAAGACAAAAAAAAAAGTCATTATCAATGAAAAATTGAGACCGAAAGATAAATATAAAAGTGCAACAAATGAAAAGCGAATGAAGCAACTTAACAGCCTTATTTTGCACTTGCAGGAGGACATCTCCTTTGAGTTTCCTTGATTTGCGACTCACAATCCACATTGTTGTTCTACTCGGTCTAACATTATGAGTCTCAAACTTCAAAACAACAATAAAATATGACTACATTATAAGATTTAGTCCCAAAAAGCAATATAGTAATGTATATAAGGAAGGAAGTAAAAGTGCGTACATATTCTTCCTCCTTTCATGAACTAGATGTTTGGCCTAGGGTATATGAAATTGCATTGATGCTCGTCGTGTTTTTGTTGTTTGACTTTGCCTCATTCTGCAATTTAAAGCACATTAATTAGTAGATATCAAATAAAAACATGAATTATGTAAATAAATCTAAATTTAGTGAATACTATAACTTCTTCATGCTGTCAATAGCGCGCCAAAATTTTCCATTGCAGCCAATCTGCCCTTTTTTCACCTACAACAAGTGCATTTGAAGCTGGTACATCATCCAGCTTGAAGAATTTCCTTTTTGGAGAGCATTTCCAATCTTTTCAACGGGTGTTAAGAGTACGCATTATAACAGTTTTAGCAAGAGGGTGATCCGTTGTGAATCTCTTATGTGACCACAAGTGGAATAGCATAAAAAATGTCATGTGTAGCTAAGGATAAAGTTAGGAAATGCACAACTTCATAATACCTCGATCTCCTCCCAAGCCTCTTCTTTATCCTCCTTTGGAACGTCAGCCCACTTGGGGTAATTAATTGCTAATAGCTTACTCGAACGTGCCACACAACCATTAAAAGTACCAAGCTCATGAAATGCACCAGTATTAGGATGCCCATATTTCAGTCCCTCTAGTGGGGCCTTGCTTTTTTTTTTTATGAACTAAAACCTGCAAGAAAGAACATGTCCCAATAAATCAGACTAGCAATTAGTCTAACACCAGACATGCTGCATGATATACACATATTCACCACAGGAAAGTCCCTTAGTGTGGTCATAGAAACATGTTGCTTGGCATACAAATTAGACAATCATAGAAATTATGAAATGAAAGCACACATACTCAGATACCTTGCTCACAAGCACATAATAGACTGAAGTTAATAAGAAAATAATAGCGATGTGCCTACTAATGCACCTCAGATACCTTGCCACATAAAAAGTTACAGTGAACCAAGAAATGCACCTCTTAATTGACTTTTCAGAGTAGCAGATCAAGTTTTCAGCTAGACATGATATACAAGAGAGTGGATTTATTTTAGATACTAAAAAGTAAGATCACATGCTGTAAAGACCAAGCCATTCATCTGTCTAAAGGGGTTTGAGAACAAACCACTAAAAGTAACAATAAAATCCTTTCGGATTTCATAAGTTTCATTCTATTATGTGGCCACATGCAGTAAAATTAATACCAAATTACTTCAATAAGTCTTCTACATGATTTTATCTTTAGACGATGAATAACCACGTGTAGTAACTGAGACAAACACTCCGCTATTTTGTGTTTTTCTTTTCTGCTCGAGGCACTCAGTGTGAAACTTATATCTGTTTATCATATAGCCATTGTCTCTCTTCACAATATCATTTGGACCACGTGCAAGGGTAATTATTTCCTTTGAAATCCCAGCCCTCAAAGTTTTTACCTATGAAATTGCAAATCAAGTAATAAGAAAATACTCAAACACAAATTCAGAAAAACTAATCTCGAATGCATAAAGAGAACTCACATGACCAGTAACCAATTGACAAACTCATTTTTTAAGCAATTATCGACTTTTCTTGGCGTAGGTTTCTTTCTACGTCTTCCTAGTATCATTTTGCACACACTTTGACATAGGTTACAATGACATCTTATATTAACATATTATCCTTATACTAAGCCAAAAATAAATATCTTAGCAATGCTTAGAGAAAACTGCTTATGTTCGATACTCTTCTAACTCATCACAGTTTAACAACACGTAGTGATGTGTCGTCTTTATATCCTTCACATCTAGATGAGTCATGGAAGGGGTACATAAAAATCTACCTTTACGCCGAAAAACGTATAAGCTTCTAGTCAATTCTTCAACATATCTATCTTCATTACTTCCTGGTCGAGTCCATGCTGGATGAAAAACTTCTAAGTACATTGAGCAAAATCTTAAACACTCTTCTGCTAAAAACCCTACTGCAATTGACCCTTCGGGACAACTCTTGCATCGAATATTACCTTTTAGCTTAAACATGTATTTGCTCAATCATGTAATATAAACTACATTAACATCTAAGTGTCATCTAATATCAAATAAAAAATAATGAAAAGATTTTACCTTTCAAATGGAAACATTTGGCGATATTGTACATGTTTAGTGATCTTTGCCTCTTTCGCAAGATGAACATGCAAATGGAACATTATGTTGAAGAAAGCCTGTGGAAATATCATCTCAAGATGACAAAGTGTCAATACTATCTTCTTATTAAGTCGTTCAAAGTCTTCTACCCAGTAATTTTTAGAACATAACTCTTTGAAGAATTAACATATGTCAACTAGAGCAGAGCAAACATCCTCTGGCAGTAGCCCTCTAATTGCTATCATAAGAATTTGATGCATTAGGATATGCCAATCATGACTCTTAAGACCAAAAATCTTGCCATCTTTTTCAAGTACGCAGCGGCTAATATTTGACTAGTAGCCATCAGGAACCTTGACATTCTTCAACACATGGAGAAAATCCTTTTTTCTCATCCTTAGACATTGTGAAACGTGTTGCCTGCACCAACTTCAACTGGATGCAGTTCTTGTCGTATGTTCATATATTGCATGTCTAAGTGATCTTTAAGAGTATCCTTTATCTTCCTTTTAACACCCAACAATGTCCCAAGCAGATTATCCCAAAAATTCTTCTCGATGTGCATTTCGTCCAAATTACGGCGTAAGATGAGAAACCTCAAATATGGCAACTCGAAAAAAAAATTCCAGTTATGGTTAGGATCCCTAGGCATAATAGCTTTACTAGCCTTTCCAAACGTAACATTTATGTCGCTCACCACTTCAAGCACATCAAACCCAGAACGAGTAACTAGACGTATTCTGTACTCACATAGCCCGTTGAATTTTTTTTGTTGAGCCTATATATGTGATCAACATCTAGAAAAGATCGGTGTGCTATATAACATTACTTACCATGTAATCTATAAGATCGAGTATCTTCTTCACAAACTGGACTCGCCAACTTGCCCTTCGTGCTATAACCTGCCAACATTGCATAAGCTAGGAAGTCGCTAATAGTCCACATGAGCATTGCACGCATCTTGAAGTTAGTTGTTGTGAAGGCGTCATAAGTTTCAACACCATCAAACAACGCCTTGAGCTCCTCAATTAATGGCCTAAGTTACACGTCAATATCATTACCAGGAGAAGTTGGACCAGGTACTAGCCAAGGCATAATGAAAAATCATTCTTGCATACACATTCTAGGAGGCAAGTTATAAATAACTATGGTAACAAGCCATATTCTATGACTTGCTCCGTGGCGAAAAGGATCCATCCCATCAATTGATAGCCCAAGTCTTATATTACGAGGGTCTAAAGCAAAGTCTGGATTTAAGTGATCAAAGTGTTTCCAAGCTTCCGAGTTAGCAGGATGACGTTGCCCTTCATCTTTTTTGACATTTTTTTATCATGCCATATCATTAATTCAGCTGTCTTCGGTGATATATATAGCCTTTGCAGTCTTGGTATCAAAGGAAAATGACGCAATTGCTTCATAACTATTTTTTTCCTTCTTGAAAAGTTCTAGATTCTCTTTCCCTTACTACCTCCCTTTGAACCATCTTCCACCTTGATTTCTTGCACACCTTGCACGAATTCAATGTGCTATCTTCCTTTCAATACAACATAAAATCATTGGGACAAGCATCAATCTTATCGTAGCTTAATCCAAGTCACTAATCATCTTTTTTGTTTGATAAAAGTTGGCGGGCAACGTTTCATCGTTAGGAAGTATTTCTTTTAACTTACAAAGTAGTAAATCAAAGGACTTGTCTGTCCATTTACTGATGCATTTTAGATTAAATAACCACACAATAGCTTTGATCAGTCTTGCCCCCGGAATATAATGGTCGATCTATATCGCTCATGTATTTATAGAAGTTTGCAATTTTAACACGAGGGTCCTCCGATTAGCTAGTGAAGATGTCATTTACCATTTCATGCATAGCTCCACCACTACCAATATTGAGCTCTACATCATTTCCCATGCAATTTGAACGAGAAGACGAGCCTTCCCCATGAACCGTCCACACTGTATAATTGCTCATAAATTCCGGTATTATCCAATGTTGTTGCACAATTTCACGTGTGCCGAACATGCTATTAACGCAATCTCTACACGGATACAAAATCCCTCTAAAGATTGGTGCCTTATTTGCAAATGCAAAATCCAGAAACATGTCGACTCCAACACAATAAGTATTAGTTTCCCTAGAGTGCATCATCCATTTCTTGTCCATATTATCTTTCCTATATAAAGAAAGTCAAAGCAGAAACACAAAGAACAATAAGAGAAAGGAAATCCAAAGATATCACGAGACAATAAGCTATTGCATAATATGAGAAACCCCCAATATGACAACAATGACTGATGTGCAAAATTGTAAGAAACTAGAAGTAAACAACTAATCTGCTTGGTGTCACAACCTTCCTAAGGTGGAATTAAAATGTTGTCTCTTATACTAATCTGCAGGGTGTTTTCTTATCCTGATTGCTTTGTTCAAGTCTGGCAGTGCATTGAATTTGGTGGTCTTTTTTCTAAGCTTTCAAACCCGTGAAGTACGTAGATAACTTCGTTGATAATGCTCAAATAGGTCTCATGTTTGGCAATACCTTAGGACAGGGAGGGTTTTGGCTTTAAACTAGTACAACTTGAAGCCTAATGGATATTCACTATTTATTTCTTTTTTTTTATATTGCCTATTAGATACCTTCTTAGAGCTTACTCATTTGATCTAAGGCTTAACTCGTGAGATACCCTAAGTGACAAGATTGCTACATGGGAGGGTGTATCTGCTGATGTGTGGGTGCCAAAGCTTCAATCTTAAAAAATACATCACTACGGAAGTGCCTCTTGAATGGTCATATCATTTAAACACATGTTCCTAAGCTTGTCTTGCAGTTGTTGAAATTTAAATATTAAGTGTACATGTTAAGTGTATATAAGTACATGTTTTCCACTTTAATGAAAATAACTAGCATTAGCTACAGACACACGAGCTAAGGATTGGGTTTAAGTCATCACGCCTCTTTTTGTTTTTGTTGATGCAACTGGACCATTTCTTGAAAGTCACAGCTGGCTTATTGTTAAATGTGACGCGGCAACAGCCTATATATATGTCGTCTAAAATTTGACTCAAACTTTGACCAAGTGGCTCCATAGTTTGACCATGAATCTGCACTCCAAAGCCGAAGGTCGCAATGAGGTTAGTGCGTTTAACCACCTCAAAGTCACGCACTGTGTCATTTAGGATATTATGCCAAAAGAATATAATGCCAAGGAAAGTAGGTTCGCAGTCAATGTGGAGTGCCACAAGGAATGCAGTCCGAGTCAGATGCCAAGTATGGTGATGTAGGACACAACAAGGATGGAACAAGGGCAGAGACCAAGGGATTCCCAAACAGAACCAGAGGGTGGTAGTGCTGCCTGCGAGGGCGATGGCGCAAGGTGAATACACGATAACAGTCACAGTCCGATGCTTAGGTCCAGAGTCAAGGTCCTGTATGTTTCTCTCTCTAAGATTCTAGAGTAAGAAAGTAAAAATAACAAAATAAGAGAATCTCATCCAAATGAATTCTCAAGACCCCCATTTATGAAGGTTGAGATGATGATGTCATCACGTAACACATGGCGCTCCCCGAGAGTGACACATCACTCCACGAACTGTCGAATCGCATATTCACCCGGCTTACCCCGCACAACGTCGCTCTATCAATCTGGAAATACTGGCTCTCACAGCATCGGTGTGGCTAGAGAACCCCCTTGATCTAGCTGCCAATCCAAGCCCTTGCAGAGTCCCATAGGCCTGGTTGTGGTAGGGAAGACCCGACACCCAACTGCTAGGCAGATTAGGCTTGATGCCTCCCAAAGACCTGCTCCTATCTTAGAGTGACCCGGGGGTCATAGTCCATATGGGTGCCGACGCAAGCCCCCAGTGCCGGAGCACATAGGCCAGTCACGTAGACACCCTGACGGAGATAGTGTCTCGGAGGAGTCGCCTATCCCGCGGGTGAGTCCTTGTGTCGGAGCACTTGGAGCGCATCAAGGTAGTATCCCGAAGGAGGCCGTCTACTTGGCAGAAGGGGAGTTGAAAAGTTTCCCTATTCTGCAAGCTGAGGTAGCATCCCGGAGGAGCCTTCTACTGACAGAAATGGAGTTAAAAGCTTCCAGGCAAAGATGGTATCTTAGAGAGCGAGCCTATCCCGTGGGTGAGTCATTTGGAGCGCGTCGAGGTAGCATCTCGGAGAAGCCGTCTACCTAGCGGAAAGGGAGTTGAAGAGCTCCCTTACGGAGATAAAGTCCCGGAGGAGTCGCCTATCTCTGGGGGTGAGTCCTTGTGCTGGAGCGTGTTAACATTCCAGAGAAGCTATCTACCTGATTGGCCGAGGTAACATCTCGGAGAAGCCATCTACCGGGCTGAAGGGAAGTTGAAAAGCTCCCTGGCAGAGATAATGTCCCAAAGGAGTTTTCTATCCCCGCAAAATGCTGCACACTACAGACAGTGGGTCGAAGCATGTTCCACGTCCATTTATGGGGGGGCGGGGGGGGCATGGTGTGGTGAATGAGTGTGGTGCTCGGGGGGCATGTAACATGATTGTGGCGCATGGGCGTGATGAAGTGCGGGGGCACGATATTATGACAGAGAGCCTAGGGGCACGACTGTATCAGCAATGAGGTGCACGGGTGCGATAGAGTGTGTATGGTGCCAGGGGCACTGTAATATGACAAGGAGTCAGGGGGCGTGACTGTATCAGTGGCACGGCGCATGGGCACGGCAGAGTGCGTAAGATGCTAGGGGCATGGTAATGTGACCGAGAGTTAGAGGACACGGCTGTATTAGTAGCGTGGCGCATGGAATGACAGAGTGTGTTAGGTGAAAGTACGTGGGCACCAGCGACGAAGGTTGCGGAGATGGCGCATGGGTGCAGGGGACGGGGGTCACAGAGACAGTGCCAGCGAGACGGGCGATGAGTGTCGCGGAGACGACGCCCGGGCAACGAGTGTCGGAAGTCATTGCGGGCGACAGACGTTGCGAAGTCGGTGTTTGCGATGGACGTCGGCGAGTCATCACGAGCGATAGACGTCGCGGGCAACAAACGTCGTGGAGTCGGCATGGGTGATGGACGTCGCGGAGTCGCATGACCCCTTGAAGAGAAGTGAAAGATCTAAGGGGGAGGCTAAAGGCCCACCCTTGGTGAAAGGCCAAGGCCAACCTTGGGGAAGGCCAAGGCCCACTTCCTTGGGCAAGTGCCAAGGCACACCGACGGGCGATGTGCAACATGTGACGGTCGAGGCGCAATAGGGAGTCGCTAAAAAATGAGTTTCTTCATGACGAAGTAACATCACACAAGTGAAAAGTGCACGTGATTTGAACGTGCATGGTTTGATTAGTTGGAAGCGTTAAATATTGACTGTTGATTGTGCGAACGTGTTGTGCAAAATAGGCCCCCCACTGGGCCCTTAGGTACAACCAAGATAGGTTGGGAACAGAATACTAGCAATAGACGTATGAGGTAAATTTAATATTCTACGTTTTACTGTATGAATTGTACAGAGTCTCAACCACATCGCATCATGATTAGCAAAGTCTTGATTATGATGGTGACAGTCACTTGTAGCCACTAACCACTACATCTAGGTACAACCCTTGGCCCAAAATTACATGGTAAAACTCCTTGACCTAGGAGTTGACCACCACAAGTTAATTTTTTATATTCCTAAAGGTCTAATTGGTGTACTGTGATTCTATGAAATAAGAACAACCACCTAAAAACTCATCATCTCTAATCACATATTAACTCTTCACAACTTTTTTCTTAATGAGTACAATGGAAGCATAACTCAACATATTAAAACTTAACACATTTTTTTGATCAAATTGACAATTTCTTCTCCAAATATTTTAAATGAAGAGGATCATACAAGTGCAAAGTTGTGACAAAGTAGAGATAAACTATAACCAAACTTACCTCCGAAGCACAAATCAACAGAGATTATAAAGAGCTATTGCTAGCGTTCCACACTGCACATCAATTGATAAAGGTCAGAGAAAGATTATAAGATTGAAAAACTTAAAAATTGAATTAGAGAAACCCTTATTTTGGGAAGACCCGAGCAATTGAAAATCAGAGGGAGAGAACCAGAGTGGCAATTTTCTCTGTGCATTTCGGTGTGTGTGAGTATGTGTGTAATGGTGCGTGCATCTGGTGTTTCTGTGTGTGTGCATCCGGTGTTTCTGTGTGTGCGTATCTGGTGCTTCTGTGTGTTTGTGTCTATTGTGTGTGTGTGTGTGTGTTTTTTTCAGAGAGATGGAGATCGAGAGATAAAACCAAAAGAGGGATATCGAGAGCCGAGTTTGGAAGTAACCTGATAGCGTTTGCGCATCTGATTATGTTTGCATCTGATGTGTGTGAGTGTTTGTGTGATACAGATCCAGAGAAAAGGAGAAAAGAACTAGAGAGCTGAGAGTCGAGTTGGGGGAGGTAACTGATTATGTGAATTCGCGGGATATAGTCCGCTGGGTAAAACTTGGTTTACTGCTTGTATTGGGTTTCATTTGGGGCTGAGATTTTGAGGGTTTTGGGAGCGTAGAGTTTTCGGTCACCCTTAAACCGCTCAGTTTTTTCAAGAGCTTTGGCAGGGTACACGATATCCGCTGTTATATAACCTCTATGCTAGCGGCTTTTGTGGCCGCTGTTACAAACTGCTGTTATATGTGGTATATGCCAACGGTTTTTTTTGCCACTGCTATAGACCGCTGCTATATGGTATTTTTCTTATAGTGAGACAAATAAATTAGTCACTATATGCCTACCTATCTGAGAGCTACTCAAGAAGTGATCAAGTGAAAAGCTACAAAAGAGGAGCAAATGTTGCATTGACGACTGAGGAGCTTGATTACTTCCTTAGGCTCTGTTTGACAGAGCTTTTTTTTGGTCTTCAGTTTTTAAAGAGCAATTTTTAAAGAGTAGCTTAATTTTATTTTTTTTACAAAAACAAGTGGGTGTTTGATAACCTTTTTTTTTTTAGTTTTTTTTTTGGTGTTTGGTAATCCTTTTTATTTTGACTTTCTTTTTTAGGTGGTTTGCGGTGGCGATGGTGGGGCGTAGCGGTGGTCGACGGTGGTGGCGGCCGGCGGTGGTTGTCGCCGGCAGTGGCTGCCGGCGGTGGTGGCCGAAGGTGGCTGCTGCCCGGCGGTGGCTGCCGGCGGCCGGAGGTGGTGGATGCCGGTGGTGGTGGCCAGAGGCCACTAGCCGCCCGGTGGTGGTTGCCTGCGGCCGGAGGTGGCTGTCGGGCGGCGGTGGCTGCCGGAGGTAACTGCCGGCGGTGGTGGCCAGAGGTGGCTGCCGCCCGGTGGTGGTTGTCGGCGGCCGGAGGTGGCTGTCGGGCGGCGGTGGTGGCCACCGCCCACCGCCCATCGCCGTCCGGTGGTGGTTGCCGGAGGCCAGAGGTGGCTGTCGGTGGTTACCGGGCGGCGGTGGGTGGTGGCTACCGGCGGCGGGTGAGTTGTGATAGAGGTCTAAAAAAAAAATTAAAGTGAAAACGAAAAGAGCTTTTTCCTCTTTTTTTTTACTCTACAATTTCAAAAGCCACTTTTTAAATTGAAAAAAAAAAAGTGGTACCAAACACTCCTATTTTTTCCAATTTTCAAAACTGAAAAAAAAGAGCAAAAAAAAACCCTGTCAAACGGCCCCTTAGTCAGAATTTCCTCAATAATGTGAAAATGTGAATAAAGTAATCTAAAATGAAGGATAGTAGTTTTGAAATGCAAGAACCAACATGTGAACTTAATATGAAAGTCAAGTTTTAAAATTTCAAGCCTAATATCAAAACTGTACCCTCAAGTTTACCTCCACTACAGCTTTAGTACCAAAGTTTGAAGGTGTGCCAAGGAAGTAGCCAACTTTTATAAAGTATACCAAATTAGTACCTCGACTGAAGGACGACAAATGCAGTTAAAAAGTCTGTGGAGTAGGACCGTCAATAACAGAAAAATAGATCTCAAAAACGCCGATTTTCAAAGAAGTACCTAATTTTAAAAAAGCATACAAAATCAGTACCTCAATTTTTTTTTATCTTCCTTAATTTAATCAAAACAAAAACAGAAAAATACATTAAAAATTGTTGAGAAATTTTCAACAGTTTTTCTCTTCCTTAATTGAATCCTTAAAAAAACTCTCTCACACTCTCTCTATAAAAAAACTCTTCTCTGTAGAAAAAAAATCTCTCTCGTTCTCTCTACACCCCATGAACATCAATCTATGGTGGTCTCAGCCCCACCATTGTTTTTCTACTCAACCTTGCATCATGATCGAACAACTTTTCAGTGTCTTCAATTATCTCAGTTAGCAGCAATATGACTTTGGTTTGAGAAATTTCACGCCCTCCTGAATATTCATCTTTCCAGACAATAGCTATTTCAAAATGCTTTATAAGACAATTCCCATATGCTTGCTAAAGCCTTGATTGTTTTAAGACACCAAGAGTCCAATTCCTCACGTAAAGCAGAACCCCATTTGTTTGAGCAATTTCTCACCCTTCTGCATATCCTCATCCTTTCTGAAAATAAGTATTTTCAAATAGCCTTACATATCAAGGTACAGTTGCTAAGTAAAGCCTCAATTTAATGTTTAAAGCAGGATCCCAGCCAAAAAGGGAACAGATTTGATCGGCTTCGGTTTTTCATGCCTAAGCATCTGTAATGAGCTCACCAGCAAAGGCCCACACATAAAACTTGTCAACATCTTTAGCGGGATTGAACCCATATCCTTCACCCAAATCCTCACAGTATATATGTCCACCCACCTCTTGGATGAAATTTCTTGCTCATCTTCCATCTAGACAGCCAAACGAAAACCAATCAATCTAAATCACACCCTTCCTTGACCTCTATTCGAGCTGCCACTGCCCCTTGAACATCAAGCCATTATCATCCTTCAGCCCTAAAACCAAAAACCCTGCACCTCTTCTTGATTCACTACCAAGACCTCCGAACCCAGTTTAAACAAGAAAATTTCAAGCTATAATGTTAAATAAGAATTTACGCCTTGGACGAGACATAGGCGTCACCACGCTGGTAGAGCTCGAGATCAAGGTCCGAGTTCTTTCGATCTGTGTTTTTTTTGCTAACAGAGGAGAGAGAGAGTTTTTTTGTTTTGTAAGGATTAAATTAAGTTGTAATAGTGCCACATGTTTTTCAAATATACTTTTTATTATTGGCAGTTTTACCCCTCGGACTTTTTAACGGTATCCGTCGTCCGTTAGACGAGGTACTGATTTGGTATGCTTTTTAAAAGTTAGGTACTTCTTTGGCACAGTTTCAAACTTTGGTACCAAAACTATACTAGGGATAAACTTGAGGGTACAGTTTAGTGATTAGATCAAAATTTTATCATGGACGTTTACAAGCCACTATGATCTAGAATAAATCCCAAATCTATGTGGTATAAAAGTATTTTTAGTGTAACATACTAGAAGTGTGACATGCGTCACTGTCACTCCGTGAGTAGCATCACATCTGTAAGCAAGTACAACTTATTTTCTTACGACTTATCCGTTGCCAAAACACCCGATGCTATAAAAATTAAGAAAACAATTACTCTCACGCTCCAGTATATTAATCTATTATATCTCGTCCGACACTAATATTTCAACGTCATTATAAATTATTATTATTATTATTATTTATAGGCATCATGAAGATGTGAAAATAAGAGGTGAAAGTGAAAAAAATTCAGTAGATTAATCAAGGCAGAGGGAGAAGAACTTTCCACCGAAATCGCGAAACGTAACAAAAAGTCCAGAAAGCTCACGACGCACATTTCCCCTTCCAGACTCTTCTCGTTCCTTCTTCCCCCACATCCGCCCACATTATATATATTCCTTCAACATCCATCCTCGTGCTTTTCTCACCATCGCACTCGCAGCAAACAAATCTCTCAGCAAATCACTCCATTTCCAGACCACCCTTGCAATTTCAACAACTTGCTCTCATGGATTTAAGGCTAATGGGTTTCGACTCCCCACTCTTCCAAGCCCTCAACCACCTGGTGGAGGACAGCGACAAGTCCACCACCAACGCCCCAACCCAGACCTACGTCCGTGACGCCAGGGCCATGGCGTCTACACCCGCCGACGTGAAGGAGTACCCGAATTCGTACGTGTTCGTCATCGACATGCCGGGGCTGAAGTCCAGCGAGATCCAGGTGCAGGTGGAGGACGACAACGTGCTGGTGATCACTGGGGAGAGGAAGCGGGAGGAAGAGAAGGAGGGGGCCAAGTACGTGAGGATGGAGAGGCGGATCGGCAAGTTCATGAGGAAGTTTGTGCTGCCTGAGAACGCCAATATTGAGGCCATTTCGGCGGTTTGCCAGGATGGTGTGCTGACGGTGACCGTCCAGAAGCTGCCTCCACCGGAGCCAAAGAAGGCCAAGACGATCGAGGTCAAAGTCGCCTGAACAGTGTCAGGGCTACTTGTGAAGTTACAAAGAGTATGTGCGTTTGATATGTTAATGGAATTTTGGTTGCTTTCTTTCATGTTTATGGGATGCATATGTATGATATATATATATATATATATATATATATATATATATATATATATATATATATATATATGGTACTTGACTGTTGAGAAGTGTGTGTTTTGAGGAGTATGATCTGCTTTCAAACTTCCTCTATATCTATTGTTCTTCTCTTGCTTGAGATGAGTTCTTGCAATATTTAGAATGAAAATTTTGATCGTACCCAGTATTTGACCAGTATTTGAGAAATCGTTATAATTTTCTACACAATGATAACAAATTATTGTTAGTAAGGGTAAAAAAAATGTAATTAAATTTTACAAAAGTGTTATTTGGCATTATGATTATACAAAGGATTGTAATTATTTTTTTCTTATAATGCAAGGTGCTTGAAATAATCAGATCATAACGGGAGGCTTTTGTCATCTCAATTTTTTTTGTATACGGCAGGATGTATATATTTATGGAAATTGCAAGTGTTTACCCTGTATTCGTAGGTGACCTCATTATTCATCAATAATTAAAAAGTCAGTGTTTTAAAGGTAGTTGATAATTTATAAACAGTTTAAAGAGAGCATCCCCGTCGTTTTGAACTTTTAATCGTATTTTTTATTTCCCTTCTTGATGTTTGTATTTTTTGAAAAAAAAATTAGTATTAGTATCGGAGAATCTTTTGTTTCCATGCATATCTTGTACCATTGACTCAATCTTTTTATCACCATAATGGGTTCAACTTGTATACAAGTGCTGTGAAGAAACACAAGAAACATTTCACGTTTCAATTGTATTTTTGTTTCTCAAATTTTACATGGTATCAGAGTAAGGTTCTTGAAAATTTCTGATTTTTCTTAAACATGGTTGGGACTGGAGCGAAGGAGATTGCCAAAACCACCATTGATACCTCATCACCTTATTACCTTCATCCATCAAATCATCCTGGCTTGATTTTTGTGACACACCCTCTAAGTGAAAATGGAGACAATTATATAATTTGGAGACGTAGTCTTCTTAACGCTCTTCATTCTAAAAATAAAGCTGGCTTTGTAGATGAGACGATTAAAAAATCAGATGATGCCTCTTCTGAGTTTCAGGCATGGATCCAGTGTAGCGCTGTTGTTCTTGCTTGGCTCACAAATGCACTTGCAAAAGAACTTCAAGAGAATGCTACGCATGCTGAAACAACAAGAGAAGTGTAGAAAGATTTAGAAGAAAGATTCCCGCAAAGAATAGTTCCAAGAGTTAAAGGGTGCCATGGCTCTTCTGCAATAAGAGAAAGCTTTAGTTGCGCCATATTATGGCAAATTGAAGAGTGTTTGGGGGGGGGGGGGGGGAATCGCAAGGTCTGAATCCCACGCCAATATGCATGTGCGGATGTACTTGTGGTGCAGCGAAGAAAATGCAGATTATGTGAGAAGAAGAAAAAGTTTTCAACTTTCTGATGAGACTTGATGAGGCATACACAACAGTGCGATCTCAAATACTGAGCATCGATCCTTTACCAAATATTGGAAGTGCCTATGCTATTGCTGCACAAGAAGAGAAGCAACGTTCTATTACTGCAAGTCGCCCCTCCCACCATGAAGCTGCTGCCTTGCTCACCGAGAGAAGTGATTTGCATATGAAAGGGAATGACAGTGGAAGACGCAACCAATTCCACTTGTCCACGCTGTGGGAATACAAACCGTAGTCAAAAGTATTGCTTCAAGGTGATTGGCTATCCATCAGATTGGCCCAAACCTGGAAAAGGGAATGACAGACCGAATAATCCTCGAGCAGATCATAAACAAACCAACTCTTTCAACGCTGTATTTACAGCAAAGATGGATGGAGAAAATTTGCTGATTCCAGGATTAACACCTTCTCAACAATAACAATTGATGGCTTTGTTAAATGGACAAGAAGCACTAGGAGGTAACCCATCCGCAAATATGGCAACATCAAATTTCTCGGGTAAGACAAAAAATGGGTGGATTGTTGACACTGGAGCAACAAACCACATAACTCATGATGTAAATTCCTTATCCAATGTTGAATAGCATCATAATATACCACATGTCCGAATACCTGACGGAAAAACAGTACATGTTCATGCTTTGGGGCAGGTCACTCTTGGGAAAAGATTGATTCTTGATCAAGTTCTTAGAGTTCTGGATTTTTGTTTCAATTTAATGTCAGTTAGTAAATTAACACGTGATCTGAATTGTACCCTGACATTTTGGCAAAGTTTCTTTGTGATTCAGGACTTACACTCGAGGAGGCTGATTGGAGTGGGTAGAGAGCATAATGGACTCTACTATTTGGAGCCAATAAAAGGGGGGAAGGCGTTAATGGCAAGGAACACGATTTATGCAAACAAGTGGCACTTGTGGCTGGGTCATCTCCCGGTTAATTGCATTTCTTTAATTCCAGATTTGTCAGTTAGTTTTGATTGCAAGAAATCTTCATTCTATGATGCTTGTTACAAAGCAAAATAAACAAGATTATTTTTTTTCTCTCAGTATGAATAAAACTCAGCATGTTTTTGATTTGGTTCATTGTGACATATGGGGTCCGTATAAAAAAAATCAATCTCTGGATGTCATTTTTTCTTGACCATAGTGGATGATTTTAGTCGAGCAACATGGGTTTTTCTCATGAAACATAAGTCAGAAACTGAGGAATATTTATGGCAAATTTTCAACTGGGTTCACACACAATTTCATATGGACATAAAAACTCTCCAAACTGACAATGGTTTAGAGTTTTCTCATTGTGATTTAATGACCTATAATTCTGATCATGGCATGGAACATCAAACTAGTTGCACAGACACTCCAGAACAAAATATAGTAGTTGAACGCAAACATCGACATCTTTTGGAAGTGGCTCGTGCACTGTGATTTCAAGCAAATCTTCCAATTTTCTTTTGAGGAGAATGTGTTCTTACTGCTACATATTTAATCAATCGAATGCCACTGTCAACTCTAAAGGACAGAACTCCATATGAAATTTTATATGGGAAAAAACCAACATATGAGCATTTAAGGAACTTTGGGTGTCTTTGTTATGGACATGTGAACAGTAAATCTTGTGATAAATTTACTCCTCGTGCTAAACCAGGAATTTTTGTTGGATATCCTAATGGGCAGAAAGGGTATAGGATATACGATCTCGAAGCAAAAGGATTTATGTTTCAAGAGATGTTCAATTCGTAGAGGAAGTGTATCCTTATACCAAGTCCACTTTGGGTGAATCAAGACAACTAAGCAATGAAGACCTGGGTGCTGGTAATATTCCCTTGAGTACGACTAATGCACTGATCCTAGCCAGTTGTAGAATATATCACAATTGAACCTGTTTCGCCAGATATTGAGGTTGGGTGTTTTGAATCAGATCCTACAGTTGAGAATCAACAGGCTGCCTCTTCCTAGCAAAAGGCAACAGCAAGTGTCACGTTCTCTATCAGGCTATCAGTATGTCTTACCTCCCTCCCTTGCTCCTGTAGAGAATAACACGCCTTCATCCTCTCCTTTGGCTAACTCAACGATACGTCCCCTCGCATTTTATTTCATATTCCAAGTTTTCTCCTAATCATACTGCTTTCTTAGTGGCCATCATATCTAATGATGAGCCCAGATCCTTTTCTCAAGCAGCCAAACATGAACATTGGAGAGATGCAATGACAAAGGAAATTGCTACTTTGAAAGAAAATCAAACCTGGACTTTAGAATTATGCCCCCTGACAAAAGACCTATAGATTCCAAATGGGTCTACAAAATCAAATATAGACCGGATGGAAGCATTGAACGTTACAAGGCGCATCTTGTTGCAAAAGGTTACACTAAGTTTGAGGGAGTTGATTTTCATGAGACCTTTGCCCCCGTTGCAAAATTAGTAACTGTCCGTTGTTTATTGACAATTGCTTCAGTGAAAAATTGGGAAATACATCAATTAGATGTGAATAACCCCTTTTTATATGACTACTTAGGGGAAGAAGTGAATATGAAGATTCCACAAGGGTTTGCCAAAAAGGGGGAGCAACGTGTTTGCAAATTATGGAAATCTCTCTATGCTCTTCGCTAGGCATCTAGAAATTGGTATGAAAAATTTACTGCCGCTCTTCTTGCTATTGGTTTTCGGCAATCCGCTGTAGATTACTCCTTGTTCACTTTCACCCATGGAGGATATTTTGTTGCCGTTCTTGTCTACGTCGATGATGTTATTATCACAGGGACAGATTCAGATCTTATCTACAAGTTGAAGAATTACTTGGATACAAAATTTCACATCAAAAATCTTGGGAAGTTTCACTACAAGAAAACAGGGTTTTAGCGACGGGGTAATCCGTCGCTAAAAGCCAAAAATCCGTCGCTAAAAGAATTAGCGACGGATTCACCGTCGCTAAAAATCCCTCGTATAAAAGCCCGTCACTAATAGTTTAGCGACGGAATGTTTTAAATCCGTCGCTAAATATGTCATTTTTACCGACGGATTTATTTTAATTAGCGACGGATATTCCGTCGCGAATTATATTCTTTAGCGACGGATTTATATTTTTGAGACGGAATATTCCGTCGCTAAAAAACTTATTTAGCGACGGAATATTCCGTCGCTAAATAACTGATTGTGGGAATACTTTAGCGACGGAATTAATCCGTCGCCAAAAGTCAATTTTTTTTTTGAAATTTTTTTTTATTTTTCAATTACCCAAACCTGTAATACAATTTTCAAATCTCAACAACAACGCGCAATAATCAATACAGAAAGAAATATATATAATCAATTATAAAAAAAATTCATATATGTACAAGCCGGGAACCGGATATAGCCGGTTAGGAGAGGGGAGAAGAGTACAAGGCGGGCACGGGGGGGGGGGGGAAGCTAGGAACGGGCACGGAAAGGGGCTCATCAGGGGTTCCCGAGTCCCGGATCTGGATCCTGCTGATCCGGGGCCGGGGCGGCCTGTCCAGCAGTGCCCTGCTCCCTGATCATCCGGCACACCACTGTAGCAATGCGCTGGATCTCCTCGTCGTCCAACTGAGGCCGAGGAGCCGGTGTCTGTGGAGGGGCAGCAGGGGGTGAGGACGCTCCTATCACGGCACGAGCAGTCGTGCTAGGCAGGCCGCGTATGCGGCCTTTCGGCCGATTCACGACCTCCGGCGTATCCAGCCATCGCTTCAACCCCCCAGTACTCGCAGCCGTACTAGTGGACGCTGATGGCTGTCCGGACTGCTGCTCGGACCCCCTTAGCTGTTCATACGAGGCCTGCAAAAATAGTGGTTTAACGATATGTTAGGGCATTAATTAACGAAACAGACATTGAGGATAGAAAGAAAAAACATTAACTTAAATAAATTGACTCACATCGATCCGCCGGGCAATATCTGAAATATAGTCGCCCGCCCGGTGCGTCTCGTCCTTGTCCTTCTTCCGCACGTGCGTCTGATTATACGTCAGAGCTACGACCTCATCGTCCTCCAGATCCGGGTGCTCGACCGCGTTCTTGTGTCGGACGATGTCGTGTGGCACCGACCCCCCCGTGTGCGTCGGATCTTTGTTCTGTCTGTTCTCAGTCCCGCTCTTACTCTTGGCGTCCCAACCTGGATCCGTAGCCCACCGATCTATCATCTCCCCCATACACGGTGAGATATCCAATGTGGGGGATATCTCGCCATGTCCGTCATCGGGGCACCCGCGGGCAGCGCCTTCTTCGCCCGGTCCCGTGCATCGTGGAGCCATCGGCGGTAATTCTTGCCGATGTAGGCAAAGAAAGCCTGCTGCCCCAGTACCTGCTGCTGAGGCGTGTCAAACGTGAACCCCTCCTGTAAGGCATTCAATAACACAAATTAACAACATAAAACAAACTGTAATTTAACATTTACTAACGCTGAAAAAAATACTTCACCGTACCAGCCACTCCTCCCATAGGGCCTCCCTCGCAGCGGCATCCCAGTCCTTCCAGTACAGGCGTGGCTCGAAGAATCGGCCCTTCACAAGAACGCCGATCTTCGTCCTCGCAATATTCTCCAGGATCCTGCCAAAGAAGTAATTAAATTAATTAATACAGTTCAAATATAAATTAACACCCCAAAATTTTAAACATAAGGCATGGGGTGATATTTTTAGTACTTACAGGCCCTCCTGCGTGAGCGTAACTCTCTGTTTACGCTGGGGGTCGATGCGTACCCCGCGTGTCGGACCACGGCCTCGTCGAGATCCTACAAAACACAGACATTAATACAGTTCAAATATAAGGCTAGCGAAAATGTACGAAACACCGTTATCAACTATACCTGAGGTAGAACCCACGGAAGATGGAGAATGCACGCGCGTGTGGGATGAATCTGCGTCGGGCTGGGGCGACGGCTCGAGCTGGGGCTGGGGCGACGGCTAGGGCTGGGGTGACGGCGATGGCTGGGGCGACGATGACGGCGACGGCTGGGGCTGGGCCCCCGATGGCTGTCCGCGATCACTCTGTGCCTCGTCATCAGTAGGCAATGACGAGGTGGGACTAACCGGGGAGGAAGCAGCTCGGCGTCCAGCCCGGCCACGAATAGCCCGTATCCTATCCATATCTGACTTCATATAGATTATATACAAAGACATTAACACGTGAAAAACAATAATTTAGGCATACATCATCATCGGCACATATATATATATATATATATATATATATATATGAACGGATGTGCAAAAACACATCAATAAACACCAAGTTCTAAAATGTTACTACATTTTTCCCGTGATGTTACAACATTACAAGTCAATCATTTTCAGTTTGCGAATCATCTTCATCACTTTCCTCGTCGCCCTCTTCTTCGTGGGACTCGTCGTCCTCTTCATCTTCTAATTCATCCTCTTCATCAGTAGACTCGGTCACATCATCTCCAACACTTTCAACATCTTCCGCGTCATCATCTACGACTTCTTCTCCCACAAGAAGTGTTGTTGGAAGAGGAAGATCGTCCTCCTCGTTGTTGACCTCAACAGGGAACAAGACACGTGGTTGGTCGGCTTGAAAGGAGTCTAGCTCACTGTCATATGTCACGGGCAATTTCTTGGACTTGATAGTTGTATACCAATGAGATTTGGGATTGGCGACGTCCTCCGCGTAAAAGACTTGTACAGCTTGACTAGCAAACACAAAGGGCTCGTCTGATGCAAGTCTTGACTTGACATTGACATCTACAATCCCTTGAGAGCTAACACGGATTCCTCTACTGCATGTGACATCGAACCACGTACACTTGAACATTACCAGGCGGTTTTGGGAACCCAAATATGTTAGCTCAACAATCTCATCTAGCTCTCCGTAAAAATCCATGCAATTCTCGGCATAACAGTCGCCGTTGACCAAGACTCCACTGTTTTGGGTTTGTTTTGTTCGGTCATCATCTTTTACGTTAAACCTAAACCCGTTGATGATATAGCCTCCGTAACAGGATGTTTGTTTGTTAGGGCCTTCGGCTAGTAATTTCAAGCATGAGGCCACTGGTCTATCCATTGACTGAACCTATTGTAGATGACGGTAAAAATTAAGGATAAATCAGTATACTAATTGGCCACAGAACTGTATATAACACATAATATAATCTCGTTAAACAATCTTACACGAATTTTGAACCACTGCACAAATTGTGATTTTCGATGAGATTCAAGTCCAGCGGGATCAGTGATTAAGGATTCCGCATCGAACTCACTGCAAACCAATATAGTTGACTCACTTAACACACACTTTCAATTATGTACAACAATGTAAGTGAATTAAGACTTTAACTTACTCAACGAATGCCGAAACTTCATCGCAATTTAGAAGGGCATATATTGTTGCAGCACTGTACTCTTCATCCGTTAGCCATCGAGTATACGTTCGGCCGAACGGACTCCCTGGCTGCTTGAATATTGACAATTGCCCTTCCAAATTAGTGCTTGATCCGGGGTCATTTCGGCCTAGTTGATTTAACCTCGTACCAACATTAGGCCCGAAATATTGACTACAAAAGTTTACAAGTTCTTCCATTACGTAAGCCTCCGCAATTGAGCCTTCAACCCGAGCCTTATTACGGACTTTTTTCTTTAAATGGAACATGAACCTAGAAGTTTAGCGAATCGAGTTAGGTGAAATATCAATGATAACAGATGTCGCATTAAGTGTAAACGAACAACTATAACAATTTAAGGATTACCTCTCGAAGGGATACATCCACCGATATTGCACGGGTCCACCCATCTTAGCTTCATATGCCAAGTGAACAGGCAGATGCTCCATTGAATCAAAGAACGAAGGTGGGAAGATTTTCTCCAGCTTGCAAATCGTCACCACAATGTTCTTCTCAAGCACTTCCATGTTACTCACCCGGATCGTAGAAGCGCATATATCTCGAAAGAAATGAGATAATTCAGTCAAAGTCTCGCAAACAACCCATGGCAACAGTCCCCGGAAGGCAATAGGAATGAATCTCTCCATGAATACGTGGCAGTCGTGACTCTTCATCCCTTGGAACTTGCATTCCGATACATTGCAACAACGAGATATGTTGGACGCAAACCCATCCGGAAGCTTCAAATTCTTAACCCACTGACAGACCTTCTCCACTTGTTTCTTGTCTAGACAGTAAGGTGCTTTCGGAAGTATGGTCCTCCCACTGACTGTCCGAGGATGCAATTCACGGCGTACACCCAACTGTTGTAGATCCCTTCTCGCTTTAAGGTGATCTTTCGATTTGCCCTTGACATTCATCACTGTGTTGAACACATTATCAAAAACGTTCTTCTCAATATGCATCACATCCATGTTGTTTCGGATAACGAGCGTCCTCCAGTAGGGTAACTCCCAGAAGATACAAAATTTTCTCCAGTTGTGCTCTTTCCCGAACCCTGCAATCTTCCGATCCGGCACACCCTTACCGTGTGGTATGTCAGTATCAAGTGCCTCCAGGTGTGAGAGTACTTCTTCACCAGATGGGTAGTCCAGTGTGACAACCTCACGCTCGATTGTCCCGTCAAATTTATCCTTCTGCCTACGAAACTGATGGCCCGGTGGCAAAAGCTTACGGTGACATCCGAACCACGAGGCCTTTCCGCCGTGCTTTAACGTATGACCGGGGTTCACGCCCATACAAGCAGGGCATGCTAGCTTCCCATGTGTGCTCCAGCCACACGTCATTCCCAATGCGGGGAAATCATGTATAGTCCACATCAAAGCAGCCCTCATCTGAAAATTTTGTTTAAGGGATGCATCATATGTTTCGACTCCATGATTCCACCATAATTGTTTTAACTCATCAATCAACGGCCTTAAATACACATCTATGTCCTTACCGGGACTCTTCGGCCCCGGAATAAGCAACGACAAGAACATATACGGCTTCTTCATGCACATGCCTGGTGGAAGGTTGTAAGGGACAATAATAACAGGCCAACAGGAGTAAGGCATGGTAGACTGACCGAAAGGGTTGAACCCATCGGTTGCCAGACCAAGTCTAACATTCCGAACTTCCTGAGCAAAGACTGGATGCCTGCGGTCAAACTCCTTCCACGCCTCTCCATCAGCTGGGTGTGTCAGCACATCGGCATCGTTGCTGCGAGTCTCACGGTGAGCCCTCATATGTTCAGCTGTACTGGAGGAGTAGTACATTCTCTGAAGCCGTGGTGTGACCGGGAAATATCGCAATATCTTCCATGCAATGTTTTTCTTCTTCCCTTTGTCCGGTTTGTACCTCGAATGATCACATACCGGACATAATGACAAATCCTTATTCTCTTTCCAGAATAATACACAATCGTTATTGCACGCATCTATCCGGTGATAGCTCAACCCAAGTTTCCTCATCATCTTCTTCGCGTCATAGTACGACGGCGGTAGCTTTTCACTTTCGGGCAGTATTTCTTTGATGAAGGTAACAAACTCGTTAAAACCTTTCTCACTCAGCCCGTGGTCTGATTTCAACTGTAATAACCTGCTAACCGCAGACAGCCGTGTGTGTTTCGGAGCTCCATCCCACAGCGGCTCTTCCGCAGCTCTCAACAACTCATAAAACTGATGAGCCCCCTCGTTCGGCGGTTGTTGACTGTCGTTACCCCAGTCAACATTAGCATGCCCAGCATCCATAATCATATCTCGGAAATCATATCGTGCCTCCTCCCTAACTTCAGTTTGACTAGCCAGGTTGGACGACAATACTATCGTTTCCCCGTGCTGCGTCCACCTTGTGTATCCACCCATAAAACCGTACCGACGAAGATGCCATTTTACTTCAATTCTTTTTCTCCAGTGCAACAACTCACATCTACCGCACGGACACCTTATCTTATCAAGGTCAACATGTGCAGGATGCGCATAAGCGAAGTCGAGAAATTCGTCAACGCGACACTCAAAATCTTCAGCATTCTTCCTTTTCATCCAACTTCGATCGACTGACATGACGACTGAATTATCGTACTGTATACCACCTTCAATAATGACCAGTGATTAGGCATTACCGATGTAAATATCAATGCATGAATGTTACAACATGTCTACATATTTCCCCTCCACTCTTGACACAGGTAGTGGTCCTATCCCATTCAGAAAAGCACATGTTTATAAAACAGTGAATAACTCATGCTTAGTCCGATGTCTGTGAAAAATTCGGCAGCACCTCCCCGCATTTCTCCAAGTACACCACATCGATTAGGTGTTCTAACATTCATCTAACCTTGCTCAGGAAGGTTTGACGGATGTTAGAACACCAGATCTGTATGCACCCAGAGAAACACACGAGAACGTGTACCAAATATCCACGACATAGAACATAAAGCATGAGTCAAAATACTGTTTTATAAACAATTAGCTTTTCCAAACTGTCCAAACTGGACATCCAAAGGCTCATTACAAGGCATTACCTTGTAATGAGTACCTTTGAACGGGAACTAAGGGTTTCTATGCATGCATGTGTTCAGAAATTGATAAGATATGCAAGAATCTTTCCGAAATATCAAAACTACAGAATGATCGTTGCATATGTTACCAATTCCACATTAAATAGAACTCGTTGGCAACGAGTTGAACCATCTCATTGCCAATGGACTTCTCAAAACAACAATTAATATAAAGAAGGCAGGGTTTGTAAACAACGAGTAATTGAACCATCTCTGGGCAACATGGAGTAATTATGGGATGTACAAGGGCTAATTAGGGCTAACTGGGTTATTAGGGTTAATTACGATTATTAATTATAGCTGATTAGGGTTGATTAGGACTAATTAGGGTTATTTAGTCCTAATTAGGGTTTAATTGTGCCGAGTAGTGATGATTAGTCCTAATTAGGGCTAATTGGGCTTAATTGGGTTATGTTAGGGCTAATTAAGGTTAATGAGGGATAGTTTCGGATAATTATAGCTGACTAGGGTTGATTATGGCTAATTAGAGTTATGTAGTCCTAATTAGGGTTTAATTGTGCCGAGTAGTGCTGATTAGTACTAATTAGGGCTAATTAGGCTTAATTGGGTTATGTTAGGGCTAATTAGGCTTAATTGTGCCGCGTGTCTGACACCTCCGGATACGTGTCCGACACATACCGACACGTGTCTGACACCTTTGGACACGTCCACGAAGCCTCCGGACACGTGTCCGACGCCCACCGACACGCACCTCCAGACACATCGGCATACGTTAATTTGTTTTTTAAAACCGTCGATCAGATGTGCTGTCCGTGTCTGCGCTAACTAACAGGTATCTCAATCCAATTGGGTCCCATCCTCCGTCAACAATCTCAATTCCGACACCTCATATAGGGTGTCGATATGGTGTCCGATACGTGTCTGACACCTCCGGACACGTGTCCGACACATACCGACACGTGTCCGACGCCTTTGGACACGTGTCCGAAGCCTCCGGACACCGAAGCCTCCGGACACGTGTCCGACGCCCACCGACACGCACCTCTAGACACATCGGCATACGTTAATTTGTTTTTTAAATGTCGGACACCGTCGATCAGACGTGCTGTCCGTGTCTGCGCTAACTAACAGGTATCTCAATCCAATTGGGTCCCATCCTCCGTTAACAACCTCAATTCTCAATTCTCAAATGCTCAATGCAATAAAAATTAACAAAAATCACACATTCAATCCAATTGGGTCCCATCCTCCGTCAATAATCTCAATATCTCAAATGCTCAATGCACAATTAACAATCTAAAATCATCAATTAATAATCGCAATTACTTCAAATGCACAGCTAATAACCTAAAATCATCGATCAATAATCACAATTCTAAAACGCACAATTAACAACCTAAAATTATCAAACAAATGATCAATGTTCAAATGGGAAAAAAATGTTCAAAATTCACATATCCGATGCGCTTGAATTATTTCAATTTAGGGTTCGATTGTATTAGGGCATTCAATTTAGGGTTCAATTACTTCAATTTAGGGTTCAATTAGGGGGTTCTATTGATTCAATGTAGGGTTCAGTTGATTTGAGGCATTCAATTTAGGGTTCAATTAGTTCAATGTAGGGTTCGGTTGGATTAGGACATTCAATTTAGGGTTCAATTAGGGTTCGGTTAGATTGGGGCAATCAATTTAGGGTTTAATTAGGGGTTCAATTAGTTCAAATTAGGGTTCGATTCAATTAGGGCATTCAATTTAGGGTTCAATTACTTCAATTTAGGGTTCAATTAGGGGGTTCTATTGATTCAATTTAGGGTTCGGTTGATTTGAGGCATTCAATTTAGGGTTCAATTAGGGTTCGGTTAGATTGGGGCAATCAATTTAGGGTTTAATTAGGGGTTCAATTAGTTTAATTTAGGGTTCGGTTGATTTGCGGCATTCAATTTAGGGTTCGGTTGGATTGGGGCAATCAATTTAGGGTTTAATTAGGGGTTCAATTAGTTTAATTTAGGGTTCGATTCAATTAGGGCATTCAATTTAGGATTCAATTACTTCAATTTAGGGTTCAATTAGGGGGCTCTATTGATTCAATTTAGGGTTCGGTTGATTTGAGGCATTCAATTTAGGGTTCAATTAGGGTTCGGTTAGATTGGGGCAATCAATTTAGGGTTTAATTAGGGGTTCAATTAGTTTAATTTAGGGTTCGATTCAATTAGGGCATTCAATTTAGGATTCAATTACTTCAATTTAGGGTTCAATTAGGGGGCTCTATTGACAAATTAACAAAAAATTGAACCTAAATTGACATACAAATCTAAATAATTCAGATAATTTAGGGCATGTAACCTAAATTGAAGACAAATTAACAAAAAATTCAGATAATTTAGGACAATTGACATACAAATCTCGAGGTGGGTACGACGGCGCCGGCGTTGGTGGTGCGGCGGCAGTGGTGGTTTCCTTGCGCGGCGACAGTGGAGGCTTTGTGGCACGACCGGAGTGCAATGCTTGGTGGCGTGGCGTCGGGTGGGGGACGGGAGTGTCGCCGGAGCTGGGTCGCCGCAGAGAAGGGTCGCCGGAGGTGAGAACGGCGGTGGGTGGGAGCAGAATTTCAGAGAGAGAACGGGGAGAGAGAAAGAAACCAGATCTGGATATAAATGGAGGAGTTTTAGCGACGGAATAAGTCCGTCGCTAAAACTCCGTCGGTGAATGTCTTATTATAAAGACTTTTGCGACAGAAGTTTTAGCGACGGACTTATTCCGTCGTTTTAATAATTTAAAAAAAAAACTCAAAATTACTAATTTTATAAAAAATATTTAGCGACGGTAATTCCGTCGCTAAAAGTCCGCCGTTAAAACTCCGTTGCAAAATATTTTTACCGACGGTGTCTTCCGTCGGTAATAGTATTTTGCAACGGAGTTTTAACGACGGTATATTCCGTCGCTTAAAGACATGTTTAGCGACGGAATACCTTCCGTCGCTAAAACTCCGTCGCAAAATACATATTTTCTTGTGGTGTTTAAAGTATTTTCTGGGGATTGAGGTGGCACGTTCTCCAGCAGGGATATTTTTTAGCCAACGCAAATACGTTCTTGACATCTTGGCCGAATGTGGTCTAATTGGATGTAAATCGGCTTCTTTTCCAATGGAGCAGCAACATAAGCTTTCTAATGAATCTAGTAAAATTTGCAAAAATACAAAAGAATATCGTCGGTTAGTGGGTTGATTATTGTATCTCAATATCACCCATCCAGACATCAGTTATGCAGTTCATATTCTTAGTCAATTTATGCATGACCCACGACAACCTCATCTTGATGTTGGTCATAAGGTACTTCATTATTTGAAAGGGTCACCGGGTCAAAGTATCTTGCTCCCTTCAAATAACACCTTATCTTTGCAGGCATTTTGTGATGCAGATTGGGCAGGATGCCCCATGACACACAAGTCAACTACTGGTTACATCATATTTCTTGGTTCTTCACCAGTTTCAGGGCAAGGTAAGAAGCAAACAGTGGTCTTCCGTTCTTCTGCAAAGGCAAAGTATAGAGCAATGGCAACCACCACTAGTTTATTTGGCTCAAACAGCTCTTGCAAGACCTTCAAGTATTGTGTAGTATTCCAGTTTCCTTGTTTTGTGACAATCGAGCTGCTATTCACACAGCTAATCCTGTATTCCATGAATGAACAAACCATATCGAGATAGATTGCCATTTTATTCGGCAACATATTCAGTCACAAACCATTGCCACCAAATCAATTTCTTCACGAGATCAGTTGGCAGACATTTTCACCAAAGCTCTTGGACATGATTGATTTCATCAGCTGCTTGGCAAGTTGGGCATTTATACTCTTCATGCTCCAGCTTGAGGGGGAGTATTGGAGGATCTTTTGTTTCCATGTATATCTTGTATCTGGTCATTTACTCAATCTTTTTATCACCATAATCATAGGGATCATTGACAGGTTGTAATTAGTTACAATAGCTTATATTTAGGAGCACAATTAGGTGTTTTTGCTGTGTATAAACTTGTATCCAAGTGCCGTGAAGAGACACAAGAAACATTTCCTGTTTCAATTGCATTTTTGTTTCTCAAATGTTATAAATAGTTATTAAAGTAATTTACAATATAAACCGTTGGAAGCAGAGGAACAAGAATTTACCCTGAATTAAAGTAAATTGGGCTGGCTTTTGTTAAAGTTCACATGGGACAACTACATGGGGGTATGAAGGATAACGATTGTTGTAAGCATAGCACTCAGGCCAAGAGTTAAAAGTAGAGGGTCTCTATGATGCCATTTAAAATTATTTTTATTGTTTTCTTATTTGCTAATCTCGTTATCTTCCTCTCTTTTGTCTATTCATTACTATCTAAAACTTTTTTTTTCCTGATTTTTTTTCTTAATATGTTTGCTACTAATTTTTCTCTTCCTCTACCTCTATTCTTCAAATTGCATTATTGGTTATTATAATTTTCTACCTTTTAGCATACATTCAACAAGCAAAGGCATTGCTTGTATCCCAAAGCATTAGTTCAACTTAAGTGCCCTAAACTTTCAGAACGTTATTAAGAAAATTAAACTTTAATATGTTAAAAACTCGAGCATTGAATTGAGAAAAGGATAGGAAAATAGAATAAAAGAAACAGCAACAGACAGAAAAAAGAAAAGCACCTAAGGCGACATATTAAAAAAGAGCCCAGTCAACTCAGTTTGATCTAATTCCATTTTAACGCTATGAGCTTTAGGCATTTTGAACTTCTGTTTATGGCTTTTTGGGTTTTGAGGTAATTGCAACCGTGCAATTGTTATGATTTGCAATAGTGCATCGTATAATAACAATGTCATTCCTATTCGTTTGTGTAAGGTCAAACTTTCTAGAGGACCAACTGATTGAAAATTGTTGCAAAATTGTTGCCAAAGTTCTTCCAGTCGCTGTAAATAGATTTGCTTTGCTCATGCCGGCAAACGGTTTCACTAGTCGCTTCTTGGGTAGAACTCCTTTCTTTCCCTATTTTTGATAAATGGTTTTGGTTGGGAAAGATATTCTTATATCCCTTGAAGTTAGCGTGTAATATCAGTCAGTTTTATTAACTTTCTTGATTCTATGTGTCAATCCACAATTTTAAGGATTAATAACACATATACCTCTTGTTAGAACACCTTGTGTACTTAATACATATTTTACTTTATTAGCGTACTGTTATCTTTGAAATGTTAATAGCGACTTTTTTTACCCTTAACTCTTTAGGTATAAATTTCGTATACATATTTATTCCTCATTCACATCTTTCCTTCATTTTTTTTCCACTATTCAACGTAGGCACACATTGACTCACACGCCGACAACCGTACTCATTATAAAATTGATTAACAATATTGCCAAAGGCCATGGGTATGTACAAAGCGAATCTACACATACACTACACATTATACAATACACATACATGCACATCCAACTGCTCTCTATCTCTGTCCTGTCTCTTGTGTGTGTGTGTGTGTGTGTGTGTGTGTGTGTGAATTCAATCATGTGTAAATCCCTATATGGCAGTGTGTAAACATACGACTCTCATCCTCTTGGACAGACCCCAATGGCTTCTAAAGATAACCCAACAATCTTTGATCTCTAAATTCCGATCCTTCCGTGACTCCTTCAACAAGGTAAAGCTTATTCACCTCCATGGGCTTTAGCAGTCTAAAATTAATCAGTGTTGTGCACGTGCAAGAGCTCTCATGCTTGTGTGTTTGTGATTGTGGCTTTGAATTCGAGTAGGGTGTGTATACGCACACACACCTCACATGTGTACTTGTGGGGGAATCAATCAAACAATGTGTATGCGCGAACTTTCCCGTGTGTGCTGAATTCAATTAAACAACGTATCTGTGTGTGCACACTCGCATGGAAAATGGTAGTGTTGGTGTTGGTGTCGTTGTCAGTTGTGGTGGTGCTGTAGTTGTAGTTGTGGTTGGTGGTCCTGGAATTTTGTCGTGGTTACGCTTGGTGGTTTTCGGTCGGTGCCGTGGTTGTCTGGTGGTGATGGGTAATGGTTGGACTTGAAAAGGGAAGGCCAAGAGATAGGGTGGGGTGGGGGTGAGGGTTAGGATGTGGTAGGGGGTGTTCTAATAGAAACAAAAAAAATAAAGAAAAGGAAGATAGATGGAAGCATATAAAAGGAAAATTCAACACAAACAAAAGGTTGGATTAGTCTTTTTAAAATATGTCACCTTTGTTTGTTTACCTTCTAGTCGAGGGATATTTTGATATTTCCTATAGTCGATGAACACGTACGGTATTACCTTCCTAACGACAAGGGGTCTAGGGATATTTTAAGAGCAGAGAAACATAATTTAAATATCAGGGGAGGCCTCTGTGTGTGTGAATGTGGGTACTTTAAGAACTTCATAAATTATAAAATTCAATATAGATTTTCTTTATGTGCAAAAATATGTTTGACACCTTTTTGCATTTTTCTTTAAAGTGCTTTCAAGGCAGAATGTCAAACTAAAATTATAAGAACAACAACGATAAGCTCTTCAAAGAATTAAGTCAAATTTGTGGCTTAATCTGATTAACTCAAGAAGTTTCTCAACATATATCTCCTAGACATGTACACACACACGCACATATATATATATATATATATATATATATATATATATATATATATATGTATGTACACACACACATCTATGTATGTATGTATGTATATGTACGTGTATTTATATCTAGTGTGTGTGTGTGTGTGTGTGGAGCTGATCAATTGAAATTGCAATCTGGTCGTCCATCCATCACAGATGGAAGGAATAGATCTTGTTTCCTTTTTTTCTTAAGTAAAAGTTTCATCCCCCCCCCCCCCCTCCCATTTTTATTTTTTTTGCATATGCTTCCCTTCAACTCATTAAATTCGTTCGAGGCATTTTAGTCAAAATCCTTGTTCGCTACATCATGTAACGGGCGATGGATAAACGTAAATAAAACTTTTATTTGTCCGTCCATCCGCTTTGGGTGGATGACCACAACTTATCTTAAATTGCCACCAATAGCCTTTAACAACTCTCATATTTATATATACACACACAACACATCAATGCTTTAAGTTGCCACAATTGGGTTTTCCATCTATCACAGATGAAAGGACCAGATCTAGCTTTGTTCTTTAACTATCATGTCGTCAGTTGCATTATGCATTATGTAGTGGGATGTTATTTTAACCAAAACGCCCCTCTACCTTCAACTTCACCTAGAACTATACCCATTTGTAACATTATGAACCCCTCACTTTTATTCAAACGTCCACTTCCACTACAACGTGTAAAGGAGGAAGGGGAGTCATTTGAAAAGAAGGTTAGTAATTCAACGCCCTATACCTTTTTGCTATGTAATGTAGCTGATAAAGGGAGTATATATATGTATCTTAAAATCTAAGTTTCTAACTCATCCTTGTTTAACATCTTGATAGGGTCCCTAGTAACTTGCCATCCCTTGATCTACAACTTTCAAGCCTTAGAATCTCCAAATAACCCGAAAATCTTGCCATTACAATGTAAGTCTATAAACCCAAGTTCTATATAAGTTTTACTCTAGATAATTTGAGTTTTTGCATATGTATTTAATGTGCACGAACATATATGTGCCAACGTTAATAAACTATTTGCAAACTTATTATATTTGTTGAAATTTTAGTAAATAATGACTTTAATCATGGATCCGAAGATCTTCCCGTCTTGTAAGACTAACCAAGCCACATAAGTACATCAATTTGGAAGGGACAAGTAAGATCTTAATTTTTGTGATTGTTTTCGGAATTTTTTGTCATGAATATTGCAGTTTAAATTGAAATAGTACGGTAAAAGTAACGCTTACAATTGACAAGTTGAAACTATGAAATCAAAAAGTTGTCACTTGCAATGGGGTTTGCAAAATTCACGTAATGTGACGTGTTCGTTCAACATGACTGATCTTTGATATGTGCACTTGTTTGAATAATGGAGAAGTGAACCGAACACTTCTTTCTTGGAGAAATGACAATAATCTTAGAAGATATTGGTTCCTTTTAGGATTACCTGTGACTGTAAGACTAACTTGTTTTGGTAACCTTGACGGCAGGTTTAAGAGCTATGCCAGGGACAATCTTTGTCGAAGATCGCATTTGGACATAGTGGTATAAGATTCGCGTGGTTATTGTCAACATTATTACCAGGGATGGGGACATGTTGTTGCATCAAAGGCTTATTTTGTTGTATATGATGGGGCGGTTCTATTTATGGGGTCCTTTGTTCTGTTCTTGTTATTTTGCACGGTAATTTCAGTTGTGATACATATTGTTGCTAGATGTTCAGGTTGCGAGCATAGGAAAATCAAGAGTTTGAGCCTGGATTGGTTGTTTCATAGGCATGTTTAATTCTAGTGTCCCTGGTTTGCATGTCCTCGAAGCCTAACAAGTCTAGTCTCAAGGGGTTCATGCTTCTAGATCCAAAAGTAGAATGGAAACTTTACCCAATGATTTCCTTGAAAAGGTTCGAGTGGTATATATATATATATATATATATATATTAGGAGCTGATCTGCTGATAGCGCTAGCAAAATAGGAGATTTTGGTAGCGCGATCTGGCCGTCCATCCCGAAGGGATGGACGGTCCAGATCTTTTTTTTCAAAAGCTGTCAGTCGTTCGCTACATAGTGTAGCGGACGGACTTTTTTACCATATTGCCCCTCGCCCCTCGTCCGTTACACTACATGGCAGATGACTTTTTTAACCTAACACAGTCAGTCAAAAAGTCATCCGCTACACTGTGTTGCGGACGACTTTCCGACAACTTTTGACTGACACGACTGACACAATTACAAATGACACTGACACAATTCCAGATTGTCTGTACCATAGATACTGCACAAGTCCGCTACATCGTATCGCGGACAGTATTACCTTCCTACTCCCCTTCAGCATAATTTCAATTTTCTTCTCGTTCAACACAATTTTCTTCTCCTTCAGACTCGCTTCCATTTTCAGCTCCCTTCAAGTTTCGAGTAACACTTGCTTCAAGCTTCACTCAAGCAAGGTAAGTTTGTGAATGGTGAAGTTTTCTTTATGGATTGACTGGTAAAGTATAATTTATTTGTTTGGACAAAAAAGTATAGATTTTTTTATGTTCTAGAAATTTGTCACTCTATTCATCAATTTGTGATATTCTACTCTAGATTTTTTGTGATGTTCTAGACATGATGTTCATCAAAAAGGTATAATTTGTTAACTTTAAATAAATTCATTATAGTTTAAATCGATTTTTTTGAGGTTCGATAACTTCAAAAAATTTATCCTATTTAAATTCGAATTTTTTGAGATATGTTTGTTGTATTTTGGCATGATGAATTTGGCTATTTATCTTAGTAATTTTAATTTGTTATGTTCAGTAAATTAATAATTATTAATTGAGATTATGTATATGGTATGTTTGTCATCCTAAATTGGTCTATTCGCCAAGGTAATTTTAGGTAATATTTTCAGTTAGAAATGTCATTTGATTGTTAAGCGTAGTCTATTTCTACATAGGTCTTGTTTCACAATGTCTGATTTCGTGTCGAGCTCCAACGTCCCCGTAGATGCTAGTGATCCGTATCTAGGACGAACGTTTCAAACATTGGAAGAAGCTGAAGAATGTTTTCGAGCGTATTCATTGAGGGTTGGTTTTGGCATTAGAATAAAGACTACAAGAACAAGCAACGTAACAAAAAAGATATGCTCTCGCTTATACGAGTGTCATAGGGGCAGAAACCCACAGCAAAATGAGACACGCGTAGGCAATGATGACAGTGATGATGAAATAGGATATTCGCGTAGAAGACGGGACTGCTTTGAGCGCACAAATTGCCAGGTCAAGATGTTCGTAAGCTATAAACCCAAGCAAGATCATTGGCTTATTACCAGCCTGGAACTGGCACACAATCACCCGTTAGTAACTCCTTCTAAGGTGAGTCAGATGCATCAACACAAGAAGATGGGTAAGGTCGCGAGGAGCCTAATTCACACAATGAGCAATGCGCGAATTGGACCTACTGAGATTGTTAATGTTCTTGCTGAACAGGCTGGGGGAATTCAAAATTTAAACTTTAACACGACAGACGTTCGTAACGCGGTCCGAACCCATAGACGAGCCGCGTATGACCTCAATGATGCTCAATCGACAATGAGCCTATTGAAACGGATGCAGATGGAGGACCCGCAGTTTACCTTCGATTATAAACTTGACGACGAGCATCAAGTTAGTACAATTTACCAACAAGTACTCGATGTCATTCGCTCCTTTCACGGGCGTCAATCATCATTATCACTCCATCCTGTTCGGGTTCGCCTTGTTAAGGGACGAGAGCGAGGGTTCTTTTGTATGGTTGTTTAGGACGTGGCTGGAAGCAATGAACTTCAAAGCACCCAAAGTGATCATCACCGATCAAGATTTGGCAATGAAGAAGGCTATTGCTACCGTCTTCCCAGACACCCGGCACAACTTGTGCACTTGGCACATAAGCAACAAATACCCTGAACGTCTGCATCACGTGTACGCAAAGTATCCAGACTTTAAACAGGATTTTGACAAAGTGCATTAACAAGTCGTTAACGATTGAGGAATTCGAGGAGAGGTGGGAAAAGCTTGTTCGGGATTACTCATTGCAAGACAACGAGTGGCTCCAGCACTTGTACGAGCTCAAAGAGCAATGGATTGGCGTTTACACGAGGAGGTATTTTTCAGCGGGCATGAAAACGACGGGCAGGAGTGAATCTATGAATGCCACGTTCGATAGTTATGTGGGTACAGCTACCAATTTGAAGAGTTTCGTTGCATCCGCACAAAAAGCGGTTGCTTCGTTGTTCGTAAAAGAAAGGGCTGCAGACTTTGCAACAACGTACAAACAAAGGAGAAGGTTGCTTGAGACCCCGCTGGAGCTGAACGGTGCCAAAGTCTATACGAAGGAGATCTTCTTGCTATACCAAGTAGAGCTGCGAAAATCGGGACGATACAGTATAAACAAGGTGGCAGAAATGTCTACGCGTGAGTACAAGGTTTATTCGCTCGTGAATGACCTCGTCCCTGAGAAGCTGCGCAGAATTTATACGGTGAGCCATGACACATTGACGGATTCGGTGACATGTGTTTGCAAGAAGTTTGAGTTCCATGGCATCCTGTGTAGACACATTCTGCGGTTTTTCACCCAGAAGAATATCAGGACAATCCCCGATAAATATGTCCTGCCACGGTGGACGAAAGGTGCAAACAGGTTGCACGGTACCATTGCCTTTCCGGAGCACCCGTATACTGACTTTGAAGAATCAGAGACGTTGCGGTATAATCATCTGGTGACGATGTTCACCCGTTTGTCCGTAAAAGGTGCTGCTACAATGGCCGGATATAAACATCTCCTCGAGGTAGCTCAGCAGCAAGAGCCCATCGTCGACCAGTTGGAAGCAGCTTCAGTCAGCAATGCGGTTGACACTGAGCCTACTACGGGATCAGAAGATGACGAGCCGGGGGAGGAAGACGACAATGATATCCGGCCTTTGGATCCAATTATATCGCAAACGAAAGGCCGCAAGAGATCTACGCGGATGAAGAGCTCTATTGAACAGGCAACTCAACCTAAAAAGCTGAGAAGGTGTGCATTGTGCAACAAAATGACCGACCACGACAAGCGGAACCATTACAAGGCACTGGGGATAAGTCCAGGGGGTTTGCAAGACGGGAAAGAAGATGACGCCGAAGATGAAGACGAACAAGCTGCAGTGGACCTTTAATTTTTTGTATAAGCCATCAAGTATGTTTGACATTTGTAATAGTTTTTTGTAATTTTTTGCTAATAATTTTTTGACCGAATACTGGAATTTTTTTTTTCTGATGAGAGCCATCAAATCTAAGTTTAAGTTTTTTTTGTGTAGCCCCGTCCGCTACATAGTGTAGCGGACGCATCTGCTTTTTATCCGCCACACGATGTAGCGAACGGCATCGCAGAAAAAAAACTTTGGGGTGCTTTTGGTCCGCTATACAATGTAGCGGATGACTCTCCCCTATATAACCCAAATCTGCCAATCATCTTATCACTTCGTCCATTTCTCTATCTGTCTCGAACATCTCACCCAGCCGCTACCCCGTCTACGTCGACCCACATCTCCTGCGACACCATCGTCCTCCTGTGAAGTCACGCCACCACCGACGACAGCCCCGTCCTCCCTTCAATGCCGCAGTACCTCCAGTGACATTCCCGGCGTGATGGCTTCTGATTCGTCGAGCAGCAGCGAATTTGTAGGTAATAGCACCTTGCAGGCAGACACTTCTTCAAGGTCATGATGCCTGGTTTTGATACAGAACTTGTAGGCCATCCCTCTTTCTCTGTGTTTCGTGTGTGTTAAAGTTTGATCTTTGGTTAAAAACTAACCTTTTTTTGTATTATGAATATGTTAGGACATACCGATAGCCTTTTTTGATTGGCTTACCACAATTTATTTCGATTTAACTTTAACCAGCCGCAAGGGGTCATGGCATGTAAGAATGAAGATGAAGCCCGGCCAAGGTCAAATTTCGTTCGCAGAGAGTTGGAACGAATTCGTGCAGCAGCATGACCTCCAACTCGGGGACTTTGTTGTGTTTGAACACACAGGAAAGTGTAATTTTCAAGTGACGGTGTTTGATCGGAGCACTTGTGAAAAAACTTTCCCCCAATGTTGAACCCTAAATTCTGTTATGAACAATTTTATGTTAATGTTCATTATTTTTTCGAATTTTAGGTTCTTAATTGTGCAGTTTGAGATTCCGTCAATGTTGAGATTGTTGATTGTTAATCGTACATTTTTTTATTGTTAATCGATATTGAGATTGTTAATTCTGTGGCTAAAACAAGTCTTCGGTATTTGGACGTCCGCTACACTGTGTAGCGGATGGAGAAGCAGAAACAATCAACTTCAACACTTAGAAAATTTCAGTATTTGGACGTCCACTACACTGTGTAGCGGACGGATAAGCAGAAACAATCAACTTCAACACTCAGAAAATTTTTCAGTATTTGGACGTCCGCTACACTGTGTAGCGGATGGAGAAGCAGAAACAATTAACTCAACACTTAGAAAATTTTTCAGTATTTGGACGTCCGCTACACTGTGTAGCGAACGGAGAAGCAGAAACAATCAACTTCAACATTTAAAATTTTTTTCAGTATTTGGACGTCCGTTACACTGTGTAGCGGACGGAGAAGCACAAACAATCAACTTCAACACATCAACACTTAGAAAAATTTTCAGTAGTTGGACGTCCGCTACACTGTGTAGCGGACGGAGAAGCAGAAACAATTAACTTTAACACTTAGAAAATTTTTCAGTATTTCGACGTCCGCCACACTGTGTAGCGGACAGAGAAGCAGAAACAATCAACATCAACACTTAGAAAATTTCAGTATTTGGACGTCCGCTACACTGTGTAGCGGACGGATAAGTAGAAACAATCAACTTCAACACTTAGAAAAAAATTTCGTATTTGGACGTCCGCTACACTGTGTAGCGGATGCCCTTGCAGAAACAATCAACCTCATTACTTAGAAAATTTTTCAGTATTTGGTTGTCCGCTACACTGTCTAATGGACGGATACCTCTTCAACTAAAGAATTCTCAATGAATTTTGTTTCCCACCATTCAATCATTCTCAATGAGAGCAAAAAAACCAACTCTAATCAAATCAGATGTCCACTGATATGGACACAAATCAGTTAAATCACTCAATCATTCAACACAAATCAACTGATCTCAACACAAAAAAATCACACCAATGACAGCTTTCTAAATAAATAATCACGATTTATTAAAAAAAATTATTGTAATGGTACAATGTTAACTAGGCGTCCTCATGTTGAGCCGGATGTGTGTCCTTAGACGGATTTTCAATAAACCTAATCTCTTTAAGCTGGCCTTTCAAAATTTGCCAAGTTATCCTATATCTAAAGCGTTCTATGCATTCTAAACTCCAGGCGACCGCCTTGAGGCTCTCAGACCGACAGATGTAATCCATGTACATGCATAGGAAGACACCGCAGTCCGAAGTATTATGTTGCTTGGGCCTCGTCTTCTTCAATCAGAAATGGAGCTTTGGCCGCTCCGGTACATGTACACCATTGATAGCATTGACCATGGCACAAAATATATTCTGCAAGAAACAGAAAACGGCGTAAGACACGAGTTAACATTTACAATTGGCAAGTTACAATAAGCATTAAACAATCAACTTCAAGATTACCATAGAGTCCAGCTGGGCTTTATACATCCACAGCACAGGCATGTGGGGAGTATCGTCGTGGAGACTGTCGATCACCGATACAACTTTTTTTGTTGGTTCATAGCAAACCAAGTACCAGTGGCTTTCCCATAGAAATGGGATTAGAAACACGTGGGCAACCATTGAGCTCACTGAACTATCCCTATTCATATACGCTCGTAGGTTATCCAAAGGTCTCCACTGACTCAACTTTTTCTTCCCCCTTCGTTCGACCCACTCATGCCATTCAGCCACTAGGAGACTATGAAAAAAGGCATCCAACAAAAATACGGCCAGATACTCATTTGGCCGCCCCGGCCCCTTTCCTTCAGAATATCCACGTAGGTAGAGATGACGTCATTGTCTAACCAACTCCCCGGAGCCAGGGAGGACATTTTTCCCCACGAGCAACAGTAATCCATGCCCTCACGGTGATTCACACTATATAACGCTTTGTCCTGGGGGAACCCGCTAAAATACCGCTCTCTGATAATTTGGCATTTATGCGGCTTTAGGAGTTTCAGTGGATGCCCTTTGCCATACTCCTCTCGGAGGTCGACCCGGGGATATTGCACTCCTTCGGGGGGGTCGACCAAGGGATATTGCCCTCCTTTCGCAAGATGTTAGTCAAACAAGACTTTATCGATGGCAACAATTGTTCAGTTATTATACTTTTGATGCAGAATACATCTCATCAGCCAAAAATGCATTTACAGATAACCTAACCAGGGAATTAGGCTTTATGATGCAAGGAGTTCTTGTTTCTCCAAAAAAAGACTAGTCAAAAGGTCTTAAAAGAAAGGTATGAAGCAAAAGATCCTGAAGTCGATCTACTAGGAGAACCATCAGGAAAATTCGACTATTACGCCATTTACCCTGAAAAGAAAGATGACCGTTCTTTGTCACTCACACTCCTCCAGTAGCAGAAGAGGATGGTTGGAACTACCAACCCGAAAGCCCTAAAATAGGACAATACAAAACTAAGCGTTCAAAACTAATGCATAAGTTTTGGAATAAAGAGAGTAAGGCTGAAACCTCGACAGCAAGGCATCCTAAACAAGTGGCCAAGAAAATAGAAAATTAATATCCTAACAACAATGATCTAAAAAGAAAAGTGATAACTGACAAAGTTGAAAAATCTTCAAAGCAAAATACTACCATAACACAAACCAATGATAATAAAACAAAATATTTTATGATCCAGGGTTATGTGAAGAGAGTAAAAAACTCTTTAAATATCTGGCATTATCTGAGAAAAAATTACCGAAAAGAGTTACGAAGAACCCTCAGTCAATTAACTGATTATATAAAGCACTTAGAAGAAAAGCTTAATATACACGATGAAGAAAGAATGGTAGTCCTATAAGAAAAGGAAGAAAGAATTCAATTGCTAGAAGAACTAGAATAATTGCTCCCAGCTGATATCACTACAAAAATAAAAGAACTAGCTAGGAAGGAGAATAAACACGAAGAGATCCTTCGCAAACCAAAAATAAAGGCGTTCTTGAATTGGGATTATGGATGGCCAAGCCTTACATTACCATCAGACAAGGTTCATCTTAAATGGATTGAACATGGACTCGTAGACACATTCGTAATAAATCGAGATGATTATTAACTCATTGATAGTCTCCCAGCTATAGTTCGATATGCTCTTGGAGTTATGAGATTCAATTGACAGATTATCACAATCAAAATACTGTCAACACTGGCAGAAAGAAGCAAAAACCAAAATTTACCAATCATACCATATTTGATTCATTTATCGATTCACTAATAATAAATTAATGAATTTCTACCGACCGCACAAGGATGAGCTAGAGAACACGTATAATCCAGAGAAAGACAAGATCAAAAGGATCAGTTGTGTTCATGCAACCATTGAAACCATGGTAACCGATCCCATAGAAGCATGCTTTTGTGATAGACGAAGATTAGCAATCCTGAAGTAGTGTAGAGCATCCATAGAGCCTTTCAAACAGGGTCAAGATTAGGTAATCAAACTCTATAAATAGTTTAATAGCCAAGAAAAAGAAGAACCTGATCTACCTAGCCAAAGTTTGAGTTGTACAAGAAGGTACGAGACCATTGGATAAGCATGATTGAAATAGATATAATGGCCAGCGAAAAATGAGAAAGCCAAGTGGGAAAGAGAATAAAGATGTCTACCATAATAAAAGAAAGAAGACCCTACAAAAAATAATAGAAGATTTTCACTATTGAAGAATCTTATGTGTCTGATCCTTTCATCTATAAAAAGGGTCGAAGTAAGAGCTAGAAGGCAGAGGCAGTCTGAGAGAGTGTGTAAGAGCCTGAGTAGTCTAAGAGTGTAAAGTGTGCAAAGATATAAAGTGTGCAACAATAGAAGGAAACATTCATTTCTATTGCTCCTATGTAATATTTTATTTCCAGTATAAATAAAGAGGTATTGATTTTAGTACAATGTCTTCTACTGCCTTTTTTAAACCAATATCCTGAAGGCTTGAGAGTGTTTGATAATAGCCATTAGCCGAATCTGAGAAACGTTAGGCAAAAAGTTGTGTGTCCACTTGGTGAAAAACTTGGATATCGAAAAGTAACAGGAGAAGCATGGAGGATGTACATTCAAGGACCAAGCGCAGCATCTCTATAAGTAGCATTAGATTCTGAAATAACTCTATGTTTATATTGTATGTGACAAAATATTAGGGTGCATAAAATAATGTTTTCTAAAATTTTGGGGCTAGATTGCAAATATGTTAAAGTACTAGGGTTATCTAGCACTATTGAGGAAGAAGATTTAATCTGGACTGTCCATAAATCACAGATAGATGGCCCGATCGTGTTGGCAAGAAAATTAATTTGTCTGCGCGGGCAGTGGATCGCGTTTCTCTCTCTCTCTCATATATATATATATATATATATATATATATATATATATATATATAACACTAATTGGCTAATTAGGAAAGCCTGCCCTCAAAAAGAACTCCCTATGGCAAGCTTGGCATACATGGAAACGAACAAAATAAAGTCATCCCACGTGATCTTTTGGAGCTCAAGAAATACAAGCCTTTCATTGTGTAATATATGAAGAAAGGTTAAAACATTAATTACATAACGAGGCCGTAACCAGAGCCATGCATGCTAGGTTAGTTAATTAATAACATGAAACAAAAGCGATCAACATCGTAACGAAACCACACCTATTTTGGATTAATACGTAACAAGCTATCATTATTTTCCACATATATACACATATATTTTGACTACTGCTCAATACACAATAAGTTATACATCTTGGACGTAGAGCAAAATATTGATTATATTAACGTGATTGAAGCTTGACTTATATTTAGTATTATGAAAATGTTGCAGAAGTTCTTGTACACTTTAAGAAAATATTATATGTAAAACTTAGATTTTGTTAAGTCTAAGTTGCCAGAGGTGGCATTTCGTGAGCTCCATTTATATCATATATCTATATACACACATACCTACGTATATACATAGACATCAAAATTACCTAATTATTTGGGTTTAAATAATTTTTACTTTTATTTTGATTAAAGAGGAAATTGTTGGGCTTGAATATATGTGTGAATTTCACAATAAATTTTGGACAAAGGTATGGTGATTTTGAGCTCTGGCTATGGTAGCTGTTTCATGAAGCTGATGGTAACTGCGCCTATGACGAGCTATGGCTATGATCAAAGCCCAAATGATTTTATGTCCACGTGATTTTATAGTTCATATTCAACAGCTATTCAGATCTGGTTTTATGATGCTAAGTGTGCGAACACTTGTGCAAATGACTTAACCAATTTGGTGTGAGAATTTGGCTTAGGCTGCCTTACTATGCTTTTTGGTTTTGTACTTGCACGATGCTTTGTCTTTTTGCTTTGGCATTACGGATAGCCTTTGGCTTCTTATATGTCTTTGTTTATTGAATGTATGAGATTGTTGAGAATAGAGCTTGGTGGCGTTGTTGCCAACCTTTTGAACGTGAAAAGGGAAGGGTTCGATATGGTATGTTCATTTAATTTATAGGTTTCACACACCTAATCTAGATGTTAGTTATTTCATGTTGGTCTCTTTGTTACTTGCCTTTTTACAATCTGTTATCAATTCATGGTTGGTTTCATAGAGATTTTATTAGGGTCAATTGCACTGAGTGCCCCTATGTTTGCTCGCGATAGCGTGCTGTGCACCAAAGTTTAGCTATTTCGCACCATAAACTTACACAAGTATGGCACCTATTACCCTTCGACTATATTCCAACTAATTTTCAGGCAGAAATTTTGACATGACTGAACTCAAGAGGGCATTTTTGAAATATCAGGTCAAAAAATAAGGACATATGGTTGATTATGATCAAAATTAAGGAAAAAGAGATCTAGGCTTCGTGTATGGTCAAAATTGGTAGTTGTCGTAGGATATAAATTGATGGCTGTGATGGGATCTAAGGCAAAAATTGAGAGGGTGATGGGTTTTGGTAATGGTGGCTAAGGTGGCGGCGGGTCTTCAAAAAGGATGTAGCAGCGACAGTAGAGAAAGGAGGTGGCAGCGGGTTTGGTGATTGGTGGAGATCGATGGGCATGGAGGTGGGAGTGGGCTGCATATCAATAGTGGTATATTAGTGAAGATGGAAGGTGGAAGATGAAGATGGATGAGAAAAGGATAGAGATGGGTGATTTGCCAAAAATGTTCCCCAAAGTTGAGTTAAATTACCTCTCCAATGAGTTCATTAGCCAGAAAGTAATAGCTAAAATGGACTTTGGGCGAAGCGCGCTACCGCCATCAAACTTAGGGGTGCCCAATGCAATTGATCCAATTTTATTACAGCAAAGAGATGCCTAATCTAGCAATGCTGATCCAATTCCAATAAACCATCGAAGGTTGAATTGTTGATAAAACAATTAATCAAATTACTGATAAAAGATATGCTTAACCTAGGAATCAAAGGCAAAGCATACCATCCACACCTCGATGAAATTAAAATGCTGATCCTTGCTTTTAGTTCTCTAATTTTCACTCACGTTTTGTTCAAAGGCTGATTTTTTATGTGAGGCAAAATAATTATTTAATTACTTTATATGATAGTTTTGTTCAGTTATAAGCATCTTTGATATTTACAGTTGATAGGCAAAAGATGTTGTTTGAGGCGCTGTCCACCGAAGAAGCTTTTGTGAAGATCTTTTTGTGCAATGATGAGTATATGTTCGGTTGCAACACTTCAAGAGGTTGGCCTAGTGGTCGTGAAAGCTTGCTCACTTCCTTGACTTCCTAAGTTCAAATCTTAGGGCCAGCACTCGGAGGAAAAATATTCCTCTAAATGGTGCAGGCCACATGGGGTTTCACCCTTAAGATTGTCTTATGAGGAGATTTGGTCTCGGTTGACGCTAAAACTAACCCAAGAATATCCTTAACCAAAAAAAGGATTGTCTGGTTGCATTGATATTGACACCTTGTGTTGAAGTTAGAAGCATCACTTCATGATTGACATGTGGAGTAATTTGTTTCAAACAAAGGGAACCTTGCACACCCTGACTCATTTATATCAATTATTCTCAATTAAGAGTTAAAATCCACTTTAAAAAAAACTAGTGATGAGACATTGGTTGGAAGGATGTTGGGCAAGAAGGTATATAAAGAAAGGTAATGTTAGTAAAAAGACATAATCCATTCAACAAATAATTTGCACTTACATGCAACAAAGAGGGTTACTCTCTCTGTCTAAAAAATTTTCTGTGCCTTCTCTCTAAAACCAAGCTCCACAAAGTCACTATGGCTACCCCCACCGTGCTTCCACACGAGTGGGGCTGCAGCCGCTCTGGCATTTAGTCTACAGTTTCCATGTTTATGTCTCGTGTATGGTGGTATCCTTTACAACGTGATCAATGGGTGGCCGACGGCATAAGTGGTGGGATGCCGTTGGTGTGGTGTGTCTCGCCAAATATTTATCGGAGACAAAGACCGCAAGGTAAGTCTCTAATCTCGATCGATCTAGGCAAATCTATGCAAATCTTTTAGATCGTCTTCTTTTTAATTGTTTATCGATGATGACAAATTTCATTAGCATTCCGGATGATCCTTCAGGTTTATATGTTCCATTCTTATATGTTTCCTATTATACAATGGTGGAGGTTGGGTATATGGTTGTTTGGGTGTAATTAGTCATAATAAGAGGGCTTGGTGTTGAGGGGCTCACCATTGTTATAGGTTTGTTCTTAGGAATCCCGTGAGGTCTTGAAAGGGTGGGGTGGGGGAGATAGGGTCTCGGGGGGTGGGGTTGGGGTAGGAGTGGGGGAGTTCTGTTGGGAAGAAATGAAGGGATTTAGGACCCTGGGAGGGGGTTGGGGAGAAGACTGAAGAGATATGTCTTATGGGGGTTTCCGGGGCAATCTGTTATGGGCTGGGGGTGATGGGGCTTTAGGGCTCCTTTTGGTTTTGAGCACCCTGCGTATCTACTTTTGGTCTATTGTGTGTAATTAGTGATTCCTCTATCCTGTTTTGCGACAATTTGGTTCGGATTTAATAAGTAATAGTAGAAGGATGAACATTGCGGTGTTGAAGATCTTTGTCTGTGTGTTGGGCCTTTTAAACCGTGTGCTCACCTTTGGGTCGTGCGATTCCCGGTTGTTTGCTCTATTATTATTACCTTATACTTTAGAGATTATTATTATTATTATCATTATAATCATCATCATCATCATCATCATTATTATTATTTCTGTTACGTTCTTTTGGTTTCCTAAACCTGCAGACTTGGCTTGTTACTTCAAGTTGAATTAAATTGTAGAATATATTATGCTTTAATTTAATTATAATGTGTACAAGTTTAATAGGTTTATTGTTACTTTTTGACCTTTGCGGTCATGTGTACTAAGTCACGTGAATGTCTTGACAGTGGCCTATGAACTCTAGAACGTAACAACTGTGTAACTTTAATTCATTAATGTAATTCTCCTATTTTACCAAAAAAATAATTGGCACTTGATATCACAAAACATATACCTCTGTTTAGAGAAGACTTGATTCATCAGTTTGAAGAAGGTTCAACTAGATTAAATATATTTTACTATGGATGCAAGTACGTTTTGACTTGATTATTATTTTTCCTTTTTATGTCGGAAAAACCCTTAAGTGAAAGGCATATCCGAAGCCACATAGTTGATTTAACTTACGAACTTTCTATGATTTCAATTTCATAAGAAGTCATAAAATTTGGCAGGCTCAGTTGGACATAATCAATTTTGTGTTAAAAGTACTACAAATTAGTTAGGGAAGTGAGAACAAAATTTGGCAGATCCCCAAGGGGAAGGTCTCGAGGCACTGATGTCAAAACTTACATTATTTTTGGTGACAAAGGCTTGGCACATGACTTAGAGCGTGACCTCCAGGTTGAGTAAACTGGTAACGCCAAATTTTGACCGTTGAATATGTATTAGCGTTTCACGAAAGTAGGACACAAGAACGGAGGATGGACTAGCAACAATGTGTTTGCTAAAAGTGCATCTCTTTTAATTAACCAAGAGGGGCTACCAAACTCCTATTTAGTGGGCTCGTTGGCACTGGCGAAGAGCCAGAAACTTCATTAGAGGTGAGCCCTAATAGACAACAAAATTAAATAGTACTAAAGCTTAACTTTCGTCAAAATGCAATTGTTAATTAGACCTTGCAAACATGCATCTCATAACCACCAAGCGAGTAGGACAGCTGGTAAGAGGTTGTCCTAGCTTAACTAGAGGTCTCGGATTTGAGCCCTGGGTGTGAATGCAGCTGTGTTAAAACTTGGTAAGGAGAGTTTCACCGCCCATGTGTTCCTGTCCGGCTCGAACCCGAATTAGTCGGCTCCTAATGTGGTGTCCGGATACCGGGTGGTCTAACCCAAAAAAAAACATGTATCTCATACACTACTTCATGTCGGGCAAGCTTCACTTGGAATGCTGATATATGAAAGACTTGAACATAAGAAGGTAGGTTAAAACCTATGGAATCAATGATGGAACCAAGCTCGAATCAGCTCTCGACTCAAGAGGCTAAAAAGGCAAAGAAAAGTGGAAGAGAATAAACCAGATTTGAAGAGAAGAAAAGGGATTATGAGATTAGACGGCCGGGGAGAGATCGAATTGACGTTTTCAGATGCTGCTGATGAAATCACCGGTGGAGTTGGACAGTCCAGCCATGGCATGGCGGCATTGCCGATGAGCTATAAGACTTGAACATAGAGATGAAGATCTGGATGGCAACAGGTGGGCACTGCCCCCCTTGTGCTCTCCGCTGCCTCCGTTGCTGCTCGTCCGAGTCGAAAAACCCCTCAGGTGAAACCTGAGTCCCCATCATCCGTCCGTGCTTTGAGTCATCTCCTCGTGAGACTCGGGAGCCGGAACTGATTCAAAGTATTTTCCTTTTCTTATGTCTGTTAAAGCTTACAACAAGAGAAAGTACAAAGCTTCCCACCATGATCTACATGTAAAAAGATGTAAAGCCCATTGAATTTGAAGGTATGAAGGACAAAATATTCTTGCAAATCCAATGTCCAGCTCCTGGTAGGCCAATGTTGTATTATGACACCCTTGGTTCTTTGGGTCCCAATGTGTTTTTAGCTAATACCTCGTATTTGAAAGTGAATACATAAACACTATTTTGGAAAACTCTAGTTCAGAATGGTCGCCATCTATATTTATACGTAACGTCTTGGGGCTTATGTTCTTTGGATCCGGAAGCGACTCACAACCCTCTTCCTTTGTCCGGCTTGACACGGTAGTGACAAAGGATATGTCACTGATAGGCGCGACAAAGGCTGCTTTGAATCGATTGATGTATCAAGACTTCAATGGTTAATATACACATTCTTCAGAGCACACAAGTGTTGATTGCACTAGCAGTTTCTCTGTTTTTTGAGGTAAAGCTCCTTTGTTTCCATTAAGCTCCAAATCCATTACATCCTAAACAGGGTTATAGCTCCCCAAATTCCTATACTTACGATGAAGAATTAAGCACAACAAAAAATTTAGTGTTGATTATAAGGGTGTAACTTAGACGGGTTGGGTTGGGTTTCAACCTAACCTGAAAAACCTAACCTTTTAAAAGTCCATATAAACCCGACCCAACTTGGACTTTTTGCAAGCCTAACCCAACCCAACCTAAGTGAAAATGCTAGAGGTTGGGTTTCAACTCAATGCAATTAATATCTAATTAATCTTTTGTCTATCGTCTGTGATTGGATAATTTTTCTCAACGCGTTTCATTATCTAAACACTAGAATGACTTGCATTTGACTTACTAGATAATATTTTAATATATAATAAAAAAAAGATGTATTTATCTAGTCAAAAAATAAATTACAATATTATAAAGAAATCTTTATGGATTAACATAGATCGGACACAAAAGACAACTAATAAACTCCATTCCAATTAAAAAGTACATGATCTTGTAATATTTATATTACAAACTAGCAAGATTGTTTTGGACAAAGTCCTCTAGGGGGAAAACAAGGAATAAGCCAACATTACAAGCAAAAAGACACTATCAGTATCGCAGTGGACTTCGCCGGCGCAGATCAAAGGGACTCAATTCCCTCTCCATGGGCAAATGTACCTCCAAATCACAAACTCCACGCACTAGACTCCCCTCCGTTGACGTCACTGTCGCCAGATACGCTCCCTTGGCCCTCATCAGGGCGCCAATCGCAAAAGTTCCTTGGTGTTGCGCTCTTGCTGAGGAAAACGAGGATGTCAGACGAGGGGAGGGAGTCGATGTTGCCGTGGAGATCGGGAGAGGAAGAAGGATTTGACACCGAGGGAGCAAGGGTTTGGGAGATCTTGTTGGCGACGAAGCCGGACTTGCCGACGCCGGTGAAGAAGATGGTGTCGGCGGAGTTTAGCGAAAGCGAGGGTCTTGGTGAGGTCAAGGTGTTGGGTAATGACTGGAGGATCTTCTTCTTGAGGCCCCTGTTGGTGTAGGGCTGGCTGCTGAGGGATCGGGTGGGAGCAACACTATCTTGGTGGAAGGAAATTCTCTACTGCCTCTGTGACTGTTGGGGACGAAGAGATTGCAAGGGATCTCGTCAAATGAAATGGTTGATGAATGATGACTGAATCTAATGCTTCTTAGACAACAATTTAAGATGAGTGTCAAATGAAAACGATTAAACACGCTCTTTTATCGCCATAAGAGACGGAATGACACTTCTAAACTTTGGATTTTTTTTATTTTATTTTTTGCCGAAAGAAATTTGTTACGTTCAACAACAGAAATTGAATCTATAGAAGAATAAAAAATTGTAACCAAACCCCAAGGTAGAACTTTGATCTTAAGCCGAAGGGAACCGAACTTTCCACGGGGTTCGCGAAGCCGAGTAACAGAACCTGCTAGAAGCTCGGGCGCATTTTCTGCTTCCAGATCCTTCTTGCTCCTTCTTCCCCAACCTCCGCCCCACGTTATAAATTCCCTCAATCACTCCACATCTTCCTCATTAACGCAATTGAAACCCAATTACAGTAAATCTCTACTCGCAATCTCAAAGAATGGATATCAGGCTGATGGGATTTGATTCGCCGCTCTTCCAGGCCCTCCACCACCTGGTCGACGACAACGACAAGTCCACCGCCAACGCCTCGACCCAGACCTACGTCCGCGACGCCAAGGCCATGGCGGCCACCCCGGCCGACGTGAAGGAGTACCCGAATTCGTACGTGTTCATCATCGACATGCCGGGGCTGAAGTCCGGTGAGATCCAGGTGCAGGTGGAGGACGACAACGTGCTGGTGATCAGCGGGGAGAGGAAGCGGGATGAAGGCAAGGAGGAAGGCAAGTACGTGAGGATGGAGAGGAGGATCGGCAAGTTCATGAGGAAGTTTGTGCTGCCTGAGAATGCAAACGTCGAGGCCATTTCGGCAGTTTCTCAGGACGGAGTGCTGACGGTGACCGTCCAGAAGCTGCCTCCGCCGGAGCCCAAGAAGCCCAAGACCATTGATGTCAAGATTGCCTAGAAAAGCAGGGTTCTTCTTGTGGTGGTCTCTTTGGTTTTTCACTTGTTCTGTTCTGTAGTTCGGAATTGATCAGTTTGAGAAGCAGAAAGATCAATTCCTTTCCTTGTGAATGTGACCACTTTATTACTACTATGAACAAATTTCTGCCCTTTATTTCATCCCTTTTTTTTGGTGTAATGTTGTTTAAACTTTATTTTTGTTGTAAAAGATTAATGTTTCATTGTTGTTAGCTAGTTTTAATTTAATCTCGTGCAGTATATATGCGCAACACTAACGATAAAAAATAATATTAACAATACTGATATAATAAGAAAGAAAATTTTGACTGTTATTTGGTGGAGGAATTTTCTTTTGATTCCCATATATTCAGCGATGCAAAAAAATACAAAAAGTATTAATTGTCATTATATACAGAATTAGAGGAAAATTTTTTCAATCTAAATAAGAGTCAAAAGCTTTTTGTCGTTAAAAATAATCGTAATGCTTGATTGAAATAGAAATTTTGAGCAATGGTAAAAAATTTCATTTATTCTGAACCATAAATTATATGAAAGGAAAATTTTGACCCCGAGTGGTTGTGTAGGCCAACAAAGGATTGGAGAGAGCGGGCGAGCGTTACTGGTGGAGGGGGTGACTTTAAGTGGCTTTCATGTCAAATTATTTTAGCATTAATTAAAATCTTGTGGTATGTCCCGAAGAAAAGATAATTAATTATAAAGTGGGAAAGTAGAAAAATGGAAGTAATGGGTTGGATGGTTGGAGTTTACTGGCTGAAATTTGTTTTGTGACAATTAAATTTTAACACTTAATTACGTCCATTTAAAAATTTTAAGAATTCAAGAAAATGAGATTAGAAGTTGATGTCAAGGAAAGTGAGTTCGTACTTACGTGGAGGTGTCACAAAGGCTGCAGTCCGAATCAGCTTCCAAGTGTACAAAATGAGAGACAACAAGGATGGAGTAAGGGCTGAGAGCAAGGCTTCCCAGACAGGCCTTGAGGAGTGGCAGTGCTGCAGAGACGAGGCCGTGACGAACAGGGCCAGCAGTCGACAATCCAAGTCAGAGTCCGAGTCGAGGTCCAATGTTAAGGTCCAAAGTTATGTTTCTCTCACTAGAATTCAAGAGCTCCCAAATTCTAGAGTGAGAAAGTGATTTTGTAAGAATGAGTCAAAAGTCCTTTTTTGAGTCATAAAGTTCACTATTTATAGGAAACAATATGCTTATGTCATAAAGTGCCACATGTCGTCCCCTGGGAGTGACACGTCACCAGGGTGTCCCAAAATACCGGTTCTTCGTTGGACTGTCGATTCCCAAATTTGTGTTGCCTGCCTCGCACAGCGTCACTCTACCCGTCTGAGAAGACTGACCACACTATGACGGCATGATCAGAGTAAGCTCGTTGCTCCAGCCACCGATCCAAGTCCTACTGAATCCCACGAAATGCGCCAAGAGACACGCGGAGAATCTGACAGTGGTGAGGGTAGCCCCTGTAGCCAACTGTCAAGCGGACTAGGCGCCATGCCCTCTAAGGACCTGCTCCCGTCCCGGAGTGACCCCGGGGGTCATTGTCCTGGTGGTGCCGACGATCAATGGTAACATGAGTGAAGATGCTCGTAGCTCAGTGCTCAAGGTCCATGGCGAAAGGTCCTCTTGCCGGAGCCCCCCGTGACTGTGACGGCGATGGCTTTAAGGTTGTGAGCCCATCCGGTAATTGATTGTGCTGGCGATGGCTTTAAGGTTGTAAGCCCATCCCACAGTTGATTGTGTTGGCGATGACTTTACGGTTGTGAGCCCATCCTGCAGTTGATTGTGCCGGCGATGGCTTTAAGGTTGTGAGCCCATCCCGTAGTGAGGGGTCCTCGTGCCGGAGCACTACGAACGGAGCCCCCTCGGAAGCATGTACCATGATTGTGGCGCATGGGCGCGGCGACTACCATTGCGAGACAATACCTGGTGCTGTGGGCACATGTCATGGGAATGGCGCATAGGCGCAGCGACGAACATGGCGTGACAATACTCGGTGCCGGGGGCACGTATAATGACAATGACGCACGGGCACGGCGACGAACGTCGCGGATCAATACTTGGTACCGGGGGCACGCATCATGAGAATGGCGCACGGGCGAGGGTGACGAACGTTGCGAAGCAATACTCGGTGCAAGGGGCATGTATCATGAGAATGGCGCACGGGCACGGGTCGGGTGTCCCGAAGACGGTATGTGAGTTGAGTGCACCTATCATAACAAAATAATGAATGCAACATGTAGTAATGACAAAGTCGGGAGTGATGGTATGCGATCGTCGGCGACGTGTCATTCGGTGGTAGTGCGAGACTTTGGGCTATGGGCATCGCGGGAGTGGTATGCGGTCACGGATGTCGGACGTCACGAGGTTGGTGTACGAACGTCCGCAAACATCGCGGAGGTGCAAAGACTCGAGAAAATAAGAGCGCGCGGGAGGGGAGGCCATAGGCCAAGATTGGGGAAGGCCAAGGCCACCACCCCTGGGGAGGCTGAGGCTGACCCCTTGGGAAGGCCAGGCCACCCTAGGGGGTGGCCAAGGCCGGCCAATTCCCCCCTTTTGGTGAACTTCGGGCACACCGACGGTTGGTGTCTTGATGAGCAATGATGAATTCGTAAGTTGCGTTATGACGAGTGCGTCGACACGAGTCGTATCCATGTGACAATCAAGATGTCAAAAATTACGTACGAAGCGTATAAGGAGAAAAAAGTGCGAGAAGGAGTATGCGCGAAGGGGGGAACCATCGGGGGAAAGTGGTTGAGGCCAACCCCTCTTGGAGGCCGAGGCCGACCCCCTAGGCCTAGGGAAGGCCGAGGCCGACCCCCTGGGGTTGGCCAAGGTCAAATGGTCTTCCTCCATTTTTGGAACCCAAGGCCACTTCCCCTTTTTGGCTAACTTCAGGCGCGCCGACAGTTTGTGTTTTGATGAGCAATGACAAATCCGGAAGTTGTGTCGTGATGAGCGTGTTGCCAAGAATCGTGCCCACATGACGAACAAAGTGCCAAAGTCACATAAAGAGCGTACGGAGTGAACAAAGTACAAAAGGAACTTTACGCGCAAAGTGAAGAACCGGGGGGGAGGGGGGAAGGCCAAGGCCAACCCCCCATGTGAGGCCGAGGCTGACACCATGGTCTTGGGGGAGGCCGAGGCCGACCCCATGGGTTTGGCCAAGGCTTTTGCCCCATAACCCCGTCGCTCCGGTTGTGCCGTCAGTTGAAGTTTTTGGCGAAAAGGTGTTCGGGTGGTTTTGGTGTGACGGTCGTGCTATCGTGAGTCACACTAACGTGAAATAATTGGTGACTAAGGGGTGCGAAGCAAGAAATGCACGTGACATGAGCGTGCGCACTTTGACCGGTTCGATACGCTGGAAGTTTGACCCTTGAATCTGTTGACGCATTTGCGCTAAGCGGGACCCCTAGTGGGCCCTTGGGTGTGACTAGAATGGGTTGGGAACAGAAGTTTGGAAGGTATAGAGGATGCCAAACAAATCTAGTAAGATGTGTTTAATTACGGAAAGTTTTACTGAATTTTGTGATCAGTATGACACGAGGAGACACGTTATTGGAGTAGTTTTCAATTGTCCTTAGTTTTTTAATGTCAGAATAATAGTAATATGAAGTTTTAGTAAGCTCCAAAAATCAAAACTCTTTCCAGTTTTTGTAGGTCTAGATAAAGGTGTTAAGGGTAAACAATCAAATTAGGAGTTTCTAGTGTTAATTGTAATCAAAATTTTAAAGCTAACTATTTCTAAATGTTAAAAATGTTACAGGCTATAATAAGCACAAAATTTCAGGCCCAAAGAATTAGGAGTTTTTAGAGTCACCATAACTGAAGTTTTAGGTTTTATTATGAGAATAATAATGGGAATTCTCATATAGCTTGTTGTTGCAAGGCAAAGAAGAGAAGTGATTACGCGTTTCATGATAAAAATAATGCTCATTCTAGTTTTTAAACGAATCTCAAAAAGAAGTTAACATGCAAGACGACATGTAGGACTTCATAGTAACATGTTACTACTAAAACTAAAGGAGGTTAAAATGTTCTTAAAACTCTTACGGATTGGCACCTAGGATTTTATTTCTCTAAAATTACGAAAAAAATGATACTTAAGATTGTTTTAAAGGAAGTATTGTGGTATACCATCTAAATTCCTATATTTGCTTAGGAAATAATAATTTCTTAGTGATAGATAAAATGCACAAGAGTATAATAAGGTATAAAATTGAATGTCTTTTTGGGACTAATTACTACTATACATATAAGCATTGTAAGATATACTAGCCGTGCATCATAGATGGAGCCATCGATTCTTGTAAGAGGCTATAATTGTTTCGAGCTATTGGTGACGAGACGTGTGGAAGCATTTTCAGATATACTAGTACTAACAAGTGCATCAAAGATGCAATCATCGACTATTCTTGGGTTAAATAGCGAATGACTCCCTCTACTTTATACGTTGTGCATTTGCCTCCCTCCACTTCAAACTTAAGCACTAATCTCCCCCCCCCCCCCCCCCGCCCAAAAAAAAATTAAGAAAATGGGCACAGTTGATGGAAAACATCCAAGTTAGCTGCGTTTTTTGGAGGTAAGGAAATGACGTCCAAAAGGTGTTTTTTAAGAAAATGCCATCATACTCACTTTATAACAAAAAAACTCCATCCCTTACCCTACCAACCTTTTAGCAGCCTCTTTTCTTCCTCTACCCACCTGCCAACTACATTTGGGTTCTCTACCCACACCTCTATGCCATAATGGATCGTAGTGCCATGCTAGAGCGAGGAATCAACATGCGGCTATGCCACAACGGTGTCCTAGCTCCGGTTCAAAACTTTAGAAGAAGGTTTTTTGGGTGTGCTATGTATGGGGTATGTAGTATAATTATGATTTCCCTAATTTTTAAAAATATAATTGAATTTCCTAATTTTTCAAGTTTTTGTTGTTCTAGATCCAAGGAAATTGTGGATATTTTGATTGGATTGATCCTCCAATGTCCAAAAAAAGGAGTGAAGTTATAACCAATATGTTAGCCAACATCAAGCACCTTGAAAAGGAATTGGCTTAATTGAAAGCCTTAATTGGAACTTTTGTTATGCTAATCTTTGTATTGTTAGCTAAGAAGATCTAGTTGTGTAATGCAAATGTGTAATGCAAATCTATCCTCTGTAATGCAAATGTGTTATGTAATCTATCCTCTGTAAGTATGTAGAGAGTGTTGTTTGTGAACCTGTTTTAAGTGTTAACACACATAAAAACCTGTGAAAAACTAACCACTAATACCAACCAAATGCAGTTTGAAACCACCTGTTTGAAATATCACCATAAAAACCACCAACCAAATGCAGTGTCCAACAAGTAAAGTACATCAAAACCAAAGTCATCAGAAATCTATACAAAAATCCAACAAGTAAACCATACCAAAATCTAAAGTAAAAAAACACCCACAGTTTCCAACATTTTCCAAATTTAACAAGTTTTCAACAAGTAAACCATAAAAAAATCTAAAGTAAAGTACATCCAAAGAGTGTCTTCATTTAACTATCATCTAACTACTTCTTGCCAACATGACCCTTCTTCCCACCAACAGTTGTTTGCTGTGCAATAGAATCCATCTGTCTCTTTTTATTAGCAGCATCCAACCTCTATTGCCTTCTCAAAGCAGCCTCGAGCAATATTTGTCCTCTTGATGTCTCAACAGATTGCAACCTGTTACATAGGTAGTAAGTCAAAGTGAAATGTTAAAGCAATTCACTAAGTGAAGGTATATTGTAACCTGCTAGGAGTAGCATCAGTTGTTGAAGCAACATCAGCATTAGAAGTCATCTGGGCCCAACAAGGAGGCAGATTTTTGGACACAGCAGCTGCAGAAGTAGATCTAGCCCCTATTGCAGCATCAACTAGAGGTGGTGTAGTAGCAGCAGGTCCAATTGTTGGTGGTTCACTAACAGCATCATAAGGCGCCATATGGTTTGGATTGCCAATCATTTTTGGTGCAAATCTTCCACACAGTTGTCCTCTATTCTTCTTTATAACTCCCTTTTCATTTCTCAGTGGACTAGGCATGTTACCTACATTTGCATTTCTAGTTGCATTTGCCCTAGCACTAGCACTTGCCCTTGACCTTACCCTTGCATGTGCAGTATCAGTGGCACTAGCATTGGCATTGGCATTGGCATTAGATACCTAGTTATAAACCATAATGTTATAAGTTGATATATATATATATATATATATATATATATATATATATATATATATATATATATATATATATATATATAATAAGTTAAAAACCACTATACTTTGATGCTTACACTTGCAAAAGTTGACTGTGTTCCACTACCTATTCCTGCCTCACGTGTATTGCCACCAGAACTCTATATAGGCAAAATAAGGGTGTTAAACATAGACATGATTTAAATAACAATTATAATAACTCAAAAAACTAAAGATTACAAAAAATATATACCTGACCACCTTACTTTCTTGACAATGTAGAGTTGGGGTGAAGTGGTCCTTTGTAGCTTCTCATATTATGGCCAACCTTTAAGCACTTGGCACATGTCATGACCCTGCCCCACCTTGAAATGTTATTCTCACTTCTTGGCTCATCACAACTCCTTCTTCTCAACTTCTTTGGCCTGCCAGCTAGTTTCCTAAAATGTGGTGGGGCAAGTGGATCAAGACCAGTCTTCACCCAATACCTCTCACTAGGTACTGGGCGAATCATGTTAGCATAAGCTTGTAGGTAGGTTTCCTTGCTGTAAAAAGGGTGAATATTTGACTCTGGTTTCTCCCTGTTTAGGTAGATTGAAGCCACAACATGCTTGCAAGGTATTCCTGTTAACTACCACATCCCACAGCTACGAGTCATTGCTCTCAAGTTTACCAACATTGTTGTATCATCACTCTACCTCAAACTCTAATCTTCCACGCCAACCAGCAAAACAACACTTTGATGCTTCCTTAATCTTCTCTAATTTCTCCAAAATCTTAGGACAAATGGATCCATGGTATTGCTCCATCCTCCTCTTCTTAACTTGGATCCTTCTCATCAAATGCTTCATAATCGACTCCAACATGTTTACTATAGGGAGTTCTCTAGCTTCAAGTATGTAACTGTTAAAACTCTCTGTTAAGTTAATAACCAAAATATCACACTTAGAAGTTGTCCCAAAATCTGACCTTGTCCACAACTTTGGGTCTATGTCACTCGATCACTTCAAAATGTTGTCATCTTTATCAACAGTCTTGATTTTTTCAATCAAATCATTGAAATCATCTTTGTTACTTGCTCTAGCAGCACCCCCACAACAAGTCCTTTAAGTCTTTACCTTTGAACTTCTCCCTAAAATTAGAATACATGTGCCTCATGCAATATCTGTGTTCAAAATTTGGCATTAAGTCCTTAAAAGTCTCAACAAGGCCTTTTTGTCTATCAGAAATGAAAACCCACCCCTTTTCCTCAACCCCACCAATGTCATCAAGCAAAGTCTTCATAAACCATATCCATGACTGTTTTGTTTCTGCCTTAACAATAGCAACAGCAATTGGAAACATATTTTCATTGCCATTTCTGCCTACAGCACTCAACAACTGTCCCCGAAAAATAGCTTTTAAGAAGCAGCCATCTATTCCTATAATTGGCCTACAAAAATCCTGACTTCAGTGCTTCAAAACAAACATACATTCTTTGAAATACAAGTGGATATTCAATTGATAGCCTCTCTGCATAAATAATCAAACTTGTCCCTGGGTTTTTTCTCCTAATTGTCTCCCTATAATCCCACAACCATGAATACTGCATCCTATGGTCCCCCTCAATCATTTCCCTAGCTGTCCTTTTTGCTCTGTACAGTTGAAATATACTAACTTCTATATTAAAATCCTTCTTCACATTGGTTTTCATAGACTTAATCTTCCAATTAGGGTCATCTCTTAACTTTTCCAAATATTGCTCAGAAATGAACCTAGAAGTAACCAGATGGTTATCAAAGTCTCTGCCATAGGGTATGTTTGTTGTTGAAACTCTTAATTTGGAATGTTTGTGCCATGTTCATAGGAGAAACATGTAATCACCACTTACACCCTCCATCCTCTTTGTGCCAATACTTATAGCACACAGTTATCCTCTTGCTCTCATTCTTTTTATAAACAAAATCATAACCTCTCTTCCAACTCCACTCCTTCAGAGCCTTCCTAAAAATTTATGGATTTGCAAACTTCATTCCCAAAACCAGATTTGGTCCTTCATGACCACTAAACCCTGTTTCTTCATTGAACTCTGGATATTTAGGCCCCCTTTCATTTTCAGTTTCCTTACTTCCTGGACTCCTAAGTTCATCTTCATTATCACCATCGCTATACCACTGCCCTTCCCATATATTTACATTGACTGTAGGGACATGCTCTTCAACACCTTCCTTAAAGATGTCATTATCCTAAGGCCTCTTTCTATCCCTTCGCTCAACTCAGGCAAAATCAGCTTTAGCTGCCTCAGCGATTGAAGCTTCATGAGCCTGAGCTTTAGCAGCTGCAGCCTCAACTGCAGCTTGTTCAAATTGTCCATCATCAATTTCACCCATATCATCATCACTTAAATGAACATCCCTTAAACCCTCTTCTACATCATCACCCACCTGTACATCTTTTTCACTTCCACCTCCAGTGTTTTCTGCCTATGTAACATCCTCATCCCCAACTATTATCTCATCTTGGTCCCCATTATTATTTTTAATTAGCAATATGTCCCCAACTATGACATTCCCATCACTACCAATAACTTGTAAAGGATCTGCCCTCTCCACATATAAAGGAACAATATCAGTGGCCTTATAATATTCAAGCATTGACATCACACTATAATCATCAGTTATCAGCCTTAGACCTGACCTAAAATCAAGCCCAGGTACTTGGTAGTACATCAAACTAGAACTAGGTAAGCCCAAGTCACCTATAATGCGCACTAGCTCCCAATAATACATAAGGTCTACATCCATCCGATTTAAAATATCTACAACACCACCCCTCCACTCTATATTAGGACCCCCAGTGAAGTAACCTCCATGATGAATTTTCAAACTAATTGTCTCAAACACAACCATTTCTGCAAGTTTGAATAAAACATATTAATAATTATTTAAGCATAAAGTCGCTTTGTCACTACATTATAATAATTGTTAATTAAAGTAAACTCCTAATTAACTGTTATGTTTATTTAACTCTTATGTTTAATCAACTGTTATGTTTCCTCCTAATAAATGTCAATTAAGTTCCAATTACATTTAATTACATGTAAGCAGTATCTAATTAAGTTCATACTAGCTTTTAATTAAGTTCATACTAGTTTGATATTAGTGCATACCGGCTTTTAATTAAGTTCTAGTTACTATCTAAGATTTTCAATTGACTTAAAATTATTACCTAATTACATGTAAGCAGTATATAAGATTGTCAATTAAGTTGATATTAGTGCATAGCAGCTTATAATTAAGTTGTGATTATTGTCTAAGACTTTTAACGAAGGTGAAATTACTGCCTAATTTGTGACTACTTTACTAATTACTGCTTAATTAAGCTATAATTACTATTTGAAAAATTACTGACAAATTAACATGTGATTTTACTGCCTAATTTGTGATTACTATCTATGATTTTCAATTAAGGCGAAATTACTGCCTAATTTGTGATTACTTTACTAATTACTGCCTAATTAAGCTGTAACTACTATCGGGGAAATTACTGACTAATTAGCATGTGATTTTACTCCCTAATTTGTGATTACTGTGTAAGATTTTCAATTAAGTTGAAATTACTGCCTAATTTGTGACTACTTTACTAATTACTGCCTCATTAAGCTGTAATTACTATCTAGGAAACTACTGACTAATTAATATGTGATTTTACTGCCTACTTTGTGATTACTGTCTAAGATTTTTAATTAAGGTGAAATTAGTGCATAATTTGTGACTACTTTACTAATTACTGCATAATTAAGCTGTAATTACTATTTGAGAAATTACTGACTAATTAACATGTGATTTTACTGCCTAATTTGTGAGTACTGTGTAAGATTTTCAATTAAGGTGAAATTACTGCATAATTTGTGACTACTTTACTAATTACTGCCTAATTAAGCTGTAATTACTATCTGGAAAAATACTGACTAATTAACATGTGATTTTTCTGCCTAATTTGTGACTACTTTATTAATTACTGCCTAATTAAGCTATAATAACTATTCGGGAAATTACTGACTAATTAGCATGTGATTTTACTAAAGGTAAAATTACTGCCTAATTTGTGACTACTTTAATAATTACTATCTAATTAAGCTATAATTACTATCTAAGAAATTACTAACTAACTAACATGTGATTTTTACTGCCTAATTTGTGATTACTATCTAAGATTTTCAATTAAGGTGAAATTACTGCTAATTTGTGACTACATTACTAATTACTGCCTCATTAAGCTGTAATTACTATCTGGGAAACTACTGACGAATTGTCATGTGATTTTACTGCATAATTTGTGATTAATATCTAAGATTTTTAATTAAGGTAAAATTACTGCATAATTTGTGACTACTTTACTAATTACTACCTAGCTAATTAAGCTGTGATTACTATTTTGAAAATTACTGACTAATTAACATGTGATTTTACTGCCTAATTTGTGATTACTGTCTAAGATTTTCAATTAAGTTGAAATTACTGCCTAATTTGTGACTACTTTACTAATTACTGCCTCATTTAGTTGTAATTACTATCAAGGAAACTACTGACAAGTTAATATGTGATTTTACTGCCTAATTTGTGATTACTGTCTAAGATTTTTAATTAAGGTGAAATTACTGACTCATTAACATGTGATTTTACTGCCTAATTTGTGACTACTTTACTAATTACTACCTAATTAAACTGTAATTACTATCTGGGAAATTACTAACTAATTATAAATGTGATTTTTTTGCCTAATTTGTGATTGATGTCTAAGATTTTCAATTAAGTTGAAATTATTGCCTAATTTATGACTACTTTACTAATTATTGCTTAATTAAGCAAGTAATTACTATTTGGGAAATTACTGACTAATTAACATGTGATTTTACTAATTAAAATAAAATTATGACCTAATTTGTGACTACTTTACTAATTACTGTCTAATTAAGCTATAATTACTATCTGGAAAATTACTAACTAATTAACATTTGATTTTACTGCCTAATTTGTGATTACTGTCTAAGATTTTCAATTAAGGTGAAATTACTGCCTAATTTGTGACTACTTTACTAATTACTGCCTCATTAAGCTGTAAGTACTATCTGGGAAACTACTAACTAATTAACATGTGATTTTACTTCCTAATTTGTGATTACTGTCTATGATTTCAATTAAGGTGAAATTACTGCCTAATTTGTGACTACTTTACTAATTACTGCCTCATTAAGCTGTAAGTACTATCTGGGAAACTACTGACTAATTAACATGTGATTTTACTGCCTAATTTGTGATTACTGTCTATGATTTTTAATTAAGGTAAAATTATTGCATAATTTGTGACTACTTTACTAATTACTACCTAATTAAGCTGTAATTACTATTTGAAAAATTACTGACTAATTAACATATGATTTTATTGCCTAATTTGTGATTATTGTCTAAGATTTTCAATTAAGGTAAAATTACTGCCTAATTTATGACTACTTTACCATTTATTGCCTAATTAAGTTGTAATTACTGTTTTGAAAATTACTGACTAATTAACATGTGATTTTACTGCATAATTTGTGATTACTGTCTAAGATTTTCATTTAAGGTGAAATTACTGCCTAATTTGTGACTTCTTTACTAATTACAGCTTTATTAAGCTATAATTACTATCTGGGAGATTACTAACTAATTTACATATGATTTTACTATCTAATTTGTGATTACTATCTAAGATTTTCTCATAAGGTCAAATTACTGCCTAATTTGTAATTACTTTACTAATTACTGCCTAATTAAATTGTAATTACTTGTTTGGGAGATTACTGACTAATTTACATGTGATTTTACTGCCTAATTTGTAATTGCTATCTAAGATTTTCTCATAAGGTCAAATTACTGCCTAATTTGTGATTACTTAGAAAATTACTGACTAATTAAGTTATAATTACTATTTAGAAAATTACTGACTAATTACCATGTGATTACATCTAAATAATTTCAATTACAACCTAATGGATATTTAGTAACAAATATTTTTTATTTGATTGAAGTTCTGCCCTAATTATTAATCATTTGCCCTAATTTTGTCCTTTTCTAATTTTGCCCCCGTTTTGCCCTAAAGTTACTTTCTAATCATTAAGAATCACTGGGTAATTACTATCTATATTATATTACTACTTTATATGTTAAATAATAATCATAACAGAAAGTCAACCACTAATCAAACCAATTATAAAATTGAGGGACCACGAGCACTGACTTCGTGCATCAGATACCATAAAGGAATAAAAAAACCTTAAATTCGTGCAATAGATAAATTGCATGGCAAGAGTGTAGCGGAAAATATAATATCAAACCCTAAAATCTATAGATCTACCGAAAACCCCATTTTTTGAAAGCCAAAACTTTCAGAATCGAGTATACCAAAGAAGTTAGGGTTTTGACATGTAGATAGTAGAACCCTAGTTTTAGATGATGGGTATTTAGAAAGATCGTACCTTTACGTAGAATTGCACCAAAGAAGCTATAGATCGCAACGACCTCCAAGATGCTATTGTCGTTGCTCATCTCTTCTCTCTAGCAGATCGGCACACATATGGGGTAGGAAGAAGAACAGATGCAAGAAGGAGATGAAGAGAAGTAAGATGAAGAAGAACAAACGCAAGATGAAGGAGATGAAGGGGTGATTTTCCTTGTTTTTGAGAGAGAAGATGAAATGGGAAAAGGCAAGGGAGATTACATGGGGTTTTGGCAGTCTTCTGAAAAAATTAACGGGTTATATGGAAAGGATAAAAATGACATTTGACAAAGATATGTTACGTCGCGTTAACTGTGCCCATTTTCTTAAATAGTGGGGGGGGGGGGGGGGGGGGTTAGTGATTAAGTTTGAAGTGGAGGGGGCAAATCACACAACGTGTAAAGTAGAGGGGGTAATTCGCTATTTAACATCTCATTTTTTTAGATCAAAACAGAGTCTTAATAATTGGAAATTATTCTTGAATCAGCCATTTTTTATTGTCCGCCTCCGATCGTCCGCCTTATGAACAGTCTTCCGTGGGCTTCGACTAGATGCCTATTCTTCTACGAGGCCACAATTTTTACGAGCCATAAGTGACGAGATGAGTGGAACTTGTGTTATTTTAAAATTATATTTTCTTCCCATTTCTGCCAAACACATGGTCCATTAGAAAAGGAACCCACCGAAATACACCCCAACTCCTAGCTGAAAATCCCAAAGAATTCCAGTCAAGTTGGCAATCAGACCCAAACACAGACCTCTTCCTCGTCTCTCGGTGTTACTCGATCCCTTCATTTTCCTTCATGCTCGGTTTTTTCTTCTCCCTTCCATCTCGCGAATTCGAATGGCAGTCAAACTCAAATCCATCACGGCGGCGCAGCTCTCTTATTCTCCCTTCTCCGCTACTTCAAATCTCTGTCTATCGTCACAGACACCTCTGGCTGATGTTGTTGATTTCTCTTGCTTAAACATACAATAAGGAGATATATGTGGGATGTGGCGAAGTATGTCGTTGCAACTTAAGGAGGCCAATTAATGGTGGCATGGAGAATACTACATATTGAAGGTACTAAAATCATGTCATCTTATTCGTCAAGTTGCTTGGATGCAAAGGCTCCTCTATTTAATAGCCGAGCTGTTTAATGTGAAATGCTCGAGAGGCGCTTACTCTCTTTTAGCGGACACACATGTGGTGTTAAATATGAGTGGCAGAAGTTTAGGGAGTCATGCTAGTTGTAGTCCGTTAAGTCTCATATAAACTGTATGAAAATTCAGATCAGTTCTTATACATGGGGCTTCTCCTCCTATCAAACATGCTATCGAGTGGAACATCGAACTTAAATACAGTATTGGACCTTGGCTCGTGCCCTGTAGTCTTCAAGTTTCTACCACATATTTTATGCTATGCATGAATGTATCCGTTTATTCGGACCGAGCTTTAGGATCACCTTATATTCCACGCAAAGCGTGAGGGCAAGTGTTAAAATCTCACATCGACTCTGGAGGATACGAATTAGTTATTATAGCAGTTGAAGTTCTTTTCTTTTTTATTTTTATTTTGAGTTGGATATCAAACTTTAATACAGTCAGTTTTGGAGGAGAGGTTGTGAACTTTGCTATGTGGATCCCAGGGTGTTGTGTATATGTACAGGGGAGACAGTAGAGTTGTAGCAAATGCAATTTCGCATATATGAAAAGAAAAAAATATGCACTATTAAGATGTTGCTAACCATTTGCTAGTTGACCAGCACGTGAGTAACAGAGCCGAAAACTGAAAAAGATGAGCCGACAATATTTGGCTTGAGATATCTCAATTTATAAAAGTAAAATACTAATAACAAGTGTTACTTGATTATTTAAGAAAAAAAATCTGTGTTTTAAGTTGTTTATCTTTGCACGTAAGGAGTTTATTGTATTTTAGGGCATGTGATGCATATATGTTTCTTAAAGTCAAGTTACCGTATCCTCCCAAGAATGTTGAGAGGCCTTCGTTTTTTGTAATAAGTTGAAGTCAAAAAGGACAAATTTGTGTTCACAAAGGTGGGGTTTTTAGATAGATTATACATATCCAAATAAACGAAAATAATTTCGCGAAGACTTTGAAAGCAACAAATGTAGCTTGTTAACCGCAAAATATTTCACAATCACTTTTTACGACAAGGCCGTCGCAGCGCTCGTCATTGCCCTGATCGTGATGGTTGGCTTCGTTGCTGTGGGAATCGCATTCGACAATGAGATGTGCATGAAGGAATGCATAAAAGAACTCACGGACAAGGGTTCGATCTACGGCATCGCGGAGCAAACATGCTTCAGGCAAGTTTGCAGCGAGTCGTCGAAGATGTAGCTAAACTGAAAGATGCAATTTCAGGTCCCTGGAACAAAGTCTTTAGCTAGCTTCTTGTCATACATACTGTTCCCTTCAATAATTAATAAATAAATGAAGCTTTTGCTTCTTGAATTTCCTTTATATCCATGTTGTTCCTACTTTCTCAACTTTATTTGTTCTGTCCTTGTGAAGATCTCATGCGCTATTGATATCTACTTGCATTATTTAGAATCCAATTTTAAGAAACAATTTTCTTTTTTGTGGGGGTTCCATCAGAAACAAAGTAAAAACACTCGGCGGACGAGATGTCATCCAACGGCCGCCTCTGGAAATAATACGGCCTCCCCACACCCCTACTAGCATTTTTAACACGTCTACTAATATGATGCTTGCCTTCACGCGCTTTATTTTTATTAAATTGCACGAGTTATTTTGACAATAAAAACATTCGATTGACAGACAGAGAAAATTAACAACAAGAGCACGAAACCTAGCTTGTTAAAATATAGCATTTATCTTATACTATTATTATGGAAGACGACCCCTATGGTGATTCCTTTTCAGAACTTTCAACTATATCCTTTCATTATACACCCGACTTCAAAATGAAGAAAATTAATGAAGGTCGTTGAAAATCTCTTATCATTGGATAAATGCCTCTTCACTACATTACCATTTAGTGTTTTACTTATCCTATTACTCAAACTACCTCACCGAGATATTCAGCTGCCAGCATTTTTATACCATTTCTACTGCTTCTACCCTCTTAATCTCCATTTTATGATAAACTTTCTGATATTTTATATAGGAATAATTACAGCCATGTCTCTAAAGTTACGATCAAATTATACGCGTGTCCATGAGTTTCGACAAATAACACTTATATCCGTAAACCGAATGGAATATCGTTATATATAACAGTTTGAAAGACCAAATTGCCTATGACTTTGGAATCTAATTTTTCAAATGTCGTTCATTCCTTTCTTCCATAATATCTATCTTTTTCCCATCTATAACTCTAGTCTCCATCTTTTTCCCTTGTAACTCCGGCCACAAGCACCACCCCGTCGGCGACATTGGCCCACAAGCTTCTTAATTCCGGAGTTCACCACAGCAAACTAGAACATGAAAATCATGACAAATATGAGTCTGAGAAGGCCAGTTGGTTACATGGAACATGTTTTTTACCGGAACAAAGGCAAGAAAATTTTTTAAATGGACTTGATAACCAAGCAAAATTTAGTCTAAGATATCTAAAACATATATAGGAGTTTCTATGTTTTTAATTACACGGACATGCACATTAAAAAGGTGGTTTCATTGTCAAAGTTGTTTTGCCATATTAGTGTATCCATAGAAGCAAACAGTGGTCTAAAAATATTTTTCATGACAATCTACTGATGTGCTTGATTGTATGTAACTACCTATGCAGTTTAAATCATGATGGTGTCATGGGAAACATATCCCAGAGGCCATCTTGTGGAACATAAACCAAACAACAAGCCTTATCTAGTTAACATTTAGAATGACACTTCATATGATCCCTAGTAACATCAAACATGTCAAAGTGGTACCAAGTCTAGGTAAAAGGAGGAGAGCTTATGAAAAAATTTATGCAAAATTTAATTATTTCGCAATATAAAACATGAATGAAAAGAATTTAAAAGAAATGATTTTTTTCAGCCCCAGGCCAGGCCCTAAAGTTAGGGCCTAGGGCTTGGGCTTGGGCTTGGACCGGGCCTTGGTATTCTCAAAGTGGACCCAGCCCAGTTCCCTACCCACAAAGCCCGTCCCGGCACGTTTTCTCTTCTGACCCGCTAGGCCAGTCCAAACCTGACCCATTGACATTTCTAAGCCAAACAAAGCAAACTAGCTAAAACGTAAAACTACCTGGCAATACCTGCTATGGATTTTACATTCTAACTTGAGAGAATAACTTTACATCCAGGGCAGCGGAGGACACAACAATGAGGAGCATATCTAGAGTAGAAACATGGGTGGATTTACATGGTGGAATCGTGCCAAAGATCTTCCATCTTATCTTCTAGAATCCGGGAGACATGGAGAAATAAATGATGCTAAAAAAGAACCACAGCTTTATTCCTGTAAAAATTGAAAGGCCGGAAGGCTGGATTTTCAAGAAGTTCCTCGGCAGGTTTCGCATTCGAGAAATCCTTCTCATTGATAGAATTGCATATCTCATCAAGGGAAAAAGGAATGCTGCAGTTAAATAACAAAATTAGTAAATAGTACTGGGGAGAAGGATCAATGTGGAGTTGGAAGAGATAGAGTATTAGGGTTTCAAACCCTAATTTGAACAAAAACAAGGTCTAAATCCTTATATAACATATATATATATATATATATATAGGGAGCTGATCCATTGATAGCGCTAGCAAAATGGAGTATTTGCTAGCGCGATCTGGGCCGTCCATCCTGAAAGATGGACGGTCCAGATCGCGCCTTTTTCGAAAACTGTTAGTCGTTCGCGACACTATGTCGCGGACGAATTTTTTTACCTTTTTGCCCCTCCACCCGTCCGCTACACTGTATCGCGGACGGTCCAAATCTTCTTTTACGTTTTTTTTAAGTTCGTCCGCTACATAATGTAGCGGACGTTTTTTTAACAAAAATACCGTCCGCTACATTATGTAGCGGACTATTTTACTTTCTCGAAAAGAGACATCCGTGTTGTCAGCTCTGGAAAAAAGACAACCAACTTTTATTTTCTCTTTCCCCCTCATCTCTCATCTTCTCTCTTCTGGATGAGCTCCTTCAAGACGGTGGTTCCTTCGGGGTAGTTGGACAGCACCTCCCGTGTCCGGCGATCAAGGACACAACGATCTTTCCCCCTCATCTCTCATCTTCTCTCTCTCCCTTATGAGCGTGCGAGTGGCGATCGAGGCCACAACCATTTGAAAACTCTTCCTTCTCTTTCTATCTTGCCGCTTCAAATAGTTATGATGTGCTTTGATCTGGTTGTCATGGGTTTGAGAAATTAAGTTTTTTTTTTTAAATCTTTTCGTTTTTGATAAAGGGTGATAGAAATGGAGGAGGTTGAAGACCCTAGAACAAAATGGCAATCTGTTGCCAGCCAATTTCATGAATGGTTCCAGCCTGCAGGTGGATGTGCTAATTGAGTGTGCTCGTTTTGGAGTCTTTTTTACCAATGGCAATCTGTTGCCAACGAACTTCATGAAGATTTGTTCATCAAGATCAAAGTAAGAAGAGAGAGAAAAATAAGAAGTCAAAATGAGAGAAGGGAGGGAAAAAGAGAAGACTAGTCCGCTACATAATGTAGCGGACACATTAATGACACAGAAAAAGTCATACCACACATGTGTGGGCCTGTCATTCGTCCGCGATACTATGTCGCGGACGGCATGGAGGGGCAAAAAGGTAAAAAATGTCGTCCGCGATATTGTGTCGCGGACTACTTTTTTGTTACATGCGTCAGGGCCTGTCAGTCGTCCGCGATACTATGTCGCGGACGGCATGGAGGGGCAAAAAGGTAAAAAAATCCGTCCGCGACATAGTGTCGCGGACGACTGACAGTTTTCGAAAAAGGCGCGATCTGGACCGTCCATCTTTCAGGATGGACGGCCCAGATCGCGCTAGCAAATACTCCATTTTGCTAGCGCTATCAATGGATCAGCTCCCATATATATATATATATATTATGTATATATCACATAAGGGTGGTATTGGTATTTTAAAAGTACGTACACTTTTTTAACAGATTAACGATGAAAGGACATGGCTGATACTTTTTAAAACTTAGTATCGTTAATTGTAATTTTATCATAATCTCAGAAACTTTGCTGTAATTATTTCTTTTATACAACTTTTGTTATTTGCAAAGCGCCGCAGGCCTTGCAAATTGAAGCACTTGCTTTAGTGAGCCAGAAAAAAAAAAAAAAACAATCTTATTAAAGAATTTGGAAAGGCTATCTCGGTAAGGAAAGGAACGAACTTTCCAGAGCGTTCTGGAAATGTAACGGAACCTCCTAGAAGCAAGCAGCAGCAGGACACCCTTCTTTTTCCAGAGTCTTCTTCCTTCTTCCACATACACTATAACTAATTGTTCCCCACATCCCATGCCTTCGTCAAAATCAAATCGAAAACCATCAAATTTCATTTCCGAAAGGAGTCAATTTTTCTGAGATCTCTCTGGTCCAAGTTCCGATGGATTTCAGGCTAATGGGATTGGATTCGCCACTCTTCCACGCCCTACACCACATGGTGGACGACAACGACAAGTCCACCCCTAACGCCCCCAGTCAGACCTACTTTCGCGACGCCAAGGCCATGGCTGCGACACCCGCCGATGTAAAGGAGTACCCGAATTCCTACGTGTTCATAATCGACATGCCGGGGTTGAAATCGGGTGATATCAAGGTGCAGGTGGAGAACGACAGCGTTTTGGTGATAAGTGGGGAGAGGAAGCGGGAGGAAGAGAAGGAGGGAGCCAAGCACGTGAGGATGGAGAGGAGGATCGGTAAGTTCATGAGGAAGTTCGTGCTGCCGGAGAATGCAAACATCGAGGCCATTTCGGCAGTCTGTCAGGACGGTGTGCTGACGGTGACCGTCCAGAAGTTGCCTCCGCCGGAGCCCAAGAAGCCTAAGACCGTTGAAGTCAAGATTGCTTGAAGAGAATTCAGGGCTTTTCATCTGGGCTTATGCTGTTCTCGTCTAGTGGCGAGTGGTTTACTCTGCTAATAATATTTAGTTGGCTTTTCTGTTTTGAGAAGCCTTCTGAAGGTACGGGTAGGAGGATGAATTTGGTATTTGGGATTGTAATTTGTGTAAGTTTTGCTTCGCGTTTCTGTTGAGTGACTCAGTAAGGTTTACTTCTACTCTGTTTACCTGCGACTTGGAGTAACTCGAATCAATGCTAAAACTCGATTCATATTATCTTCTCTTTTTTTTTCCCTCTTTACTCTAGACCAAAATTTTATTAAAATGTAGTACAAGATAGAAGAGATAACGTATATTTAAGCAAAAAATAAAAATTGTACAGTTGATGGCGCTTTTTGAGATAGATAGCGGCACAAAGCTAAACATTCTTGTTCAAGCGACTACTCGATGCAACAGAAAATAAAGTTGATACACCAAGCGCAATGCTAAAGTTGATACAACAAGCGCAGTGATAAGATTAAAGAAGTCGCCATTAACTATGTCGGGAAGGTGCAACAAAAAAGACTCAAAAATTGATATACCAAGCCCGATGCTCTGATTAGATAAAAGAAACCGCCCCTTAGACCATGTGTTGATGTGTGAGTCACCACTATCGGCTCTACGTGTTGTTAGACCACGTGGGTCGCCATTATCGATGCCACAGAGCCTGAAGGCAATGCCACCACCAGTCCACTGCACAGCCTTAAGTAGCGGTTAATAGTGGCGATCGGTGAAGATTTTAGAAGGTGGCGTGGAGAATGCTGCATTGTAATGGAACTAAATCATGTCATTTCTTTCGTCAAGTTGCATTTGGATGTAGGGGCTCCTCTATTTAATAGCCGACCTGTTTAATGTGAAATGCTCGAGAGGGGCTTTTACTCTCTTATAGCCGACACAAATGTAGCGTTAAATATGGGTGGCAGATGTTTAGTGAGTCGCTCTAGTTGTATTTCGCTAAAGTCTCGTATCGACTATATGAAAATTCAGATCATTTCTTATACTTGGGAGCTTTTCTTCCTTTTGAGCATACTATTAAGTAGGACATCAAACTTAAGTACGACATCAGACCTAGGCTCGTGCCCGCAGTCTTCAAGTTGCTACCTCGTGCCCCGTAGTCTTCAAGTTGCTACCTCATATTCTACGCTACGCATGAATGTCCACTAATTCAGACTGACTCTTGGGATCACCTCATATTTTATGCTAAGCGTGATGGCAAATGTTAAAGTCTCAAATCGACTTTGAGGGTTCGAATTAGTTCTTATACTTGTTGAACTTTTTCTCTTTTGATTTTGAGTTAGATACTAGAATTTAATACAGTCATTCTGGAGGAGAGGTTATGGACTTTGCAATTTGGATCTCAAGATGTACGTGGTTTATATATACGTGAATTTACAGCGGAGACAGTAGATTTGTAGCGAATGGAATTTGCATTTATGAAAAGAAAATATTAAGATGTTGCTAAACTTTTGCTAGTTAACCGGCATGTGGGTAGCAGACCCGAAAACGGGAAAAGATGAGCTGCTGGCGTTGCCTACGATATTTGGACTGAGATATCCCAATTTATAAAAGTAAAATACTAATGACAACTGTTACGTGATTATTTAAGGAAAAATCTATGTTTTAAGGGTTTTATCTTTGCACATAAGGAGTTCATTGTATTTTAGGGCATGTGATGTATGTTTCCTAAAGTTAAGGTACCATATCCTCCCAAGAATATTGAGAGGCCTTCGTTTTGTGGAAAGTTAAAGTTAAAAGGACATGTACGTGTTCACGGAGAGGAGGAGGAGGAGGAGGAGGAGGAGGACACTTCTGTTATTGAAACCAAGTCAAACCCTACAATTATGGAAGTCCATGCATTCCTTCTCAGGCTCCCGAGTATTAAATTAAGATAGACTTAGACCCTTTCAAATCAAAACGGTTGAATTTAAAAGACTTAAAAATTAGATTTACAATCATTCCTTGGTAAACACAAAATACTTCACATGCATATCGCTTTTCACGACAAACCCTTCAACGCTCGGTTGAATAATATCGAGAACACGTCAAACTTGTTACAACTATAAAAACCCCAAGCATTCCTCAATCCTTGAGAAAGAAGGCAAGGCTAAGTACAATGGGCTCCAACAAGGCCGTAGTAGCGCTCGTCATCGCCGTGATCGTCATGGTTAGCTTGGTTGCCGTGGGAAACGCATTCGACAAAATGGAATGCATGAAGAAATGCATAAAAGAACTTACGGACTTGGGTTCGGTCTATGCCATCGCAGAGGAAACATGCTTCAGGCAAGTTTGCAGCCCGCCGAAGATGTAGTTAAACTGAAAGATGCAATTTCAGGTCCCTGGAACCAAGTCTTTAGCTAGCTTCTTGTCATACATACTGTTCCCTTCAATAATAATTAATTAATAACTGAAGCTTTTGCTTCTTTAATTTCGTTTATATCCATGTTGTTCCTACTTTCTCACTTTTATTTGTTCTTTCCTTGTGAAGATCTCATGTGCTACTAATATCTACTTGCATCATTTAGAAACCAATTTCAGCAAACTTCTTTTTTTTGGGTTTTTTTTTTTATTCTATTGGAAACAAAGTAAAAACATTCGGCAGACGAAATGTCATTCAGGAGCTGTCTCTGGAATTAATGTTGTACCTCCTGAAGAAGCTACTAATATTTTTAACTCATCTATTAATATGTCGCTTGCCTTAACGCACTTCATTTCTTATTAAATCGCACGATTTTGCTTAAATACAATAGTGACGCATTAACTAATTAAACTATTATTATTAAAAGAGATCACTCCTACCGTGAAGCACTTTTTGAACTTTTAACTGTATTCTTTCAAATTCAAAATAAAGAAAAATAATCAATGTTGTTGCTGAAAATCTCTTACCATTTGATAAATAACCTCTCTATCCTATTACCATCAAACTTCTTCATCATCTTCATTATTCCGAGCACCATACCCAAATATCCAAACGCTAATATTTTTACTATGTCACTCTCTATGATGGTTATTTATTTTTCAATTTTATGATACTTTTTTTTTTTTATTACACCTCTTATCGTGTGTGCCAGCGATTCAATGAAGTCAAATTGAATCACTTGCTTTAGTGGGCATACGAGAGAAAAATCTTTATAAAAGAATTTTGGAAAGCCTGCGGGTAAGAACAGGGGAGAACTTTCCACTGTCTTCTGGAAATATAACAGAACCTACTAGAAGCTAGCTGCAGCAGCAGCAGCAGCAGCAGACCCTTCCTTTTCCAGAATCTTCTTCTTCTTCTTCTTCTTCTTCTTCTTCTTCCACCCACACTATAAATTAATTGTCCCCCACATCCCATGCCTTCGTCAAATTCAAACCGAAAAGTATCAAATCTCATTTCGAAAGCAGTCAATTCTTAGATCTCTCTGGTCCAAGTCCCGATGGATTTCAGGCTCATGGGATTGGATTCGCCGCTCTTCCACGCTCTACACCACATGGTGGACGACAACGACAGGTCCACCCCTAACGCCCCGACCCACACTTACTTTCGCGACGCCAAGGCCATGGCTGCGACACCCGCCGATGTAAAGGAGTACCCGAATTCCTACGTGTTCATAACCGACATGCCGGGGCTGAAATCGGGTGATATCAAGGTGCAGGTGGAGGACGACCGCGTCTTGGTGATCAGTGGGGAGAGGAAGCGGGAGGAAGAGAAGGAGGGAGCCAAGTACGTGAGGATGGAGAGGAGGATCGGCAAGTTCATGAGGAAGTTCGTGCTGCCGGAGAATGCAAACATCGAGGCCATTTCGGGGGTTTGTCAGGACGGGGTGCTGACGGTGACCGTACAGAAGTTGCCTCCGCCGGAGCCCAAGAAGCCCAAGACCGTTGAAGTCAAGATTGCTTGAATAGAATCAAGGGCTTTCATCTGGGCTTACGCTATTCCTCGGGTAATAATGCGCGTTATGGGCGCTGTTGGCTTTTCTTTCCGACAAGGCTTTTTAAGGGGTATGGGTATGACGATGAATTTGGTATTTGGGACTGTAATTTGTGTTAAGTGTTGCTTCGCGTTTATGTTGAGTGGTCTGTCAGTTAAATTTGCTTCTTAGTGTGTTTACGTGGGACGTGTACGAAAACCGATTCCTTTTCTCTTTTCTTTTGACTTTGGACAATATCTTATCAGTATGAAAAAGGTAAACGCATTCAACACAAGTAAGCTTCACCTGATAAGCACATCCTTAAACAAGGGCGATAACCATGTACCAAGTACTCAACGCAATACAAAGTACTAAAGTCGCGATGCACAGCCATCAACCATAGGCTACACCATCGGCCCACTGCACGGCCATCAACCATAGGCTACACCGTGGTCCATCGCGGAACCACCACCAAAACATCCTCCAACCCGTGAGACGATCTGCTTCACAATCTTCGAGTACAATTTTATTGGCAATTCATGCCATGATATTATTTGGATGCTTAACAAGTTTATGGAACTTAGGATTAAAACAGTCTCACCGTGCGCTGAATCAAGTTTTGAGCATACCTGATAGCTCATAGCGCAACTGCCATCAGTTATCTGGCAAGAAACAGAACGAAAAAGTAATACCAGGACATTCTTCGATTGCAAGTTCTCCAATGGCCTCCTACAACCCGAAACTAAAAGCATTTATTACTTGCCATTGCTGTGGCGTTCCTGAATCCTACCTCTTGATACATTTAATTGGTCATATCCGTTTTCCTTTGTGACATTTTCACATTTACAGCACAAAAAAATAAATAGATAAATATCTCACCAAGCCTCTAGATACATGGCAGGGTAAAGCTGCGAATACATAAATTTATCAATTTCAACGGTCAAAATCATGCACAGTTAAGACTCATAGTAAGACTATACCATGGGTTCCATGTAATTAGGATATTCATCGTCGCTTGCCCATCGTCGGTTTCCGTACACCAAGTTGAAAAATCCTGGAAACTTTTGAAAAGGGAGTAGAAGCTAGAAACTTGTTCATGGGTTTCCTTCTCCTAGTGATCAAAACCTTGTTATTAGCATTTGAAGTGCTTGTTAATGGCTCTTCTGAGGGCTTGATGCTCGTCTTAACAAATAACGCAATGAAAAAGCCTTCTTTATCCTCAACTGGATCTGTCCGAAGCAAATGTTCAGCTGAAAGGCAAGAGAATCAGAAAAAAAACTCTCATTGTAAGTCAGAGTTGCATTATTACAGCTGGCTGCCTGCTTTGAGCTTTTAGCTGCCCACCTCGTAAATTTTTCAGGACGGGGCTGGGGGTGAGTTTGTTATGTATTCCTTTCACAGAGGGTATATATCTGGGTCTAACTCTTTTTTACCTCGTAACAGTGGTTCAATTGATTCTCCTCTGCCCGAGTTAGAGTTAAGAGAGAGATAAAAGGCAGGAGAGAGGAGCGGAGGAGAAAGAAGGAAGCTATTCGCCACTAAGATGTTAACATGAATTTGACCCTACAAAGTGGGTTACGTTTCAATAACCAACACAAGTACGAGACACATTTGCAAACATGAAAATACAAGGCATCGCTATCTTGGATAGTTAAACTGCCTTTTTTTTTCTTTCTAAACAAGATAGTTAAACTGTCAATAATTTACATACCTCCTTCAATAACTGGGAGACCACGGCGAGGCCACTGAGGAAAAGGAGTTGCCAATTGAAATCCGAGAGATTTAGCAAGAGGCAACAAGGACTTGATCACATCCTCATTTTCAATCTGGTGGATGGAGCAAGTGCTATAAACAATCTTCTCAACTGCTGGAACTGCAAAAAATTTGGATCTCTCTTCAGATGTTTCTCTCCCTTGTGCAACAAGAAAGTAATGAGTAATAAGATTTGTATCACAAAAGTATTATTAGCGCCTGATCTGAATATGGCATATACTAAACAATACCCTGACCAATGGAAGCCTAAAACTCAGGTCAACACAAGGTTTCTTCTACAAATTGAGGTCATGTAACTGGAGCCAGTTTAAGGCATGCCACTTGTTAACTGAGGCAGCATTACTGTTTGCCATGTAGAATCTAGTTCTCATAGTACGAACATGTGTGCCAACCCAGCATTACAACCCCAAAGAATATGGTCTCTCTAGTGAATGTTTTATTCTTACGCTAGTGATCTCTAGTTTAGTTTTATCAACGATATATAATCATTCACCTACAGGCTACAGTATAGCTAGCACCCCAATATTGGACATCTATATCTATATCCATGCGATAGATATATCAAAAGCGAGTTATTCTTTGGTTTGGCGTCATGTGTCCTTTTTCATTCCGTTCTCTCTCATGAAGTTTCAGTTTAGTTTTCGACTTTTTATTGGACTGCTCATTCATTGAAAATATATGTTTCCTACAATGAACGTGACACTTATTAACTATTAAGTTCCTACATTCTTACAATGACTTTGGGCTCATTTTTCTTTTGCTACTACATTGAAATTGGACTCCACTTAGCATCAAAAAGTTACAATGCACGAAGCCCTCCATGGTAAAAACATATTGAATAAATAAATGCGTAAAGAGTATTACCATTTGTTTACTATAGTAGAGAGAGAGAGAGAGAGAGAGAGCGCGCACTGATTGACAAGTAATGTTCTCTCGAGAAGGATAGCCAGCAACAACAGACAAGAAGGCTTTAAGAACTTGAAGGAAGAGATAAACAAGGAATTAATGAGTTAAAAAAGGGCTTGATTTTCATGTACTCTCTCACTTGCTCTAGGCAACTCTGTCCAGCTGACGGGATTAAGTTCCCAGATTAGCTTGGGACGAGATCCCATAGAGCCCCTAACTTGGGATCACAAAAACGAGTTTCCGAAAAAGAAACGTTACCACATTAGGAGTTTCCTGTTACTAAGTTTAGGCATCCCACCCGATATACTGTGGTAAAGGCATGTGCCTACTATCAAAATAGTTGCTACCTAGATGTGTCAACAAAGAACCGTATGGTTTAAACTATTACCAGTATCTAGCTTAAAATTGTAGGGAAAAAGATTTAAAATTTCACTTCATCACTAAACACATGCATAACGACAATATTGCAGAAGTATAATATAGCAAGTGTGATACAATCAATCCCGCCTTTTTTTACTGTTAACCCATTTATTAATACTTTGTTCACTTTGTAGACTTGTTGGTCCCCACATGGCTGAATTCGTATTACTCAGTAGGGGAATGGATAACTTTTGGAGTGGATACAACAAATAAGAGATACATAGAATTTAAGGATAAAGCTGTGTACGGACAAGAATATGAGAGCAGAAAGTTATTCTGTTTCTATGATGTAAATAGAATACATATATAATATCTACATATATAGAGAGAAAATCATTTGTTCATTTACCCCGTATGCTACACCTTTCCAAATAATTATTTGTGGCTTTGGTTGACTATCCACAAGGTTTTTGAGAAGATAATAGGAGAGTAAAGTTATTCTTACCGGTTCCAATATAACTTTAAAGCTTTACTCAGGAGGTAAGGCATATTAAAGGCTATTCTTTCGCATTATATTAAGTTTAAATTTCATACTATCCAGTTTTTAATAGGTGAAAATTAATTAATCTCCTTTTAACCTTACTCATAACAGCATCTAATGTTAAGAAATGGTTCTCTGAGTTTTCTTAAGTGGCTGATATAGGGCAGCGCGGCTAGATTCACACCCTCTTCTAAACCTTTGGTCGTGACAAGATGCTTCGAAAACACCTTCCTATCTTTTAGCAACAAATTGTGCAGATTTAGCAAAACAATAGGTGTCGATTTAGCCCCACCCTTAATACTGATGGAAACGAAATGGACTCACAAGCTATATTAATATGATTACACAAAACAATTACTCTAAAACACTCTTGAGCAAAACACAAACTTGGTATTTTAACACACAAGTATTTTTCTTTTTTCACTCTACACTAACTGTTCTCTGTTTTTTTCTCTCAAGCTTCTGCTTCTCTATTTTTCTCATGCTTCTACATCACCAAAATAGTTCCTATTTATAGGATGGCTAATTGCTTCCTCATGTGTGCATCACCATAAAACACTTGATAGAGGATCAATCTTCTTGGTCAAAACTTTTGGCTCAAGAAGCTTTTCAATTTTACTTAGTCAAATGGGAAACACTTCATTCAGTCAATCAAAATTAATCCTTCTGTGTTAAGTTTTGATATGTGGCTTTCCTTAACAATGAAGGTTTGAATTCTAACACTCCATGCCAACCCGAATTTGCATGCCAAGGTTGATTGGTTATGCAGATAGTGATTATGGTGTACACTTAGATGATCGCAAGAGCACCTCTAAATATGCATTTCATATTGGATCGGCAACATTTTCAAGGTTATGGAAGAAGCAACAAATAGTTGCTCTCTCAACATGTGAAGCCGAGTATATAGCCGCAGCAGCATACACGTGTCAAGCAATATAGCTGAGCGAGTTATATCTCACTAAAGAAGCTCCAACTACGATATACGCCGACAACAAACCTGCTATATCCCTTGCAAAAGATCCAGCACCACACAACCAAAGTAAACATAGAGACACTAAGTATTATTTTACTCGGGAACAAGTAGGGAACAAGTAAGAAATAAAGCCGTGGAGCTAGTTCACTGCAGAACAGAAGAACAAGTAGCAAATAGTTTTACGACGCCATTGACGACTGACGTATTGCTCAAACTCAAAGAGAAGCTTGGCATGCAAATTCGGGTTTGAGGGGGAGTGTTAGAATTCAAATTCTTCATTGTTAAGTAACATATAAAAACTTAACATGGAAGGATTAATTTTGATTGGTTGAATAAAGTGTTACCCATTTGACTGAATAAAACCTAAGCTTCTTGAGCTTAAATTTTTGACCAAAAAGATTAATCATCCACCCAGTGTTTATGGCGGTGCACACATGATGAAGTAATTAGCCATCCTATAAATAGGAATTCTGTTGGTGACATAGAAGCATGAGAAAAACAGAGAAGCAGAAGCTTGAGAAAGAAAAAAGAGAGCAATTAGTGTAGAGAGAAAGAGAAAAATACTTGAGTGTTGAAACACCAAGTTTGTGTGAGAGATATATTATGCTCAAGAGTGTTTTTAGAGAGTAACTGTTTTTGTAATTATATTGGGGTAAATTACACACGGCACCCCTGAGATTTGCCATAAACTACACACGGACCCCCCTATCTTTTTTAATTACACTCCGCTCCCTAACTCTCGATTTTTTTGACTGTGTTAACGGTTTGAAGCAAAAGGACATTCTTGCCCTCACAATTTGATTGGTCATTTTTTCCCTCTCCCCCTCTTTCTACCACATCTTGAACCCTTGACCTTAGGGCTAGAGCAGAAACGTGTAACCCACCAAGGAGCAAGGTATCCCGATTTGTTAGATTGATGGTCATTGGTATTTGTGGGTGTGACGAGATGGCGTGGGTGGCCCGGATTTAGATTTGGATGGGCCGGCGGTGGTGGGTCGTGGCGAGGAAGTGTGGTGGGTCTATTGACTCAAGACTGGATGTGTGGGTCGTCGTGGGTGGCCCTTGGGTTTTGTGATCGGTGGTCATTGGCGGTTATGGGTTTGTCGAGATGGTGGTGGGTGGTGGTGGGTGGCCCGAATTTATATATGGGTGCGCCGACGGTGGTGGGTCTCGGCGGGGCAGTGGTCTCCACTACCCTTCTCTCTCTTTCTCTCTCACACATACAGAGGGTGTTGCCGGCGGTGTTGCTGGATGGTGGGTCGTAGTTGTTTGTAGTGGTGACCTGTCAGTGAGTGTTGGTGGGTATCGTTTGGTGGCTGCAGAATGTTGCCAGGTGGGGCATTGCCGGCGGTGTTGCCGGATGGTGGGTTGTGGTGGGTGGCCTGTCAGTAGGTGGTGGCAAGGGGCTGTGTGATGGCCGTTGTTAGGGCTGTTGGAGGGTCGCAATTGGTGGCCGGAGGGTGCCGTCAGCGTAGACTTTGGTGGCCTTGGTGCCAATTCCATTAGAATTGACTGTGTTAGCATCAATTGGTGTTGCCAGAATTGTTGCCGGATTTGTTGGTTGTACAACATGCACTGTTAGTTGTACATTTTAAATTATTGAATTTTAAAAACCCAGCTTGAATTTGACTTAACAAAGGGAGGGTAGTTTGGGTATAAAAAAAGCAAAAATGATTTGTCAGGGATCTCCAAACGGAGTTAGGGTTCCCGTTAGATTTATGTAGCTCCATGAAATGTGGGCACAAACTTCAGGGAGCGGAGTGTAATTAAAAAAGATAGGGGGGTCTGTGTGTAATTTAGGGCAAACCTCAGGGGTGCCGTGTGTAATTTACCCATCATATTAATATAGCATGTGAGTCCATTAAGTTTCCATCCGATATATCGCGGGATTATACTAATCTTCTATTATATCTTTTGTTTTTAAGTCAATCATTTTCACTGCCCAAGCTTTGCTCCGGTACTGTGCCAGTTGATGATTCGTGAGAATATTCCCCTCACAGTCCCATGTTACACCATAACCTATTTGCAAGAAAGAATATCTCCTATTTGAAGCAGTATGTTGAATAATGCTCCAAGGTTCTTGCACTTTTGATACTTCTCATACCGAAACGTGCAGGAAATAGGAATCCCAAGTGTTAGGGTGTCCAAGAGAATTTACAATATGCTCTGCCGATTAAATGCTTAAAGTCCAGGTCATCTCAGTTCATTCAGGATTGACAATCCCTTGTACCCCACTATAATAAACTAGAAACACCATGATTCGGCTCTCATTTCATGGAGGATAGCTACAGCCTAGGGAACTGTGTTTCATTTTCCTATCTGGAAAACTATATCCGACTTTCACCCGATACAGCAATTTCGCTAGTTGCAACTTAACCCACCCATTTTGTCAGGTTCTCTGCCCTGTCTTGCAGACCTCCATTCCATGGACATTGAAACTACGGATCTCAGTCTCATCGGCTCTTCTCCTCTCCTCTCCCATAATCGCCATGGCAACTAATCTGCGAATCTTCTACTCGATTCCACAAAGACGAATGAGACAAGCAGAATGGCAAGGATTATGTCAAGGACACTAGGACTAAGAAACTATTCATTTGTGGGGCATGTTGCGACGAAGAGTTAAGATAACTACACAGGGCGGTGAAGATCCTTCTCCACCTGCTCCCTAATAGGATGTTGACGATCTTACTACCGGAACAGGGAAGCTTGAATCTTCACTGGGAGTGGATTCCAGAAGGTTAGGATAACAAACCAAAGCTTCTTTGCACTTAGATGAATCTTTTTAACTATTCCAGGTGTTGGAACTTGATTTGCAAATCATGGAATTCCTCAATCTGCAGTGAAGATTGAGGAATTTCTCAAGCTATTTCTTGCGCTACACCATCTAAGCTAAGAGTTTAGCCAATCAAAATTGCAAGCACTTTAAGCAAATACGTTTAGCAAAGCAATTTGCACTATAGTTTATCTTCTTGCTTTTGGCAAGCGAAGTTCATAACACCAAATTGCAGCCCAATGTGTAGGCAGTTAGTAATACCTATCAACTATCCAAGACTTTAAACTTGGCAATAAAAGAGGGAAGTTTAAAAGGTAAAAAGTAGGATAAGTGTTCCATGTATACTAACTGTCTTCAAGACTAGCACATTTATGGCTACCTTTTTCTTTTTTCCTCTCTCTTTTTGTTGTTTATTTCGTCAAGGTTTAACTGTAAGTCCACTAGATTGTTGTACCCAAAATGCACCCAAAGTACGTATAGGTATGTAAATAAACACGGCACAAAAAAAGTTACCAATTTACATATACGAAAACAACCAACTTTGCCGACCCTGGGTGAACATATTCCAAGAACAATTTATTACAGTACTATCTACATCGTAATGAACTTACAAGATAGTGCATGTGCCAAAGCCTTCTTCTGAAAAGCAGCAAGCTTTGTCAATCGATGTATGTCAGCTGCATCAGCATGACCTTCTGGCCAAATAGAGTAAGGGTGAGAAGCCGTTGAACAAAATAAAGATTTCCCAACAAACAGACAACAAATCAGCCATCTCATAATACAAGCTTACAACTCAAAGAAGCCGGATATATAAGATCAATATCGATATCTGGTTACTTGGTGTTAATGGCTGTATTACTCAATATGAATTTTATACCATCTGAAAGAGAGCAATATCTCTAAGATGGGATGCAGGGAAAGGAACAAGAGCTTGGCGGTCATTCCTATTTGCAAACAAGGAACCTCTTCAGCATGAAACAGAGAGGCAATAATAGTCTTATTGGCGGGAATACTTCTGGTACCAGCACGATCCTAATGTTACCTTCAGTTGCACGTGGATTATCACCAATTGAGTAAGCAATGCAAGGTACCCACGAGAATAAGGGCCTCAGAAACAGGAGGTGATCAAAATTTACCTGTATTAAATGATGGTAGCAGATGATCCAGTCTATCAGCAGCAGTCCCAGATCCAGAACATGAAGGATCTAAGAGTATAGCACGAACCTGCAAGGAAAAGTGACCCTTTTGCGATGAGAGAGCCACATATTAACGTAATCCAGTGCATACAGTCGAAAGAAGCATCAGAAGACTCAACGAGAACACTAAAACTCTAATCTTACAGACCCTGGAAATCAAGGAGGACAATAAAGCCTATCTATGTTTCCCTTTTAAAAAGGATTTTAACCAAGAAACAACAATGGGACCTATATTATGGGTCTCATGCCCAACACCTCCACCCGTGTATATTGCAGGGGAAAATGATCAAATTAGACTATTCATGTGCACCTTTTTATCAATAGAAAACCAAAAGTCATAAGGGTTTCGTATAGCCATGCTCATTGCTCTAAACTCCTTCACAATAGAAGGGTTCTTCATTACTTATTCACAAGGTTTTACTATGCCAAAACGGTATCATATGCCTAAACTTTGTCGCACAATAGAATGTGAATATTGCATTAACGATCCTGGGAACCACCACGGATCTTGCCCATTTACACTCCATGCTGTTAGGTGAGATTGTCAATAGACGTACTGCCAACTTGAAACTTTAAACACCCATTATCATACAAAAAACATCTCTCACTTACCTTTGAGTATGAAGGATCTTCTGGATTCAAGTTTTAGAAGTCCCCGTGCAGAACTTTAACATCTTGAAGCTAGGTTAAGCTTATCAGTTATGTCCCAGCAAACAGAATATAGACATGCTTAGAAAGATGTAAAACAATAACAAGGTAGCATGGAGCATATGCACCACCAGTTTTCTGGTATATGTGTGTGCACATGCGCACAACATGTGGATCATATTTGTTAGATGAGTAAACCACTAAAAGGATACTATCAGCGCTTGCCAATTTGATTGTGTCGGCCAAACGTGTAACCCTGTCTTTATTAAGCTCACAAGCTATAATCTTTCCCTCTCCCCTCATAAGTGCAGCAAGGTGGGCAGTTTTGTTTCCTGGTGCTGAACATGCATCAAGAACCTTCAGTAAAACGTAAAAATCAAGTGTTAGGCAACACAGATGATGTGAAATATGTAAAATCAAATATCTCAGCAACTTGATAAGTGCTAACACGATCTGAATACTAGCATAACACACCTCCCATCCTGGTTTAGGCCCAAGGGCTACTGCCACCATGGAACTTGCCTTACCCTAAAAAACAATAGACATTTCTAAGAGACCAGATAAAAAGTAGAAATATAAAGAAAAAGAGGACGAACTGCCACTTTGCAGTAATGATATTTTATATCTTTCTCAGAGGTATCTTCAGGAAGGGTTATAATTTATCCGCTCTTTCAACCGTTGAGATGCATGCTTCGATGAGTCCTCGAAAGGCATTCTTGCAATTAGCAGTACCTCATGTGCGTGGGTTTCTTAACAAGCAGTAGCAACTAGCTTCTTGGGATTCAATGCCTCAAGCTTTTGAGAATGCCTATTCAAGTCAGACCGAACTAAAAAAGATAAGCTCATTGATTGGGCTAAAAGAAAGATAGGGCACCAACAAAGAATAGGTCGAATGAACCGGGCACAATATGCTGGCTCAGAAGAAATGGAAGGATAAGCTCATTATGGGGCAGTGGCAGAGATTCAGTCTATTTTTGTCTCTTCATTTACTGAGGTAATGGGTTTCGGTCCACAAATTCTATACCTTAAAAATCTGGACTCATCAAATCCTCCAAGTTCTGAATGTAAGACAGAAACAGAAATATCCTTACTTGCAGGAAGATACTTCCATTTATGACCAAAGGATGGTTATGCAGATCCGTGCCTGGTGGAAGTACTAACACGTCAGGAACCATGTCATCCATGTGAACCTAATTAAATAGGAATGAAATGAAAGCATGAAATGAAAATATCTAACAGAGAATAGAAGCATGCCTCAACATTGACCAAGAACATACAGGGGAACCACGACATTGGGCAAAGGATACGTACATCTTATTGATTAATAAGTGCCCCATTATGTTTTGCAAAAAAAAAAAGGCAATGTGACAACGGACATCCATAATCAAAGCATTCTAAAGAATTTCTGATGTAGAAGCAAATTATGGTAAAATGCACACATTCGTTGAAGCAAGTACCTTGTTTTGTTTGCCTAGTTCGTGTAGGGCAGATTTGAGATCCAATTTCAGCGTATTTACACGAACATAGCGAGGTTTTGAAACACCTGCAGCATGATAAAATCCTGAATCAAACAGTAGTTTGACAAGGTCCAATTTTTATATGACAAACAAATTCAATACAAGATTAACCAATATAATCTACCTCAACATAAACTGAATTACCTACCAATCATTTACTTTGTGAAGTCTGAAGTTAAGTCATACATATAATGTACCTCAAAATTAAATTAAAAAAAAAAGTTCCCACATCAAAGATTGCTGTGAAAATAAAACGGAAAGAATAATGAATTATCAAAAGCTTGTGATGAGGTGCAGAACATAAAATGGTTCTGCAAAGTTCAGCATATGCTTCCTTCTTTTCAATGAAATTGGAATGAGAGAAAAACTTTGAAACTGAACTATCTTATCTATCGTGTTGACCATAATTTCAATGATCGAGGTGGACTCAGTGCTAGGAGGACAAAATTCAACTAAAAGCTGAAAAGGGTTTGATCACACATTCCAGGAATGTGATAAAGAGCCATCAAGTCTTCTAAGTGATTCGCTCTTTTTCTAACCAAAAGTTTTGCAAGAGCTGACTGTAAAGCATCTTTCCTAAGGAGAAGAAACTTTTCTGCATCACCAACTAATGAGGTTGCCTACGGAGACAGTTCAAGTAAAGCATACTAAAAGATCAAAACAGAGCCATTCCACAAAGATGAAATGTTATTACGCATGCTTTGGCTATTAAAAATTAGTGAGAGTGAGTTTAACTGTTTAAGCACAATTGAGTCCTGATTCAGGACATACAAGATTTGAGCTTCTAAAGGCAACAAAGGATACTCATATAAAATAAGAAATAGATACGTATAGATCAAGTATAATTCGATTAAAACAGTAGCAGATTTTATGGGAAACTGTAGAACAATCAATTTTTTGGAAGCCATTAACTTCTATAAGGCTGCCCCCTTAGCCATGCATCATCCATCATTCACAAATAAACTCCATTCATCAGCCATTTTTCAATTCGCTAACCATTAACTTTTTATGCATGACTTCACAAAAGGTAGATTACTTAATCAGCAAGAGAGATAACAGAGTTCATAGTGTAGGTCCAGATGACTAGGCAGTCCGTTTCTTATCCAGTCAAGAAGTAAATCAATGATACAGCTGAATATTCGTAGCTGCCATGAACATTAAAAATTACCACCTGGCCGAAAAGAATGTCGTATGTGATTATGTACATCAATTCCACTTGCTTCTGCAACATAAACAGTGGATGTAACTTATCACATTGCAGTAATTGTTTGGCACAGAACGTGTTTGAAGGCACCCAAACATCTATCAAAGAAAGGATAAACCGACACCAAAAGAGTAACCATTGGCGTGTTGAAGTGTTGATTATCAAACTATTTGAGGGACGTGGTTTCTTGAGCAGTGATGGTTGAATTACTCAGATCTATAGATAAAACTCCAGTTTGGTTTGTCCAAATTTTATGGGAAGATAAGTGTCATAACCTGTGTTACATGGACTCAATACGAGTGTCTGGGTCAGATGTGTGTTTAAGTGTCAGATTCATCTAATTTTCAAAACTCAAAACATACAGAGCAAAATATCCCTACCTATTTTGCTTTTCAGTTATTCCTTATAAACATGGTGTTTGATGTGACGCCTATGATACATGGACTCGTTTCGATGTCCAGATCAGATACGTGTCCAAGTGTCGGACTCGCCTATTTTATAAATTTTAGAATACAGGGACACGGATCCTTTGTTGGACACGGACACCTGGGCGCGTCTGAACTTATAGGATTGAGTTTGAATATTAAGGTACATACATGTAATTTTATGAACTTTATATGGGTAACATCGGTGTTTTCCAACTTAATTTTGGGTTGCATCTAATATGAACAGCTCATCAATTTAAATGATTGGCTCCTCCTCCTCCTTCTTCCCTCGCAGACCAGATCTGCAGCCCTTCTTCTTTCTTTGATCTTCTTCCTCCGCCTTCTTCCCAACGGAATGGCGTACCCGTCTGGCAAAAAAGGAGTCTGGCATGGATCGGTGCAGGTCTCCGTGTAAGGTCGTGTTGACACGGCCCATTCCCCCAAAGTGAAGGGTCCATGTAACATAGCGCACATTGTTTTAATTTAAAACTTACATGATCACAGAATAATGATGAACGAAAAGAAACACCATAAGATAGTGTTCTCGGCGGCATATCCTATGAGATGTGTCGCACATATATCCTATGTCCGACACAGGTACTTCACGCATCTTGAAGAGTCCATGTATAGTCCATAACAACTCAACCGAAGATTGAGAATATCCAAATGGGGATTTGGAGAAGAAATTTCCTTCAAACTCATAATTTCCATGAATTCACTTTTTTGTTTCTAAAGCCAGCCAAAATTAAGAGTACAAATCTAGGTTTTCTACTTGCCAAAAATCCTCATTCGACCATATGGTGAACATAGTTAGAATCTCAGTTGCATACAGGCTAGTATGTTCTGTTTCTCTTCTTTGCGGGTAGAAAAAGCTGATGTCCCATACCGCTAACCATTTTGGCCATGGCCGAAACACAGTGTTCTGGGAGAAATGCTTGTACCAGTCGAGATATTCATTTTTGCAACAGTGTCAATCTAGACCCAGATGACAGATTTATAGCTTGATGCTGCAGAGAAAACTTCTTCACCGGCAACTATACTCCACAGTTTCCTAAAGATCTATGGAGAAAACCCCTCCTTTTTGCGCATTCGCCTGCTTTTCAAGATCCAAATGCCATTGGCTTTAGTCTTTTAGAGAGAGAGGGAAGAATAAAAGGGTACAGCTGGTTGGAGAGGAGAGCTTATCAGGAAGGACATAATACGTCGCTCAGTTTTTCCCGTGCACAAAAGTGAAGTCCCTTCTATAATCATTGTTCCTGTGCCATGTTTTGTTTTTAATTTGTTCCCATTTCTATTCATTTCAATTGAATCTAGTATTGTAAACTTTCATCACAACTAATTTTGTCACTTTAAGGAAATAAAACTTCTTTTTAATATTTAAGTTTAATTTATGTCATGTATGTATGTACATAGTAACAAAATGTATCAAGTAAATTACGGTAACTTATAAATCCTAGTAAATCCCAAATGGTACGGAATACTTAAAGAAACGTATCATTTCTATCCCCAAAACATACGGAAAACAGAAGGGATTATACATGTGGCGAAGAGAGCAACAGCCCACATAAAACAACGCAACTGTCAAGGGCATGCTTTCAAATGCTAATAGCTTTTAAACAAATCTCCCACTATACACTAACATTGAGGGACACAATGTATCTATTTTGGCCCCATGTCACCACTCACATTCCCCACGGGTGCATGGGCACGCGCTGCAAGGAAAAAATGATTCCCATCTAGAATAATGTGATTTTAAACACTTAGCACATCCAGGTTCTAGGTAGCGGTACTCTTTCTTTTGAATACTGGTAGAGCAAGCACCCATTGTTTCTTAATACTTTCTTAAGCTTAGTTTTGACGGGTCAACCTACTATGCCAGGGAAATCCTTGATGCGAGGAGGAGGGGGAGGGGGAGGGGGGGGGAGTGTGCATAATCCATGGTGCAAAGTAATATAAGAATATTGGTGTTCCTTTCTGCAAATCACTACAGAAAAAGGGGAGCAATAAGTGGAAATGGAAGGAAGAGTAACAAGAAGGAAATAAACAAAATATGAAGTACACCGCAACCTTAGTTGCACAAAGCGGGGGCGGGGGCGGGGGCGGGGGCGGGGACGGGGGCGGGGGAGCGTAAGAACCTGGAAGAATTTAAGGTTGGGAGCAGCTTGAATAAATAAATTCGTTAGAGTATTACCATTTCTTGAATATAGCTTGATAGAGGAAGGGAGAGAGGGAGGAAGGGCAACAACAAACAAGGAGGCTTTAAGGACTTGAAGGAAGAGAGAAACAAGGAATTGAGCCGAAAGGGGCTTGATTTCTTGGTACTCTCTCCATGCATCTCTGTCCGGATGAAGGGATCGAGTTCCCATATAAGCTTGGGACGAGATCCCGTGGAGCTTCTACTTTGGATCGCAAAAGCGAGTTTCCGAGAGAGAAGCGTCACCATATGAGGAGTTTCCTGCAACTAAGACCGCAACAATATAGTAGCCTTAAGCAACAAGTCTTATGCTTCAGAAATTCCTTTTACCTTCCACCTGCTATTCAGCACACTAGCAGCCTCCAGAACATCCTTCATGATTGGAAAGTCTGAGCAAGATGAAGGACGAAACAAGAAAAAATGTCAACTGTCAAGCTTCATAATGTGTTTCCAACACAGAAAAACGATTGTTGGGCAGACCTTACGTGGTTACAAATTCATCTTTTTCAGTAAAAAATAATCAGAAGAAGAAATTTCTCCGAGTGTTAGTACATAGAAAAACTGATCTCAAAAGCATCACAAGGCCATTCAAACTTGGGCTCGGCCCTCACAAGCTATGAAGGGGTTCAATTGCTTTTTCCCCACTTCTTGTACGTACCCGTAACTGTCACGTCACTACCATTAATAAGCAGCCATGAACAACATTTATCATCCTTTATCTTTGATGAATACAATTTCATAGGAAAAGTTAAAGGGAAAGGGAGGGAGGAGGGGACCAAATAACAAAGAGAACACCTAAGCAATAAACCAAAACAGAACATACAACCCCACCTTAGACCACCTCAAATAGCAGAGCCCTATCCATAAAGGCCAAAACAGCAAGATCAAGAAGAATGTATCCGAGGATGAGGAGTCTCAACTCCTTCAAAAGTCTGCAAGCTCCTCTCCCTAGAAATGGACCACATAAGACATGAGGTCGCTAACCTCTATCTTCTATGTAAAGCCTGCTGAAAACTAGCCCCATTTCAGCTCCAGGAAAAAAACCCTGACCCACATAGGCATCACCCCCACCATCCTAACCAAGGAATGAAGCAAGCACCAAAAGCTTCTCGCACAATGACAATGGAGCAATTCATGGTCGACCGAATTCCCATCCTTCTTATACACAAACCACCAGTTTCTACTGATCCTAAGCCTCTGCCAAAAATTAGCAAACATTAAAATAGCGTTGTTTAGCAGTCCATACAAGAAAGCCACTTTAGGAGGAGCACTAGCACAAACACACCAAACATTTCAAGGAAAATACAAATAGAAGGAAAGAACAGAGGAAACTCAATTCTTCACCGACCTCCGCCACACCAAATCATTATAGTGGACTGGACAGTCCGTCTCGCAAGACATCCAATATCTTTGCACCAGATCCAGCTCCCAAACAATAAACTATCTGTTAAAAGGAGTCAAGTGGCTAAAGTAAACACCACTGATGGCAAAACCAAGGTACACAAAACATTACTGAGGTAATAAAGAGTATCTTGTACCTTCTAAGACGTGGATTGCACACCCTTCTTCCATCTGAAAAAGACATACTTTCCGAAACTTAGTCTCTATTTGAACTGTCAATCTGTACAATTCCTGACAGCGAACAGTCTCCCACGCCAAAAATGCAACCAAAATCTGATACGGTTCCTCCTTCCCGCCACAACTCACACCATAGTGTACTCTCAATGGCCGAGAGTCCAGCCATGAAGGTGCTTACCAAATATACAATCAACTTGCCCTCCTCCACAACAAACCTCCCTTTGTAGAAAACCTCCACATTTAGTTCCCCAAAAGGTCCTGATTAAGCAGTCACAACTACTTCAAGCCCAACCCACTTTCTCCCATGGAGAGCAAACGGTTTTCTGATTCACTATCTGATATTTAGAGGTATCTTCATTTCCCTGCCAAAGAAATCCCTTCTTAGTTTCTCAATCCTCTGACTTTGGAATTGGGATCGGAGACATAATGTATGCTAGAAGACTAGAAAGAGTGCTCTCAATACGAGTAAGCTTCCCTCCTTTGGAAAGATAATGTCTTTTCCACCTTGCTAACCTCGACCCAAATCTTTCAACGATAGGATAAATTAATTTAAATTTCCAATTTTGCTCCCAGCATAAGCCACAAGTATTACGTTGGAAAAGAGCCTACTTAACACCCCAAAATGTTTGTATCACATTATTCAAAATCGTCTTCAACCCATACAGAGCTTCGAAAAACAAAAGAATGCCCCTCATATATCCCATTTAAGCCTTTTCAGTCCCACAAAAAAAGAAGTGCATCTTCCACAAAAAAGTAGGTTAGAGATAACCTTAGACTCCCCTTCTGCATCCCAACCACAAACCCTTCTTATAAGTTTCCTTGCACAACTCGACTAATCATTTGGCTAAGTGCCTCCATGACCACTTAGAATAACAAAGGGCATAGTGGATACCCTTGTCTGATACCTAGAGAAGAAACCGGCCAGAGAACTATTAACCAATGGAAGACCCATATAAAACCTTTCCACTTCTCACCAAATCCCATGTGAGTCAAGATATCCAGTTAAAGTGGTCATAAGCCTTCCCTCTGTCTAACTTGCACACACCCCAACTTACTCTTTCCTAGCTTATCTTCCAGACACTCATTAGCATAAGCACTGCATCCAAAATTTGCCTCCCTCCAACAAAAGCATTTTATGTCTCTATGAAACCCCAACCACACTGTACATAGTCGAAAAGACTTTAGCCAAATTATAGACACTGCAAACAAAGCTAATCGGTCTTAGTCTAAAATATTTTCTGCTCCCCCTTCTTCTGAATCGTAGTGATAAAAGAAGAACTGACTCTCCTTTTAGACTCTCGAAACATTGCCGTGACATCCTCCTTCACCACTTGCCAACAATGTTGAAAGAACGCCATTTTAAAGCCATTCAAACCCGGAGCCTTGTCCCTAGAACACGCTTTTAAATCTTCTTCAACTTCCTCCTCCGCGAAATGATGCTCTGGCCACAATTTGTCCTCTTCAGTTTTAGTCGAAAATTGTGTATTATCTGATCCTGGTCTCCGAACATCATCCTCCTTATACAAGTACTCATAAGAGTGAAGAATGCATCTATGATCTCACCATCCTATGTCAAAGTATAATTAGTATCTCCTATAACTAATCTACCCAAGCAATTGCTTCTCCTATGTGCATTGGACGAACAACGAGAATACTTGGTGTGTTTCCGCCACCTTCATGCAACTCCAAAGCTCTAGATTTTTTGAAGCAAAGTCAACAACTCAGCTAAAAATCAACTTACCTACCTTTCTTGCCTCTTTCAAAGTTTCCTCATCGGAGATACCCCTACACTATCCTTGACATCCAAATCTAATTTGCATCCCTAGCTCGTGCAATGTTAGTTGCACCCTACCATAGTTATCCTTGTTCCACCGCTTAAAATCCTCCTTAAGCTATTTCAACCTACATGCCAAACACCAAAAAGGTCGTCTAACAAATTATTGACCTACCCATCGACTTCTGAGCGCAGCTAGAAAACCTTCCTCCCTAAGCCAGATGTTCTCAAAGAGAAAAGGGCTTTTACCCGCTTCTCAATACTCCACTATCCAGAAATATAGCACAATGGCAGATACTGGCCTTGGCAAGCAAGACTCGGACACATTTGCGAAGATCTCCTCCCAATCAGAGGAAACCAAAAATTCGTCCAATCATGACTTGGCAATACGTCTCCCATCTTACCTTTGAAGAATGACAAGAAAAATCTGACGCTCTGTCATCAAAGAGTGAGATATTGCTCTACAGATCACAATATGCAATCAGTTAATCAAGCAAAGGGAAAAGATGCTACTGGTTCATTATTTTGAACCAAAATCACGCTTTTAGTGCTTCTCATGTATGTGACATCAGCAACTTAACCATATAAGTCACATTACAATAACTACATATCACAAGACCAAACCTATATCTAATTCTAACATTTCACATAGAAAGTAAAAGAGGCATAGCATTGCTGACTTACACTTGAGGGTTTGGCACACAAGGGCAAAGGTAGCCTTCTTGTTCCTCACAGAGGGGCTGTAAATTAGGGTTTTGATGGAGCCGACGGCTCGGCGCCGAGCGTCTCCCTGGAGCACGCTCCGCAAAACCTTGGCCGCCTCTCTCCGCACGAAGTAAGACGACCGCTCGGCGTTGCTCAGGCGCCGGTCCCTTGACGGCTGGGACTTGGGTTCCGTGCCTGCTAGTGCCGGCCTCTTCCTCTGCACCATTGCTCTCACTGCCCGAGTGTAGCAGCAGAACAAGAAGTAGGGCGGGGTTTAGTAGCAGTAATTTGGTTCGGGTTTTGGGATTATGTCGGGTTGTGTTACTCATGGGCCAGGCGGCCCAGGCCGATTAGTAGGTATTGTTGGGTTCACATAATTGCCAATGGGACTCGATTAGGATCGGTTTCTTAGCTCACTAATGTGGCTTTTTTAAAACATAGCAAAAACTCGTTTATTCTTAACTCATTCCTTCTTGGCGCAAAATTTTTCATATTACTCTTGAGCTTTCTATCCCGGTAATTTTTTTATTTTTTTTACTTCGCCCCAAGCTTTGGGACATCCAAAATTATTGTCTCTTCTGTTATGAAATTTCGAAATCATGAGCTGACTCTATTTGGTTGGGTCTGATTTGGACTGTGTTAGACTCGTCTTATTGTGATATTTAATTTCAGTATATAGTCATGACAACAATCCTGGAGCACGAAATTTACCATTTTGCCTTCATTACCAAAATTTCACGAGTCAAAAAAAGTTATGAAAAAGAAAAAAGAAATTGTGCTGTAGAAGGGGCCGAGCTTGGGTCGGGTTTGCCTTGATCACTTTTTAAGTTATTAATTTTTTTGTACGTGAACACTAGGAATCCAACCTTGATCACTTTTTAAGTTATTAATTTTTGTACATGAACACTGGGAATCCAACCTAATATACCCCATAAACAGCCCTAGTATTAACTGTTACATACCAATTTAAATCAAGAAAATTACAGTTCTTGACTGTCAAAAGCAAGGATTCAAGGCAAAACCAATGTTAGCACTTGAATACGGCGTTGTACTCGCTAAACATCGAGATTTTTCTACAAATAAGATCATTTCCTCCAACAAAACTTCCATCTTCAAGAGATTTTAGTTGTCTTGACCAAAAAAAAAAGGTATTTAAGTTTGTTTAATGCAAGTGAAAAGAAAATCCATGAAACTGGGGATAGTAAGGTGCCTTCTTGTATAACTATTTGTGAACCCAACAATGGGACTCAAAAAGCAAGAAGGTGATCGGAAGAGAGAGAGAGAGAGAGAGAGAGAGAGAGAGAGAGATGCCCCTATCTTGGTGTTTAAGAAGACTTTGACGACCTTTACGTTGCAGACTTGGTTGGAATAAAAGGGGAAAGAAGATGGAAATCGAAATTAGTAGAAAGTGAAGTGAAAAATATTAAAAAAAAAACAAGAAAAGATAATTAATGCTCTCATGTGTAATTGGTAAAATAGATAATTTTAAAGAAACTTATGCGCTTATTTTTACCATCCTAATTTAATTGCTATCTTTTTTAAGTCTAAAAATCTAATAAAAAGGTTGGCCTTCCTTTTGTTACAACTTTACTTATGTGGTACACTACCCCATAGAGTAGCCTTATTTCTTTATATTTATTAGATAACTTTGAAATTTCTTAAAAATTACTATCATCGATAATTAAAGAAAAGGAATACATGTGCACATCATGATTGAAACCTGTAAATAACTCTAGATGGGATAATTATGGTGCTTACAACAAAAATGGGAATAAAAAGTGATTACGAACAGACATTTCAATCAAGCTAAACAAAAAAAGTTAACAGTTAAATAACTACAACATCTCAAATAATTATCGATGTAATGCCACGAACCCCAAGGCCCGTGCTATGCCACCAATTATCCATTAGTACCCAACACCGCTGAATAACCTAATAAAGATAGAACATAGCAACTAAATATCCTTCAATATCGAATTAATAAAATATCCAATAGAATAAATTTAATTCCCAAACCTTTCAAAATTCACAAGTTTACAACTAAATACTGGACTAGAAAAACAAATATATAAGTTTTGAGCCTCATGAGCATACGTTAAACAACTTCACAAAATAACCATCTTAAAATTTAGAAGCAACACCATGCATACCCTTATGAACCGATTATTGGACGCTTACTTGGCAACAATTGGGCGAGACCTTCAGAATGTTCCGCATGTCTATACACACTTGCTTTTTGTTAATAGAGGGAATACTCTAGAGTAATAGGGGATAGGTAAACCTGTGGGGAGGAAGAGAGGGTATGCTCAAATAGCCCAACAAGAACACAGAACGACAAACGACAAACAAACGGGAGAAAACAACAGTAACCGCTGAATAAGAATAGTTGTGTAGTTACAAAATATTAAAAGTCATACATCAAAACTCACAATCAATAGACACACAGCTCAAAACATCATCCGGAAAGCTCGAACAAGATGCAAAACAATCATCGCTCGAGAGCCAAATCCATCATAATTATGATGGCTAAATCCATCGTAGCTTTACAGCTAAAACAATCTTAGCTGAGGAGGAATAAACCATTCACCAGTCGGAGTACAACAGACATCATGTAAACATACGATAGGCTAATAAATCATCCCATAGTCTTAGTACAACAGGCATTGCGTAAATATACGACAATTCTTCTAAGAGCACAAAGAATAAATAAAGTGAAAATGCGAAGCAATTAATAACGAAGGACACGGTTGTTCAAAACTAAATCGTGCAAACACAATCTCTTAAATAGATTCATTCATCCAACTCACATAATACTATGACCACCCATTTTACCACAACAAATCCTATCATGCGAAATTATATTAATCTAACCTAGGATTAAGAATCCACAAAACTTCTTTAATCTCCTAGAAACTAATATTTTAATTGCTAAAAGCATTTAGATTTAACCCCAAGCCTCTCATATCATTTGTAAGATTAAAATCTCAAAATCGTCGCTAAAACACATTACATTGTACATATAATTTCGCCTTTCAAAAATACTTACCTATGAAAGTAAGTAAACCATGTGGTTCCCGCAATGTAATAAAGTTACAGGAAAAGATTCAGAAAATAATTCTCAGAGTACCATCAGTTATTACATCTCAAAGAATCCTTAAGAAAAGCCTTCATCTTTACAAGGGAAAGATGAGGGTATTGAATACCTAAAGAATGCTCGCTCTCAAGGCAACGGTCTACTCACATAATGCTCTATTAATCATGAGACTAGAGAGAGTAAAGTTTAGTCTTGAGCTTTAATGTTTCTATGCTAAATTTCATATGGGTTCCATAAAGTTAACGTAACGTCCTCGTAACCTCAAATAATTTTTCTTGTTTTGATAGAAAATTTTGGTTGTAATGATTTTGGTCAAGCAATAATAGCGAATATGTGGTGTGCTTCGATCGCTTGGAAAATATGTTTTGATCGACTAATTCATTCAAGAAACATAGTTGTTGATGTTTTTGGTTAATTATTCTGTAAATGGAATTTTTTGATAAATGAAACAAAGTTTTATAAGGTTAGCAGTAGATGTTAACAAGGAAGAGTTTTTAGTGGGCTTATTTCTAGTTTCCAAATCGAGGCTCATTAGTATTGCTTATACTTTTTTATTTACAATTTAATTACTCATTAGCAGAAATGTCCACCTGAAGACCATTGAGATTCTTTCAAATATTAGTATTAGTTAAATACTAATATTTGATAGAGACTAATAGTGATATTAAGAATACATTACATTGCTATGTGAACTAATGCACAACTTTCAAGTACTAGTTAAGTTTAGTTAAATGCAACTGGAAAAATGATAACTGTACCTCACTTTCAACCATCAGCACTCAATTTTCTGTCATGAGTAATCTAAAAATTCACACTAAAAGGAATCTTTAATTTAGTCCCAATAACCATAAGTCCAATTGTCATTTTTTTCACTACAATTGTTGAAGAAAAATAAAGCATGCGTGAATTTATAGGCAAGCCACAGTCTTTTTTAATCATCTTTTAGTATTTCGTGTAGTATAGTCACCTTACTATAAGGTTGATAAATGTAATTCTTTTTTTTTTTAATTATAGCCAACTCGAACAAACTAAACCCACAATTTCGTCCAAGAAATCATTTTGGAAACAAATTATGTTTAAGCTCCACTTCACTTTTAGGTATATGACCTTGACTTTGCCCATTAAAAATCTCTCTCGTGGAACGTACTGTATAATCAGTTTAACGATAGTTGTAGAGTTTAAACGCTGAAAGTGAAACTTAAATTTTCTCCCCTTCATTTTTTTGGTAGTAATAACATAAGTTAGAATTATCTCTTTCTTATCTGGCATAACCTTACTGGCCGAGGTGGTCATGTGCCTAACTTTAGGCCGTTAACCAGGAATACAAGTCTCAAGTCTGCTACTTGCAGATTGTTTATTTTCATTGGGTGCTTATACACTTCAAAGTTCAAACATTGAAAGTGACGGTTTATCGTCTACAAAACTCGTCAACGGACTCCCAGGACGTTAGTGGACTACCCATTATTCTTCTGGAGAGTACAACTTTAGCTTTGAAAAGCTACTCCCCTGAACTTGCTTCATCTATAGTGTGTGTTTGGTGTAAAAGCTAACAATGCTGATATTTTATGTTTTAGGTCATTAAGTAGTTCCTGATATTATTACAACCTGATAAGAAGTAAGTGGGTTCACTTATACATGGAGGTGGCATAAAAGAAGTAGTCCAAGTGAAAAATCAAGTGTGCTGAAGTTGAACAGATCAAGGACGGAACAAGGGTCAAGGCCAAGGTCTTTTTCATATAACGATGATCACTAGTTTAATGCTTAAGTCCAGCTTCAAGATCTAGAGTCAAGGTCGAATCAAGTCCCTTATTTATAGTGGTTGAGAAGGTGATGCCACCAAATGATACCGAGGGGCACATAAAGTGTCAATACTCCACGAAATGTCAGATCGCATATTCACATGGCCTGTCCTGCATAGCTTCACTTTGTCTGTCTGAGAAAAAACTAGCCCGACGAAGCATCGGTGTGGCCGGAGAACCCCTTGATCTAGCAACCAGCCTAAAGTCCTTACCGAGTCCTAAAAGGTTATCGAGAGACGCGGGGAACCTGTCAGTAGTGAGAAGACCCAACACTCATCTGCCAGGCGGACCAGGATTGATGCCCTTCGAAGACCTGCTCCCATCTCGAAGTGACACGAGGGTCATGGTCCCTAAGGATGCTAAGGAAGAGCGCCTATTGCCAAAGCACATAGATTAGTCATGTATACACCTTGGAGGAGATAGTGTCGCGAAGGAATTGCTTATCTTACAGGTGAGTCCTTGTGCTAGAGCACTCAGAGCGTGCCAAGATAATGTCCCAGAGGAGTCACCTACCTAATGGACTGATGTAGTGTCTCGAAGGAGTTGCCTACCCAACATATCAAGCTAGTTTTCTGAAGGAGTCGTCTACATGTCGGTTTGAAGTAGTGTCTCAAAGGATTCCCCTACCTGGCAGGAAGGGAGTCCTCATGTTGGAGCACTTAGAACTCCTTGACAGAGGTAGTGTCTGAGGAAATTGCATATCTCACGATGAGTCCTTATGTTGATAGCAATCGAAGCGCGCCAAGGTAGTGTTCTAGAGGAGTCACCTACCTGGCAGGAGGAGAGTTCTCATGCAGGAGAACTTGGAGCTCCCTGACGAAAATAGTGTCTCGGAAGAATCATCTGTCCTCACGATGTGTAATATCCCACATCGGATGTAGAATAGTATGAGATGACCCTTATAAGACCTTGCCAAGGAACTCATAAGTATCTACTTGGCTAGCCCTTTTGAGGGAGGCAATGCCCTGTGGTGGGGCCATGACCGGGTCGTTACAGATGGTATCAGAGCCAACTCTCGAAAGCTCGGGCTGGGATATCCAGTCGGGTTGCCGATGGTTGGGGAAACGAAGGCAAGCTCGGGTATATCCCACATCAAGAGGATGGTTGGGGAAACGAAGGGTGAGCCTAGTATATCCACATTGGCTAGAGATGAAGATTCTGGGCTATGTGTGATCGAGCCTTAGCGAAGACGCTAAGGTATAAGGAGGGGAGATTGTAATATCCCACATCGGATGTGGAATAGTATGAGATGACCCTTATAAGACCTTGTCAAGGAACTCATAAGTACCTACTTGGCTAGCCCTTTTGAGGGAGGCAATGCCCTGTGGTGGGGCCGTAGACAGGGTCATTACACGATGAGTCCCTATGCCAGAGCACTCTGAGCGCGCCTACTCAACGGGCTGAGGTAGTATCATAGAGGAGTCACGTATCCCCATAGTGAGTCCTCGTGCCAGAGCACTGGGAGCATGCCAAGGTAGTGTTCAGGAGGAGTCGCCTACCTGACGGGACAAGGTAGTGTCCCGGAGCGTCGCCTACCCTGAGATATGTTGCACACTCCAAAGAGTAGGTCAAAGCATGTTCAGCAACCAACACAAGGTGTGCATGGTATGGTGAAGGGACGGACTAACGGTGAGCCGTGGTAGTGTGACAGAGTACTAGGGGACGTGAATGTATAAGTTGCATGGTGCATGGGCATGACGGCTTGTGTGAAATGCCAAGGGCATGCTCAGTGGAGATTGCGCTAGTATTCAGTGAATGAGTGTTGTGCGGAGCATATGACATGGCAAAAGTGCATGGGCGAGGTCGAGGAAGGAGTGTCGGGGGCACGTATGACAATGGCAGTGCTTGGGGCGGGCCGACATGCATTATGCCACTGGTACATAACATAGTGATGGGTTCGGTTGCGGTTCAGCATCACGGCACTTAAGTGTAATGATGGAAATCTTGAAGCATGGATCTCCCAAGGAGAGAAGAGACCAATAGGTGAGGCAAGGAGTTCCCAAGGAAGAAAGATAATGACACCGGGGAGGGGGGTGGTGGGGGGGAGGGAGAGAGGCAAAAAGCCCCTAAGGTGAAAAAAGACCAAGAGGTGAAGCAAGGAAGCCCTCAAGAAAAGGGAGCCCTCATGGGTCAAGGAGATGGAACAACTCCAAAGGATAATGAGCCCCCTTGGAACACAGAGGGAGAACCCCCCAAAGGTGGGGCTCGGGCTAACCCCCAAAAGGGGCATAGGTGTAACACCCCAAAATTTTTGGAGCGTTAGATAGTCAATCGATCATTCACTTAGTCATTCAATCACCTCAATTCGATAAGAAAGTCCCAATATAAATCATAGCTCCTACAATAACTCAAACTCTCAATTAGAATGTTCTTAAATGCAAAGACTAAACTAATGTTCTCGATTATATTAAGTTTATACAATGGTTCTCTCGCAGGGGCTTAAACAAAATAGTAATAATCTAAGCTAAACCCACAACCAACCTCTAACCAATCCAAAGACTCTACTGATGGTTATTATCTGCAGAAGGGAACAACAAAAAAAGAGTGAGCTTTTGAGAGCTCAGTAAGGTCGCTTAAATTACAATGGAGGAATACAAACGATGACAGATTTACTTCGAAAGCAATAAAGGAAGAGATTCAATTCAGTCTCTTAAATCAGATATCAATAGAAACAATTTCAATTACACTATAAACGATGCAGATGGTATATTGAACATGAGTAAGATTGTAAAGCTACACAGGCAATACTCAATAACAATAGTAATTACATATGCATATGTACACTAGCTAGACCATAAAGTTATTAGCGTTTCCTGCAATAACAGACCATCCTTATACCACCTTCAATACAGACCATCCTTATTACGCATCAATACACTGTCTCGTATACTGATTACAATAATCGCCAATTCAATGAATAAATCGATGCTCAATGGGTAATAAATAATTAGCAACGATGATAATTTTCAATGAACACTTAAGGCTCAAAACAAGGTTTTAAAGGCAAATAATGCATTCTCATAGCAAACATAAAAGAGTCAAAAGAGATTCGATGGCAAATTAGAAAAAATATATACAAGGACAATTTGATGAACTGGGTTTTAGATAGAAATCCCTTATCTTAGTCCGAAACTATGTTAAGCTAATCAACTAACCTTAACCAGCAATCCTTTGAATTAACCTAAATAAACCAAATCATTTATCAGGATACAATCTAAGCTATGATGTTATAAACTCGGTATTAACTTTCTAAACAGTTCTGATCCCTACTCTCGAAATAAGCTAACTACAAGCTATTCACTTATGTCAAATAAAGATTTCTCAAAATGAGATAACATATACGTTGTTTATACACTAGGTGGATCAAAAAAGGTCACTTACATAATGCTATACATTTCCTCGATACCAGAATCCCGTGCGACGATTGCTTGCTACACTTGACCAAAAGAACTGCGCAATCCATTACAAGCTCCTCTTGAACGAGCCAATTGTATATGTGCCCATCTCCACTTCTTCGAAAACTCATTTGGAGCAAATCCTGCCATTTTTCCTCAATTTCTTTCATTCTCCATCTATTCGTATGAGTCCGACTCCATCCGGTTTATTAACTCTTTGACTCACTATCTTGAACTCTACAAGACAATGACTACAGATCTTTCCTTTCTTTCTTCATGTCATGCACACAAACCCACAACACAACACACACATGCACCCATATCACTCACACGATAATTAAAAAAAATGTACACAAATGCATCCGTAGTGCACACCTATACAAGTGTAGGACACTCTTGAGCATGGTACCACTAAATTTACCATCGAGAATGGAAACCGATGTATTTAAAATTACCAAAAATACACCCCGACCCCGATCGGCCATCGTACCAAAAGGAAAATCACCTAAACTTGTTTCTCAGACTAAAAAGTCCTTCTGGTGATTTTTCGCTCAAAACCCTAATATGATATTTTAACTAAGTGCTAACTGGCCACATCTCAATGATATAGTAAATGGTACTGAAATACCAAGAAACTTTAGACACTGAAGTGTCCCAATAAAACAAGATTACTGTAAAATTTTCAGTTAAAAAAAAACCTAATTTGCTATATTAAATAAATAAATAAAATTCTAAATAAAATCTTTTAATGCCTCTTTGTGTACCTAAAAAATCCCAGAAAATTCCATGATGTAGATATCGTAAAAATAATAGGTGTTTCTCTTTTGTATTTTGTCAAAATCAAATTAAAAATAGCTTTTCAAAATCTAACTAGGGACTGATGGAAAAAACTCAAGCCTTTAGCGATGCTTACACTTCTTATTTCTAAGTTCTTTGATCAAACACTCACATTTACACATTACACACATGCGCGCACACGCCCCCCCCCCCCCCCCCCACACACACACACTATAGTGGATGTCATTATCCTTCTCAGGTTACTCTCTACTACATGTATACACTAAAGAACTACACACTACATTCACTAATTATACATGTTTACACACCTTTTTCACACATACTTCCATGTTCTTACACACAACTACACATATACCCACTTTACATACACAAATACAACCCCCCCCCCCCCCATAAACCTATACACATAAATATCTATCTTCACTATGCACACCCATTACACCCTCTTGCTAGCCTCCTCAGCTACATAGGAGAAGACAATTCCCTGCGACCACTAAGGCTTGTATTTGCATGAATTAAGGCACCCGAAGAAAGCCGTGAAGTCTATTTGAACTTTTAATTGTACCAGTCCCTCTCCCTCTCCCTGGCCGAACTCTAATAAAAGCAAGCCTGTCCTCAACATTCTCCACTCCTATTTTCACTTTTGCCCCCATAAAGTATATCTACACACACTACACACACCATTTCAAACATTATTATAACACACGCACATAAACCTCAGCCTGACCACAAATGCACACACACTGTACACTATCTTACACAAACACACCACAACACATAGCCCTCCGCAAGTAGACCCACCTGTGCCCACAAACCTCTGTGCACCCACGCCTTCTTTACACACTCAATTTTGCCACACAAACACATAAATGCATACTCCTGTGAACACACTTGCTCTGCCTATTCGCACACTATATACATCATGCACTCTCTTGCACACACTTCTGCACAAACTCCTGCACACACACTACACAGCCACACATTCACCATCGATGAACCTTTGTCAAATATGACCATATGATTCGTTTATCCACAACAAGATCAAGCAAGGTTCAATCCACAAACTTATTGGGATTATGATGACGTGTGTATAGAGGTGGTTGTGATTGAAAGGGGTACATTAGAGGTGGTTCACGGCAGCTGTAGATAAGAGAAAAGGGATATCCATGAAATCGACTATGGTGTTGGAGAAATTGGCCACTACGACCATTGGTACTCCACGACTGGCTGTGGATTTGGCTGCAACTGTGGTAAGAGGCGGCATGGCGGTGGCAGCGATGCATTGGTTACGGCACGATGGTCGTGAAGGTGTTGAGTGGTGACATTTGGTGTCGGCACGACAAGAGTCGACCACATGGAATCGTATATGTGGACTGCGGCAGCGATCGGCTGACAGGTTGGCAGTGGCGATTGGAATTTCTAAAGATGATTATCGCGTTGAGGAACTGTACCAAGGGGATTCGACGTCGACAACCGAGGATGTAGCCGGAGAAATGGAGGAGATGGGTGGTTGACTGAAGATAACGCCGGCGTTGCTGGAGTCTTAGGGCCGACACCTCTCTCCTTTGTTGTCTTCTCTTCTCTCTCTGATTCTCTTTCTGCTTCCCATCTCCCCTTTTTTCTAGTTGACTCCTTTTATCCTTATTTTACTTACACACACACTATGTATATTTCTACTAGTACATTTCACTTGCCTCCAAACTCTTCTTTTTCCCAAGATCACTCTGCCATCTAAAAATAGTCAAATAGAGATATAACATCAATTATATACTAAATCCTAATTAAAAATAATTTCTCAAGGTCCTTCCTTCGTTTTCCTTACTTGACAATCACAATGCTCAAGCCAATCATCGCTAAAAGACACAAATATTCCTACTTGTAAAATTTGCCTCTAAAAAATCAAGTAAAATTGTTAAAAATTACTAAAAATTTCAAACCTAAAATCGGGATATTACAATAGTCCGACCCCTAACTAGGCGACGGGTCGTCAACTTCTTTTGCCTAAGGGAGTAGGCGCACAGAATCTAACACTTGGTACAATTTACAGAGAAAAGGTGGAGTGTATGTGACTTGAGCATGCATTTCAGACTGACAGGATTAGTGATTTGAAATTTGACCGTCTGAAGTGTCGTGAAAGCTTATCAGAAGAATGGTTAAAGGTACGTAATCTGAATAAACTAGCAACATAACCTTTTAATACAAAGCAGATTTCCCAAGTTTTTTTTTTACCTCATTCCAAACACACCAAGTTGTAATGTTTATGCAACTTTTTAACCCGTCAAACTTCGAGAATACGTATCGCATTAGATAAAGTAGTAAGTACACGACAGGTCCAATACTTCAAATCTTTAAGTAATTTCTGTAAGAAACAAAAAGGGTAAGTAATGTTTCTAGTATTGAGTAAATCCTAAACGGTGTTATAAAAGTCAAAGTTGACTTAATCTTTTTCACCGATTCTTCATCGTTAAAAATTTACTTTAATGATAAGTGTTGACCTTTTAATAATAAATGAAGCGATGAATTAACATATTTAAGGATGAATTAGCATGTTTAGAGGTGAAAATTAATACGAGCACATGTATCTGACCATGAGATAATAGAGACTAGTACCCGATCTGAAGCGGGGCCATGGCATCCATCGTAATCAAGCATAGACTGCAACCGGTCCCCGTTGTGAAGGGGTTGGTCTAAGCACGAGACATAGACGGCAAGAATTTGCACACGAAACCAAAATCACCGAAGTCTACTACCAAGTCGTCCTTGCCATGCCCCACCGTCATTGTCTTCTCTCTTCGTTGGCATCATGAGTTCATCTCAGTCAACTCCTTAATACTTTATGGAATAAGAATATAATAATAAGATCAAGAAAAGTACAACAAAATGAAAATGAAATATGTAACATATGGGAATAATAAAGGTTAAGCAATGTGGATTTTTTTTTTTATCAGGAACAGAAGGATAAGGACCATTTACTCTATATGTTGTAACAGTTTTAGTAATAAAATATTATCAGTAAAAGTGTGTTGTCTCTTTTTGCTAAAATTTGAGTGACAATTTTTTGTGTTTAGATTATATTAGCGATATTTCTTATTACAGTATAGTATAGATATTGAACGACTAAATATCCTAATTAGGAATGGAAAAACATTTTTTTTTATAAGTTTGACTCTTAAATGATGCGGCTTTATTATAAGCCAAAGATTTAAATTGCTAGACATAAAATTGGAATGGTTGGGTCAGCACTTGTCATGTCTCATCTATTGGGCATTACTTGTGCCGTTCTTCTTCCTTAGCCATCAGTAGCATTACTAACTCAGCACTAGCCATGAAGCTTCTCCGGACGTAGTAGGAAGGCTGCTAGGAAAGATCCAGCAGCCCCAGAGAGCAATGAAGATCATATATTTACCCCAAGCTCGTTCCATCGGTTGATCACCATGGCCATGGCAGGGAATTATCCCAACAGCTACATCTATGATAACACTCTTAGGCCACTGGATAGACCACAGAGAGAGAAGAATGCCAGCCAGGAAAACTCTCAGGTTTCAGATCAGTTCTTCGACTTCGATGAGTGGTTTGAGGAAGATCTAGAAGTTATCTTTTCAGGGTACCAACAGAATCCATTTCATGCTGCAAACGAAGCTGGTAACTCCAGTGGAAGTAGCAGTCACCTGGAAAGACTCGGCATCAGTAAGCAACACACTGATAAAACCTTGTAGGGATTATTAGCGTCACACTAGTCATACGGAAATTATTAGCATGGATATGTATAACGATTCTACATAATATATGCACGTTTAGACATAGATGTATCGCACAAATAGCAGCATTTAATGCGTATTTCTTGCTCAACGTGATTGTTTTGCGTCATCAGGGGGAAGGGGGAGTGGCCGGGAGAAGAAGGAAAGCAAAGATAGAGTTGCTTTCAAGACGAAGTCAGAGGTCGAAATCCTCGATGATGGTTTTAAGTGGAGGAAGTATGGGAAGAAGAAGGTGAAAAACAGCCCAAATCCGAGGTATCATATTGAAAGTTAACTTGTTATCTTTAGTTCCTAAAGATAGAAACACACTTCAAATCGAAATGTCAAAGAAAACGGTCGTGCCATTCATAATGCTGGCTTATAGGAAATAATAAGCATATATGGGTTGTACCGCCATTCAGGACCATGTACAATTCAATAGAAGAGACCTCACTCTTGTCTCTTACTGATCTTATCATGCTATCCACAGGAACTATTACAAGTGTTCAGCCGAAGGATGCACTGTGAAGAAGAGGGTTGAAAGGGACCGAGACGATCCGAAGTACGTGATAACAACTTACGATGGCGTCCACAACCACCAAGGTGTTTCGAGGTTCTGATTTCTTCAAGGAACTTGAGCCTCAAATGTTGTACGGCTGCAACCTTGTTACCAGTTATCATGAAAATTCGCACCCCGTTTTGAGGGCCTCGAGCCCCATAGATAACAGGATGCTCTGCTTCTTAAAGTTAGCTTTTTGCCCTGTACTGGTTCCACCACTGTTGCACACATCTTCACTCACACATTCATCATTTGAGCATTTAGACAACATACAATCTACATCTAAATTGGAACAAACCAATAATCAAGGATCAGGGGATGCCAATAATCAAGAATCAAGGGGATGTTATGCACACACCGAATGTGATGCCAATAATCAAGAATCAGGGGATGCCACTGAAAGCAAATAACATGACTAGTAACCCGGCCCCAGGCTGATAGTATGGATCCTACCGCTCCCATTTTCTTCCATCACTTCCTTTCGCATTCTGACCCATTTTTTCGAACCAATCTGAACGTAATTTCCAGATCAGTTTGAGACGAGAATGATCATAAAATGTTCAAGTGAATGCCAAGTGAAGATGCGATACAGGGTCCTCCAGCTAATGCTGCAATTCAAACAAAAGAAGTACAAACTGCGATGTTGACGACAAGTCAATGCAATCATCTTCAGAGTTTCTGAAAAACCACAACCGCCACAATTTGGGATCACAGCTAAGTGTCTTATCCTTTCCGCTACTTGGGTGACAAAGCTCCATCCGACCAGTGATAGAACTAACCTCATGGTGCACCAAATTTTGGCAAGACCATTGATTTTGTGCAAACTACTTCGTTGCCTAAGCACAGCTTTAAAGCAAAATGAAAATTTTGAGCTAAAGCTATATTTTGGAAAGTGACAATCCACGTACAAACTTTCCCCGAAGAAGTTATTTAAGAAGCTCAGAGAGAAAGAGAGATTTGTACAAACCTATAAATGTGTGTACTTGTTTGCAAGCAGAACCATATCGACAAGCATTGCATGTCAAAAACTAATAAGTAAAAAGTAGGGGAAACAATAGAAATTAACCTCAGTACTGAGTGACGAGAAAAAGGAAGAACACTTGAATTATTACCTTAATTGGCTTCGTTAGAATTACATCCAAAACATTCAAGTGAATAGTATGACCTTGTTTGATAGTTTTCATTGTTATCATCGATTCCCGTATACCTACTTACATGGACCAAAATCAATTCCCAAGCAGGCTATGCAATATAGCTATGTTCAGCCGTCCAGTACATTTTGGTTGGGGCAAGGTAAACTGCCATAACCCCCTCTATACACCTACTAGGTACATATTTAGTTACAGAAAAACTTCAATCTGACTGGGTGTCGTTAGCAGAAACATGGATTTCCTCCGGAAAGACAATGTCTGGATTCCGTATATGCAGATTCAAAGTCACCAATTCTTTCCAATTACCTCGTGCATTATGAACATGAGATGAGATGCTCCACAAAATATCTGTTGGCCTCACCTTCCTTGTCATTGGCGAGGATGATACAACTATTGCAGTTGATTTGGAAAAAGGGCGCTTGCCGGTCTTGCCCAAACCACTGGAGAGCAACCACCGGGAGCCAGACTGCTGCAGAGATCTGGAACCCCAGACTTTGTTGCCAAACTCAGCAATTAAACCAGCAACGTGGACTTCAGTGATTTTAAACAAAGGAATGCCTTCAATAATTCCTTCCATCTCTTCAACATTAGTCCCCCTCTCATCTTCACCATCGTAACTTCTTTCTGACACGATGGTGTCTACATTTGACTTTAGTGGGACAAAAACCCTCTCTACCTGAATTAGAGCAAGCATTGGGGCTCCGACTCTATCATAATCCCGCAAGGGATCTCTGAGCTGCACCTTTAGGGCTATTATGAAGTTGCTACTCAGGAAACCACTACTCCTACCTGATAGGTTGCCCCATTTGCCATCGATTGTGAGCCTGTCAATAACTAGATCCGGGTACTTATTGCTATGTGCTTCAAGGATCTTGGAAGTTCGATCACTGACTTCTTCATCTCCTAAAACTCCCGCATCAAGCCGCATCCATTCATCAAATGATACAGCCAAGACTATTAACTCGTCAACGGCATCAGCCTTGCTTAAAGAGGCTTTCTCAATAGACTGCAGCCTAATGCTTGAAGGCGCTTCCTCATCTGCCATGCCAGATTGAATTCTTAACCCTTCGATTAAGAGGGGTTCAATCTTTTCCATTGCCAAGGGAACAAGATCTTCTAGAAAAACATGCCCGGAATCAACTTCATCACAAACTGAGCTTGAGTTCAGGATTCTCAGGTTGTCAAAACTATGTGAGGAAGGTAATTCTTCAAGCTTTATCGACTTCAAGCCCAGATTCGAATACCGCCTACTAAAATAAATAAATAAATAAAACAGTTATAAAGTGCATTACGGAAAAACAGGAGGCTATAACCCTTGAGAAAACAACTTAGCAAAAAGTCACGAACCTTTCAAGCACTTCAGATCTAGAAGCAGCTTCCCTAGCATCTTGTTGCATTGTCTTCCCAGTGACATCCTCCAAAGGCATTAGTTCATTTGCCTGCAGAGACATCTTTTCAACTCCAACCAACGCCCAGCACTCTAATATCTCCTCGCCATTAGATCCCATTGCCACAGGTAGCACAACTGGACTAGATACTTGCATGATCAAGCTTTCGCCATTCTTCGTATTTCTGAAAAGTGAAGGATTCATAGACCGCAATAGACCTCCACTTTTTGTCTGAAAACTTGCACCCAAGCCTTCTCCAAGAGGAGGTAATTCTGGTGGTTCTTCAGGGCTAAAATAGACAGGACTTCCAAATCCACCAGAGCTAGCTCGTGGAGAATTTTGAAACGCCATCTCATTCCAGCCCCATTCTTGCATTAAAGCTTCAGTTTCCAAGTTTTCAAGCATTTTGGCCTCCCTTCTATTTCTGAGTGACTGGTTAACCATATAATGCTCCTCCTCAGCTGCTTTAATGATCGATGACAAATCAAATTTGTCAGAACAATCCCCCCACACATCAGTAGTTGGAGCAGCACCACTGAAGTCCACAGTTCCTCCTGTGGCATCAAAATTGAAAATGGGATCGCCAGAAGCTAGGGCATCCTTTTCAAACTCTTTCAAAAGACGCTCTCTAGGAGATTCAGGCTCAGTATCAGAACTCAAGTCAAGTGGACTCGGCTCAGAGCCCAGAAAGTTCATAAAATCAATGGCCACAGATTCTGTGACATCATCGAAGCTAAGGGATTTTACCATCTTGTCTCCTCTAAGACTTAATTTGGTCTTCATGTAGGGATTTTTATCAGGAAAGTTGCTTCTACCAAGTGAAGAATCCAACTCTGATGATTCGGAATTTGACAGGTTACTGAAAACTGATTCAAGTTCTTTAATGGTCAATTCATCAGGGTATATATTGTGTTCTCTGTATTTGCTATCATCTGCCATAAATACGTCGTCAACTTCAGGATTCACATTAGAATCCATTTCCTTATTGAGAGCTGTCCTGTCACCCTTAAAAATCTCTGCTACATTAATAGTTCCGATAACAGGGACATCAAAACTTTGAACCACATCATTTTCCAATTTCAACTGATCCTTCATGGAAAGTTCTACACCCTGATCAATTACAGTAAATTCAGCATCATCGCTCTCATTGCCACTATTTTCACCACCAGACTCTGGTGAAGAACCAGGCTTTGGTTTAAGGGGCTCTAAATGCTCATATAAGATATTCGACTCGTTTGAATTGCCTAACTTTCCCTCATCTAGTTTCTGATATAAGAAAGTTACCGACCGCGTAAGCTCTGACCCTCGATTTGGAAAAACTTCATTCAGAACTTGCATGTCTAAAGACCGAGTGGGTAAGTGAGACACGTGGTTTGAATTATGTGGAACACTCCGAAGCATGCCACTAGCATTAGGCCCACTAAAATCATTGGAAGGATCCACAGTACCCCGCCGACTCTCCTTTAGAAGATCAGGAACCTTAACCAAATTACTCGAGTCAAATGAGCTATCCCCGGTAATAGAAAACCCAAAGCTAACATTCAGCATAGCCCCTTTAGCCTTCCCAGCAAGCTTAAAACTTGTCATCCACTTTCCCGAGCTCCTCTTCTCCTCCTCTAACTCCTCCAAAGTAAGTGGAAGCAACCTCGTAAGGTCAACCCAATGCTTCCCAATATCTTGTCGCGGAGCCCCTAACACAGAAGCATAAAGCAAAAAGAGCTTAGGCTTATATCTCGCCGAGTCATGATGTCCGTTTCTACTACCGTATACAGAGCATTTATGCACTAACGTCTCTTCAATCTCAGCCATCCCCTGACAAATCCTAGCAGGGCGAGTTTGCAACACCTCATCCTTCCTTTTCCAGTTGACACATACACTAAGGTCAGTGAAATTCATCGGTAATCCTTCGATATCGTGTACATGGAGATAGAAACAACAGTTATAGCGACGATTTCTAATGTGGGTCAGAGCCTTCAAAGGCTTCCAATTCCATATAGAAGATTTCTTCTCCTTTTGCAGCAAGTCGTCGGTCAGATATTCCGATTTTGAGTCCAAGAAACGGGTTCTACCCACAGACTTAGACCAATGATCAGATACCGTAGTTAAGGGCTTTGAAGGTGGGAGATTTTGCAGATAAAGGGCTTTGCTTATTTCCTCAATATCCCGCAACAGCCGGCCACTACTAGACTCCTCACCACTGATCTTTCCAGATTCAACTTTGGAAAGCATTATCTTCACATCCAAGATATACTGCAAAACACAAAAATGACAAGAAAGATAAAATCTACAATCATCACGTAACATGTTGTTGGGGGGGGGGGGGGGGAGATCTGGGTATCAATTCTTTCCTAATCTTGGACAGCATTTTCTTCAAATCTAAAAAGATAAGAAAACAAGATTTGGCCTGCTAGTATAATTTAATTTTTTTCTGGGAATTGTATGAACTCAAAAATCCAACGAGTCCAATCATCTCCAGGTTCCCCCCGCGAAAACCTTCTTCCCCTTTTTATGGGTTTTCCACCCTACTGAAGAATCTTGCATTAGCAAGGGAAATTGTTAGGCAAAAATCACATAGCTTCAATGTTATTCTTCCGTGAGAAAGGCATACAAATCCAAACAAGCAACACCTTAAAACGCTTGAGCCATAAAAGTAAACGATTAACTAAACAACTGTTATATGCTTTACCTGTTCAGAGAATCGAATGTCAAATGGGTCGCTTCTTATCCACTCGGCCTCAGAGGACTTTGTAGAAGTGGCTGTCAGCCGAGGATTGTGGAGATGACGACGACGTTGGTTTAGCCGGAAGAATGTTATCGGGGATGGTGTTGGGTTTCTCTCTCTTCCGCTGTACATATAGCAGTTCCTTCGGGTCTATAGTCTACCAAACCCAACGCTTTTGTAAAGTGTTCTTGGGAAGAAAATGAATGCCTTGTCTTGTCTAGGAAAGTGCATGATATTATTATTTCATCTTTTTTCCCCTTTTTTGTTGACATTTTAGAGAGAGTAAATTCTTAATTAGAAAATAATATTTGATCTCTGAATATTGTTTTTTCTGCTAAAAGTCTCGGAAAAAATGTTTTCTAGCAATTTTAGCAATAAAATTCAATATTAGATTTTTTTGGTTGTTTTGTCTTGTAAAGTTCGTATATCACTGATTTTAAAAAGTTGATTTGAGGTTAAATTGAATTTGTTTTTAAATTTTGATTTAAGGGGCTTTTAGTATAATTATCTTTGGCAAAAGTAGTTTGAACCTAAACGATAAAAAATTCTTGGACATCGCTCAATGTATTCATACTCTTTTGGTTTCTACAAAGAATTTTAACACATTAAAAATATCTTTATACAATTTAAGTACATTACTACACACTTCTCTCTTCAACCACAACCATACACAACTACCATCTCCAATAACCAGCATCTTTTCTGATCTCATGTCTCACTTGTAGTTGTGTTCGTGTTCCTACACAAGCACACAATTAATTTGCAGACAATTGATTCACATGTGTAGAATCATTTTTGTTCTCTTTTATGAGGGCTTCTTCAAAGAATTTGGATGACTGAAAATTGCATAATGAAAAATATAAAATGCAGATAGTGCACCCAAATGTAAATTAAAAGCATCCAATTGCTAATCTACAAAGGCTTTTGTCATGAAAAGCTAAATTAGTCTTCCAAAGAAGGGAAGATTTTCCTTTGAAAAGAGAAAGAAAAGGATTTGACTGATGATAGTCCTTACAATGAGTTTGCATCTACCCCTATTTCTACTAGAAACTAAGGCCCTATTTATTTTACAAAAATATTTTTTTGAAAAATATTTTTCAAATTTTCAGACGTTTGGTGTGCTTATTAAAAAACTATTTACCGAAAACATTTTCCATTCACTTGAAAAGAAGACAAACTTTAAGGAAAATGGTTTACCCAAAAAGGGGGGGGGGGGGGGGGGGGGGAAGTCGTTTTCCTAGAACCAACTAGTCACTTTTCTCTCGTCTGCCTCATTCTCACTATTCTGAAATTGAACGACACTGCCTCTGCTACCATTGCCCTCCACTACCTTTCACGTTTCTCCCCTACATTCTCGCGCTCCCCGCGCTGGCTCTCCAGCCACTTAACCCCACCTGATCGGCCTCTAAGCACGGTGAGGCAGCTGGCTTGGGTGTCCCTCCAGGGTCGACTAGTCGGAGCCGAAGGTGCCAGCTCGGCTAGAGCTATAGGTGGTGGACTGAGCCCGGAGGAAGCCGTGGCTTGGGAGCTGTTTAAACCCATTCATCGGGTTCTAATTGCTGCTGTTATTGCCGTGGCAGCTGCTAATTCGAACAAAAATAAGCAGATTTATCGGCTCACTGTGTCTGTTGAATATAGGGTTAGTATTTTTTGCTTGTCTTCATAAATGGGTTTGCTTTAGATTTGAGTCTTGTATTTTGCAATTGAAGATAGGTTTTGTTAGTTCATTTCTAATTAGTGACCTTTTTTTAATTTGTTTTTGTTGATTCAGTTTGTAATTTGAAATGCTTGTGTTTTGGGGGTTTAATGACGTCTTTTGATTTAGTTGGGTATCTTTAGATGTTGATAGTAATCCACATTTTCAGCTGGAAACTAGGGTTCATAAATTTCCGCTTGCTGAAAATTAGTGGGCATGCTTTAAGTTTGAAAACGTCAATTAATTATTGATCTTAGGGTTTGTTTTATTTTATTGTTGATTGATGGTTTTCGTTTGGCTTTATTTTGTTGATTCAGTTTTTGATTTCAAATGCTAGTATTGTGGGGGTTTCATGGTTCTGCATCTAGGGTTTATTTAAGTTTTCAGGGCATTCTTAGATTTTGTAGCCCTCCAGATTATCAACTTTGATATGTTAGACAAGACAATATTCTGTCCCTTGTCATGCTAGCCCTCCAGATTATCAACTTTGATAGCTTAATCTTTAGTGTCTGAATTGGTTCGTAATCAGATGCCAAATGCAAATTTGTGGAGTAATATGCCAAGAATAAGTATCAGGTAGACATGGATAAGGGATTCAGATTTGAAAGGAAAGGATGCTGGCCTTTTCTTGCACATTGACACAGATGTAAGAGAGGAAATTCAGAGTTGTTTGCCATTATTCTGCCTTAGAAGGGAAAGGAAAAAAGGCATAAGTTTGGAGAATTGCATTCTTAAATTCTGGTTCTGTCCAGTGTTTACATGCCATTGTGCCAATCTTCCTGTTGTGTAAATTGGAATTTCAACATAGATTTGACAAAGTATAAAGGCACCCAAGTAAAGCAGTTTAATTATTTAAAAGATGAGTCACTCCTTGCCTAGCACTGACCTTTCCAGAAGCAAGAAAAGAAGCATCTTTTCCTTTAAGTTGAAACCAAAAACCTGATTAAGACTTTGTCTATAGTTAATTGCAGAGTGCATTGCATCTTTTCCTTTAAGTTGAAGCCTGCTATGTTCCCCAGCCTTTAATTGCATATAGTTCTTGAACTGATCTTTCTCAGTTAGGCCTCTTTGCAGCATTGGTTCCTGTCCCCACCCTTTAGCTGCTGGCATCTATAAGAAGACTGCATGCCTCATCCCCTTGGATTGTGTAGTAGCACTTGCTGAGATAGCATTCTGTGATAAGTGACTCTTAGCCTGTTTTCTTCTCTGGTGATTTGTGCAACTTTGGTTTGTTTTTGTGCCGTCTATCTATGGTGCTAAGGTTCCTAAAGCCGGCAAAATCGAGAATATATTCCAAAGGAGCCTCGTGTTAATGATGAAGTTGCGAGGGAGAGGTACATGAACATCATTTTATATAGAGGTGATCGACACTGCATAAGCCAAGTACGTATGAGGCCTTCGGTATTTTTTGGACTGTGTGATCTTTTAACCAAGAAAATTTTAGTTCATGCAACTACAAACATGTCAATTAGGGAACAAGTTTTTATTTTTCTACACGTACTTGGGCACAGCGTAAGATTTCGGGTGATAGGTAGACAATTGATAGGTCTGCGAGACAATCCATAGATATTTCAAGATTGTCCTCAAAGCAGTATTGAAATTGTATAAAGAGCTTATTGTACAACCTGAGAATACTTCTCCCCCAAAAATTCGATATAGTCGCAGGTTTTTCCCCGTATTTTCAGGTTAGTTATCATGTGTAGGAGGCGTGAAATAACATTATAAATACATACTTTTATTTAACTATTTGTAATGTTGTTGAGTGCAATTATAGGACTGGGTGGGGGCACTAGATGGAACTCATGTTCGTGCTGTGATCCCTCAAAATATTTAAGAGAGGTTTCGTGGTTGAAAGGAGGGAATGACACAAAATGTCTTACGTGCAATCAACTTTGATTTGAAATTCACCTATGTACTCGCTGGATGGGAAGAAAGTATTGTAACTAATGCACTTTTGAGGTCGAGAGGTTTAAGCATTCCTGAAGGTATTAATAGAAGTTGGAATATTTCAGTTATTTCTAACAAGTAGTGTGCCTTAAATAATATTTTTCTTTTTCATATTTGCAGGAAAATACTATCTTGGAGATGCTGGTTATGGTACTAGAAATGGGATTCTTTCTCCTTATTGTGGTGTTCGTTATCATTTGGAAGAGTTACGTGAGCATCCACCTCACGATGAGAGAGAGCATTACAACTTCCGTCACGCTTCTTGAGAACAACTATTGAAAGAGGTTTTGGAGCATTGAAGGGGCATTTTCGCGTGTTTGATACTGTTCCACATTGGTCGTTCAAAAGGTAGGTGGATGTAGTACTAGCATGTTGTATCATTCACAACTACGTTATGGGTGTGGATTTGAATGACCAAATTACTCGATATGTTATTCGAGAGATAGAATCTCAACGGCAAAGTGGACGAGAGCCAACTCAACGGGAGGAGAGGGAAGAACATAGAGAATGGGCAATGAAAAGATACCATATAGCAAGGGAAATGTGGAATGATTATCTTAGAAAGGGGGAAAATGTTTAGGAATCCGGTTTTTACTTTTATGTTTATTTACATTTATGTTATGATATCTCTATTGTACTTGTTTTTTCGCTAAGAATACGAACGTAAATTGGACAAGGTCGTTGTATCATTTACAAATAATTTAATCATGTTTATACTATTTTTTTATAAAGAGTCTTTAGCATAGGATCATAGGTAGTTTTATCATTTTCCGGTGTCGTCCAAACAATGAAAAATGAATTTCAGGAAAACATTGGATTAAGGTCGTATCATGTATTGATTTTTTTAATCAAAAATACCTTTCCTAGGTCAATTTTAATAAAAAAAAATACCGTTCCTATCTTGTGACATTTTTATTGTACTTGTCTTTCCGCTCAGAATGTGTATATAAATTGGATAAGGTCGTATCGTTTACTGATTTTTTTTTAATGTTTTTATCATGTTTATACTGTTTGCTCTCTATCTAATCATTAGCATATGGCCATAGGTAGTTTTATCATATATTTTTTCATGTGTCGTCCAAACAACGGAAAATGAAATTCAGGAAAACGTTTTCAGAAAATAGTTATTTTTCGGAAAGCATTTTCTAAAAAGCGTTTTCCGTAAAGCATTTTCTTTGAAACAAACATGGCCTAAATCTAGAAAATAACTACCACCATAGGAAATAACTACCGAACAGAAAATAATTACTACCACTATAAAAATAACTGGCCACTGATAAATTATTTATACTTATTCGTTATCAACATGAACACATTTGTAGAAGTTATTTTCTTCCCTTGAGTAACTTCTTGATTTGGGTCTATCTTCATTTCCTTTTTACAAAATAATAATATGAAACTTTGAGCCATTTAATGGCAATTAGCTAGGGATAAAAGTTAACCTTTAGTGACTATCGATAGTGGCTATCGATAGTGTTTAAGACAATGACTTATAGATTGAGAATTTATCTTTTTTGGTGTCAACAAGTTGTTTCCCAAATTCGAGGATGAATCAAAAGGGATTTTAATGTCTCACATGCACTTATCTTTTTGATAAGAGAGTGAAGGAATTTTCCTTCACTCTCTTACACATGCACTTAGTCTAAATTGTATCCTTCTGTCTAGCTACATTCGAGAGATCTATCATCATGAGAGTTTAGTCCTAAACAACAAGCATTTTGTGCAAATGGACAAAGAATTGAATTGATTTCTTTTTTAACCTTCTACCTTTTGCTTGATAATACAAGAATGACATTGATATGTCATGACATTATTTGTGATTCAGATACATACATACGATAGATAAGGCAACCATCAATATTATCATACTCCTAGTGCATATCATTTACTCCCTCCAACCTACATAAATTAATCACTTTTTTTTTTTTTGCATATTAAAGATTTATGTTATATATTTTGTATTTTTCATTCTACACTTTAGAGTGAAGATAGGAAGAAAGTGGGTCAGGAAAGAGAAAATGAGTTAGAGGAGTGTCAAATGAGAAGAGAGAAACAGAATAAAAAAGTGAGAAGATGGGCGTGGAGAGAGAAATAAAATAAAAAAAATATAAAAGGATAAATATGTAAAAATACTAACAAAATCTTTCGTAATTTGAAAGTGATCATTTTTTGTAGGACGAATTAAAAATAAAATATAATTAATTTATATAGAATGGATAGAGTGCTGGCTAAGTTAGTGCAGTAAAGACCATCCATTGATAGTAGTTCTGGCATGTATCCACTCAGGGCAACCAACACACAACTATTACTTTAAAACCATGAATGCTTTGTAAGACAGCTATCGTAAGCTCCACCCTACTTGCATAGCCTAGATGCTTAGAGTCCAGCTCTGTAACTTGGCTAGCAACTGATCTATGAGAATCTAATTAGGGTAAATTACACTAAACACCCCTGAGGTTTTACGTAATTACACTCCACTACCACTATCTTTAAAAATTACACTCTGACTCCCCGAGGTTTGTACCCGCATTACATACAACTACACACATTTAACGGTAGGGCCAACTCCGTGAAAAAATTCCCTGTCACGTTACTTTATGCAATTTTCATACCCAAAATACCCCCTTGTCATTTACTCACTTGTGTGGTTTTCCAAAATTTCAGTCAACTCCACAAACCCTAATTTCCAACCCTAATTTAAAAATTAGGGTTTTGACTTTCTTTCTCTACCTTTCAATCCCTACTTCAAAACCTCGCCACCTCCACCGCCGTTATCATTCACATCGTTGTTGTTTTCAGCAACAAACGAGACGTTAGACGAACGCCTCCTGGTATCATACTGCTGAGGCCGAACTTCATACATCTCATCATCAGATGACGAGTCTTGGCGTCTCTTTTCGACAATATCAGGCTCAAAACACACCTTCACCTCTTTCGAATTCGCAACTCGGTTATTATCATCCAAGATCCTTGGAGTCTCAGCGATAGGAGGTAAACTTCTAGGATTTTGGTCACGATCGATCTCGTCCATCTCCAGATCAACATCCAACGACATCTCGCCGCCAGAATCCCTCTGCCTGGACAAAAACTGACTAATCAGCCTCGACGGTGGATCCTCCGTCGCTGCCGCTGGGAAATTAAACCCGCCACCTCCACCGTTCTCGCCGTCTTTCCAGAACTCATAGCTCGATTCGCGCCAAATATTGCTGCCGCTGCTGCTTTGTCGCTTTTCTTACTTTTGCTCTGATCACTACTGTCGATCTTTACGATGACCTCGGGGTGGTCGCTGAGATCAAGCGAAGATTAGGCATAAAGAAACAGTCTCTCGTGATTATATAGACATGTGGCAGGGGCGATCGACGGGGTGGTGGTCAGGCTAGCGGTAGGAGGGTGGGGGAAGAGAGAGAGTAAAGTTTTCTTCCAAAATTCCAAGTAAACAGTCTGAGGGGCATTCATGACTTTTCGCATTGCACCATTAACACCGTAAGAGAAAAAGTTACTTTTTGAGCTGAGTGTAATTTTCAAAGATAGCGGTAGTGGAGTGTAATTACGTAAAACCTCAGGGGTGTTTAGTGTAATTTACCCATCTAATTATCTTCACATTTCAGTCAATTATTGATTGATGTGAACAGAATGCTTCTTTAATTCGGTAGTCCCAACAAAATATATTGGACTTTTAAGCTTCGTAAGGCTGCTAGACAGAGAGCTAGTGAAACTTCAATAGAGCAACTGTAATAAGTTGGATAGACCGAGAAGTTGCTAGAAAGAAAATAAGTAAGTCATCAGGAAAACATAGACGATCACCAAAAACATAGACAATTTTACTTAAGATCCTTGGTTTTCGGGGGTGAAACACAGATCTTGATTCTGAGTTTATGCATCTGGATTAGAGAGCACTTCCATAACTAACAAAACCAATTTATGTAATAGACGGGGAAACGATTTTCCTTGCCGTAAGAAATATTGGGGGCTCTTATCAGAGTGGTGGGAGGTAAGATGCAGTTGTACATTTTGGCTTAGGTTTTCTGCAGTAAAAATCTTATATCTTTTTCTCAATTCTTGTTCCATGACTTAGAAAGGTCCCAAAATTCCTTACCTTGAGTAACAGCTGTGTGAAGGCCTTAAACGTGTCAAAATGGTGGCACAACTAAGCTTTTCTTGAAATTAGCCTACCACATTGCCCTGTCTTATGAGAAAAGTAGTTCCAAATCTTACCTTTGAGAGTTTCGTTGATTTTGACACATAAATTGCCAGGATGATGATTGATTTTTAGTTCTATCTTAGATGTTCTAATGCTCTAGAGATGGTGAACAATGTGCCGAAAGGCTGCCCTCACTTTGTGGGTATTTGTGTTAGAATTATTTCATTTATCTTGATCCCATAATCAAGATCATTAGAATCTTACAATAGCATAAACATAAAAACAATAGGGTTACGAACTCACCGGAATCGAAGGAAGCCATAGATTACCAAGAGTTTATTCAGATGATGAAAGAACGCCAAGATGCGAAAGCGAACATGTACCCTTTGGTATTGATCTTCACTACTCTTCTCTATTCTTGATGATGAAATAGAGTGGTGTATTTTTCTTTAGTCTAGAAGGCAAAAGAGTGGTCAAACATTATGATACCCTAGCCTCCAAGAAAAGAGATATTTATATCGAGAGAGTAGTGGGATCAACCCTAAAGCCTGCCAAATCTCAACCGTCCATCAGAGTTAAGAGATTAGGGTCTATAAGCCTTTTATACACAATAAATCATAAGTGTATTGGATGCTAAATTAAATAGGCTCATAATGTTATTTAGCCTAATTTAATTAATTAATATCCAAGTCAACATTAGTATGACCCGTTAGGTCACTTGATTGGAATGGACCGATCAAATCCAACATTCTCCCACTTGGCCGAGGGTTATACTAATGTTAATGTCATAAGTTTTGACATAACGAAATTGAACAAAATATCCCGTAGGTGGTGCGCCCCTCATGATGATGCCCCCCGACATCAATGCACTTGGTAGGTGGTGCGCGAGGTAGCTCGAACCACGTACCCCGTCACCATCGCTCGGGCACCGCCTATGCGATCCCCGTCGCCCACTCCCGCGTGCTGTCTTCGCGACCCCTGTCGCCCGCGTCTGGACGCCAATACTTTGAAGCCTATCGTTCACACCCGAGCGCTGATTCCGCGACCCCCGTCTCCCGCGCCCCTACGCTCTATCATCATGCCCTCGTGTTAACTCCTATCCATACTCAAGCTTCCGTAGGTGGTGCACGAGGTGGCTCCACCTACTCTTCACCTTCATCATGCAGTGACAACGTCAATAATTCTCGAACCAACAAACATCAGAAATTCTTCTAAGTGTGAATTTGCGAATATGCGCGCGGCGCCAGCTCGGGTTGCCCCTCCGCGCACACCACACGCAGGGGGCTTATGTTCCCAACGTATTCTGGTCGCACCTAAAGGCCCACTGGGAGTCCCATTTCACATAACACGTCCGCACAAGAAACATGCAACATCCAATGCCTCCAACCGATCAATACGTGCAAGCTCAAGTCACGTGCACCTCTCACTCTTTCTACGGGACGTCGTCATCAACAACTCATCCTTGCGTGACTGCTCATCATGCTCTGACCATCGCACTTCATCCTTCGCCCGTCAGCGCACCTTGGCATCTACCAAAGGAAGTCGGCCTTGGCTCCCCCTTGGGGTCGGCCTCGGCCTCGCCCCCCCTCGGGGTTGGCCTTGACCTCCCCCTTGGGGTCAGCCTCGAGGCCTTGGCCTCCTTCAATGGTTGGCCTTGGCGTTCCCCCAAAGGGTTGGCCTTTGGCTTCCATACTGAGCATCTTCGCTACTCTTTAAGGGGCTGGAACTCACTCTGCGATCCCCTGTCGCCCGGACGTCACTCCGTCACCCCCGTCGCCCAGACGTCACTCTGTCACCCCCGTCGCCCAGACGTCACTCCGCCACCCCTATCACCTAGATGTCACTCTGCGAACCCCGTAGTCCTGAAGTCACTCTGCGACCCTCGTCGTCCGGACGTCACTTCGTGACCACCGTCGCCCAGAAGTCACTCCGCGACCCCAATTGCCCTGACGTCACTATGCAACCCCGATAGCCCAGAACTCACTCCACGACCCTCGTCGCCCGAAACCCACTCCGTAACCCCCGTCGCCAGGATGTCACTCTGCGACCCCCGTCGCCCGGACATCACTCTGCGACCCCCGTTGCCCGTACGTCACTCTGCAACCCCCGTCGCCCGCACGTCACACTACAGTGCCCTTGGCACCTTAATCACTCCGTCGCACCCATGCGCCACGCCACTAACACAACCTTGCCTCTTGGCTCTCTGTCACACTACCATGCTCCTTGCATCGGTCCATCCTTTCACCAAACCATGCGCACCCTGCCTTGGTCGTGGAACATGCTTCGACCCACTCTCCGGAGTGTGCAACATCATGCGGGGATAGGCAACTCCTTCGGGACACTATCTCCGCCAGGGAGCTCTTTAACTCCCCTTTCGCCAAGTAGACGGCTCCTCTGGGATGCTACCTCAGCCAGTCGGGTAAACGGCTCCTCCGGGAGGGTAGACAGCTCCTCCGGGATGCTACCTTGACGCGCTCCGAGTGCTCCGGCACAAGGACTCACCGCGGGGAGAGGCGACTCCTCCGGGACACTATCTTTGCCAGGGAGCTCTTCAACTCCCCTTCTGCCAGGTAGACGGCTCCTCTGGGATGCTACCTCGGCCAGTCGGGTAGACGGCTCCTCCGGGATATTACCTTGACTCGCTCCGAGTGCTCCGGCACAAGGACTCACCGTGGAGATAGGCGACTCCTCCGAGACACTATCTTTGTTAGGGAGATCTTCAACTCCCCTTCTGCCAGGTAGACGGCTCTTCCGGGATGCTACCTCTGCCAGTCGGGTAGACGCCTCCTCCGGGATGCTACCTTGACGCGCTCCGAGTGCTCCAGCACAAGGATTCACCGCGGGGATAGGCGAGTTCTCTGGGACACTATCTCCACTAAGGAGCTCTTTAACTCCCCTTCCGCCAAGTAGACGGCTCCTCCAGGATGCTACCTCGACCTACGGAATAGGCAACTCCTTTGGTACACTATCTCAGTCAGGGAGCTCTTCAACTCCCCGTCCGCCACTTAATTGGATTGGACCGATCAAATCCAACAATTTGGACTCATCTTTAAGCTTTTTAATGGGGTTGGAAGCAAAAGTCATGGTCTAGATTTTTAATAACCTTTATCTTACATGACCTCAGTTAAAAAAAATGTTTACTTGATTGTAGCTGGCTAATGCCTCAGAAGATTCAGATTAAGCATACTTATTAGAAAGATAAGCTTGCTTAGGAGGAGGCTTGATTTTCTTAACTGCATAGCAGTCCCTTTCCCGGTTACTTATTTATATATCTAGTCTATTACCCATTTATCAAGGACAAAAAAATAGGGGTAATTGATCCATGGGAGCATTCAACCCAAATTCATCAAAAGCATTCTCAGCTAACACACAATCTGAACTGTAGAGAATATATTGGCAAATGATCATGGGAATTGTACTTCTCTATACAGTCTAGGCACCCTATTTTTGAAGGCCTTATTTAATTTTGTTAGGCTTTATTTTAGTTATATTTTTATTATTAAACTTTAATTAGTATAGGCTTAATAGTATGAAGCCTGATTTTGGTTATTAAAGTCCAATTGGTAGGTCTAGTTAGTTAGTTAGTTAGTTAGTTAGTCCGGTTAGTTTGGATTTAACTCAGGTCAGTGTCTGGATAGGATACCAGGTCTAGTAGTTGGCTTGGTCTTGATTTGGATGTCTGAACCGACTTCGAAAGGTATAAATTTCAACCTTCATTGTTCCTCTTCATAGAATATTGGAATAGGTGTTAAAACCAATAAAACAACGGCGAGGGGAGGGAGGGTTTAAAATTTAGTGAGGAATTAAGCTACACATAATCATGTATTTTAACCAAACCAATTAACATATCAATCAATATGCTAACTACACAATCTTAAACAGTTATAGACCAATAAGTAAAGAAGTTGAGTTCAAGATACTTGACGAGGAGATCTAAATGATTTGGCTTAAACTACCCTTGTAAGAGTACTAAAATCAACTAGCAAAAATATTCCCTATGGTTAAGATCAAAACTTTTCCAAAAACTTGGTTATATCCCAACACTAAGCACTAATCTTGAATCCACAAAGCTCATTCAAGACTTGACAAAAATAAGCTTTAATCACAATCTTTTTAAAAGATTAGTGGTGCACAAAGAAACCCTCTGGAGAGGAAATATATACAAATAAAACTCTAGTACAATAAAGAGATGGTAGATTTTTGTGACTTGAAGAATACTCAATCTTAATAAAAGAATTGCTCAAAGAGATGCTCTATGTGATGATGTAGAATCATGAGGAAGAAGAAGAGAGAAAGGTTTAATCTTTAAGCCTTTTTTTAATGAATGGAGGAGTAGAATGTGACTTCCATTATGTACGATGAAGCCCCGAATCATTTTTATCCGGTGGAAAAGTGTAGCCATTATAAAAAGATTTCGCATGATTTTAGCAAAACTAGTCGTTATTTTTGAATCTGCCTCAATGCAGTCGACTTCATTGTCGAATGCCTCATGAAAACACACTTTCTTATTTTGGGCATAACTTCCTCTAGAAAAATCGGACTAAGCGCCCTTTTTTTGTTGGAAAGCTAATAAATTTGTTTATCAAAACCGTGAAAATATTAATGCCAAATTTTTTTTTTGAGAAAATCTAAATTAGCTTCAAGTTTCACCTATTTTCAAGGAACACACTTGTTTTCAAGGCTATGAACTCACTTGCACTGCACAAGGTATTCTCAGGTTATTTTAGGCCATAGTCATTAATTCAAGCCTCAAACAAAGACTACTTACATAATAGTATATATCAATTACAATAAAAGTAACTTAGCCTATACATTTTTTGTTATTCTTTGACATAGGACTTGATGATACTTTCATAGCATCATCACTATACCTTTAAGCTCCTTATTTTAATATATATGTCCAATTACTCAAATGTGTATTCACACACACACACACACACACACACACACACACACACACACACACACATATATATATATATATATATATATATATATATATGCCGGTAGAGAAAATCTTATTTCTCCAACTGTCATCCGGCCGTCCACGTGTTATCTTACCCAGATTCCTTTTTTTAAGTTCAACTCGCTTAACCACTACACTTAGATTTTTTTCCACAAATGCCCTTTAATCCAATCATCATCTTCTCTTTCTTCCTCACTTTATCAGTCTCTCTCTCTCTCTCCCCTTCTCTGGCACTGCTCAATATCCCTGTCTTTTTATCAGAGCTTTGCTCTATCTGGCAGTGCCGTGAGACGACACTGGCCGAGGCTACCGCCACAGAGATGACAATGATGGAAGATGCAGACTAACGAAGCAGAGGAAATCATCAAGCCGGCGTTCCTGACAACGTCTTCAAAGGGACGTCACTGACGAGGTCGCGGACCGATAAAGTTGAACAAATTCGCAAGTCGTCGCCGTCGTTCGCCCATGCCGTTGTCGCCCTCTCATCCCGTCGTTGTTGCTACCTTATCCATTTGTCCAAATTGACAAAGATTATCCCTGTCCTTTTTTTTAGAATTGGAATCGAGATCAAGATTGTGGGTTCCCAAACCCTAGATATTCTTCCAAATCTGCCATTAATTATCCATTCTTTTTATGGAATTCAGAATTGGGATTATCCATTTTTTCATATGTATTACGTATATTCAAAATTTTCCACCTTTTTTTGTTTCAAAGCCGATGAACCAAATTTCCTGAAGCTTTATCCGAAAGGTTCTGCTTATTTTGTGGATCTGTTATATGATTGTTCGTTTTGTTGTTTAAAAGTTTCTGTATGGATAGGAATTGGTGTAATATGTTTGTGGATTTTTCAGAAATGAATTAGTGTTAGTGATAATATTTTTTCGATTTTATTTGGTTGGATTTGCAAGAGAATGAAAGTGGCTGGTTAATGAAGAACTTGCAACATATTGATCAAAAGTTGGTTAACTAGAAGGTGAGTTGATGACAAAATGAAAGTAGCTGGAGAAAAGGGGGAGAGAGAGAATGCAAGACAAGGACAACAGAATGAAAGTGAAGGAGACAAAATGAAGGTGGAGAAGGGCATTTGAAGAAAAAAGCCAACCGCTACTCTTTGTAGTGGTTAAGCGAGTTGAACTTTAAAAAAAAATATGGGCCGTTCATGATAACACGTGGATGGCCGGATGACAATTGGAGAAATAAAGTTTTCTCCACCGGTAGATAGGGATTGGCCCCTGTATATATATATATATATTAAGAATCCACTCAAATCACATATTAAAACACAATTAATACGTTGTCAGCATCAAAATAATATGTAAGTCAAGGTTATCCAACTATAGGGCTAACAATCATGTTCGAGATTATACCCATTCTCTGCGATCGAATTTCAGTCTTTGATAAAATCAACGGTTTCTAAACCTGCCACTAGAAGAAGTTGGTTAAGATTATAATTTTGTTGGGATTAGAATTCCTTTGGATTATAAATCTATCGAAACTAGAAAAGTTAATCCAAAAGGAGTTTAAAGACATTCAACTAGAAGAAGTTGAATTCAACTAGGTCTCTAAAGAAATATAAACCAAAAGTTAGGTCGCTTCCCCTCATGTCAGTTGAACTGCGAGGTTTTGTGTAACACCCCAAACTTAGGGTTAGGTTTGTTCTAATAAAATTAGACTTCTACTTTAGTAGTAGTTTTTCTAAGTGATATTTTAGGATCTTTAGCCAATTATTATGAGCGGTATCATTTAGAATCTTTAGCGATTATTTTTTTATGATTATAAGCTACGATGATAAAGCTAGTTGTATGGTGAATTATAGCAATATGTTTATTTCTTTAGCGATGTAAAATATACAAATGCGACAATTTATTTCTTGGAGTCCTTAGCGACAATTAACGTGAGCAATGTTACCACTAAAAAATTCTAGTGACCATTAGTTGCAGATAAGAAGTGGGTGCAATAGAGAAATAAATGATAGTAAGGGGATGGCTTTAAAATTGATAACGACACTTGGATTAGTATGTTAATATAGATAGTTGGGTGGGTGGGTGTGTGTGTAAAACACAAAGACAAAGGGACACACAGGAGAGAGAGGCACCGGCCTGATACTCCTTCAACACCGGCGCCGTCTCCGGTCAACCCCCTCCTTAATTTTAGGCTACACCCACAATTGTCGACGTCGAATCTTCATAGTGCGGTCTTCATGGCTGCTGCCCTGTTCCCTCAACTTCATTGCCAACACCTTCACACCTCCATCAGAGGCATGACCCACCGCCATGTCAAAGCGCCATGCGATCGCTGCCACCGGCTACATATTCGATCTCTGATGGTTGATTCCGGCCGGCGCCAGCACCCAGAGCACTGTCTAACGAAGCAAGAAAGGGTGGCAGGGCTACTTGACTAAGGGAGGCAGGAAGAACTCACCACAGCCACCGACAGCAATTCCTGCGACGGTATGCCAGGTCAACGAAGGTGGCACCGGGGGAGCCACCAGTCCACCCACTATCGAGTTTTCGATCCAACTGTTGCTGCCATTAATCCTTCCCTTTTTAACACAGCCAGATCTGCATGTATAGTCAACTACGGGACGCTGGCGAGATCAACCGGCCGGTGAGGGTGGCACCGGAGACCAGAAAAGATGTCTGTCGTCATGGGTTTTTAGCCCAACCACTGCGTAGCAGAGTTCTAGTCATCGTTTGCCAACCTAATTTCTTCATACGACGAGTTAGCGGGCTGACAAGCATTGGTTGTATTGAAATGTGGTGTCGGGTTTTTTTTTTAATGTGAAGTAGTCTTTTAGCAGTTGTGTTGACGGTGGCTGAAATGGAATAAAATGGGTGGTTTGTATGTATGCAGCGGTGGGTGTACGATGTGTGACTTTGGCAAATGTGTAGGAGTAATGGTTGTTGGATGATAGTGTATAACATGGTGTGTGTAGTGGGTGCTCGTCAGAGTTTGTGTGTGAATCTCTGTGTGCATGAACGACTGTGTGGGCTGCCGTGTGTGTTGTGTGTGAGTGTATGTGTGTGTTTCAGTGAAGTGTATGAGTGTTTTAGTGTGTGTGTTTCAGTGAAGTGTATGAGTGTTTTAGTGTGTGTGCTTGAGTTCAGTGCGTGTTAGTGTGTATAATATCGAGCATGTTTGTGGTTATAGGTGATAAGTGTGTATTGGGTGTATGGTTTTCTAGAGTGTTTTAATGGGTGTATGTTATTTTTTGGAGCTGTGTGTGCTGCAAGGTGAAGGTGTGCATGGCTGGAAATGGAGAAGGTGGGGTGAACAGTGTGTACGATTTAGGCTGTTGAAGAAGAAGATGGTGGAAAGCGTTGCTATAAGTCCATTATTTCTTACAGTCTAGAATTTTATTTTTTAAAAGTCATTTCCGCTCTAATTCTAAGTGCAAAACTATAACCTCGGTTATTTTTGTAAGATCTATGATGTATATTTTCTTCAATTTTTCGTGTTCTCGAAGTGTGAAATGATTTTATCTGAAATATGGTTCTTGATTCATTAAAACTAGTAAACTAGGTTATTTTTGCCTGAAAATTTCACAATGACCTTTTACTATTGAAATGTTTCATTGTTTAAAGTTTCAACACTTTTCAGTATCATTTATCATGTGTAGTGACTTTGGTTGCCTTCTGCGCCGTTAAGAACTAGAGGGAGTTTTTGGAATAAAAGAACGATTTTCAAAGGACTTTTTGGCTTGATTTCAACCTAATACTGTTATAGAACTATATTGAAGTACTTTGGAATTTTTGTTCGTGCGAGAGCCGTTATGGGATATTTTGATAATTTTACATACGTTAGGGGGGGTGTTGGTAATTTTCCATGTCGGGAGGCAAATTTAGTGGTACCATGTGCAGGTGTATCCTATGCTTGCGTATTTTTTACAAGGATTATCATATGAGTACTATGGGTGCCCGTGTGTACTGTCTTGTGGGTTTGTGTGTGTGTGTTTGCAAGAGGAAGTGGCATAGATAAAGAAAGGGGAGGTGTATTATTACGAGTTATCGAGATGGTAGGGTCTATTAGTTGTTGTCTTGTAGAGTGAGTCAGGGAGTTAAAAAAGCCAGATGGGGTTGGATGCATGCAGAGAGAAGAAAAATGAAAGAATTTAAAGAAAAATGATAGGATTTACTTCAAGTGAGTTTTGGAAGAAGTGAAGACGGAACCATATACTACTGACTCATTCAAGAGGAGCTTGGAATAAATTGGGTAGTTCTTTTGGTCAAATGTAGCAAGCAATCATCGCACATGATTCTGGTATCGAGGAAATGTGTAGAGCATTATGTAAGTGACCTTTCCATCTATCTAGTGTGCATACGACGTATATGTTTTTTTATTTTTGGGAAATCTTTATTTGCCATAAATGAACAACTTATAGTTAGCTTATTTCGAGAGTTGGGATGAGAACTATTTGGGAAGCTAGTACCATGCTTATAACATCATAGGGTAGATCGTATCCTGATAAATGATTTGCCCTATTTAGGTTAATTCAAAAGATTTCTGGTTGAGGTTGATTAGCTTAACATAGCTTCGGACCAAGGTAATGGATTTTTATCCAAACCTAACTTCTCATGATTGATTCGTATGTTATTCTGATTTGCTATCGTTATTTCTTTGGACTCTATTACATTGATACAAGAATGTTTTGTTGTCGTTAAACCCTTGCTTTGAGCCGTGAGGGTTTGCTAAAAATTCTTATCGATGCTCATTATTTATTACTACTGAGCATCGATTTGTTCATTGAATTAGCGATTATTATACTCTGTATATTGACATGGTTAGTGTATTGGGCGTTATAAGGATGGTGTGTATTGGGAGTGATATAAGGATGGTCTGTTATTGCGGGAAACACTAGTACCTTAATGGTTTAGCTAGTGTACATAGGCATGTGTAATTATCATTATTGAGCACTGTTTGTATGGCTTTGCTAAGTGTTACCCTGGACTACCTGTGTGACTTTGCAATCACTCATGTTCAATATCATCTGCATTGTTACAGTGTATTGAAAATTGTTCCTTATTGATACTTGATTTAGGGCATTCAGTTGAAATCTCCTTCCCATATTGTCATCTTATTAAATTCTAAATATTTTGTGTCACTCCATTGACTTTTGAGCGATCTTACTGAACTCTCAAAAGCTCACTTTTTTCCCCTCTGCAGGTAATAACCATCAATACATCGCATGGGTATAGATTAGAGCCGAGCAAAATAGAAGATTTAAGATTTTGTATTGCTCATTAAAACCCCTGCGTGTAGAGGTGTCAAAGGGCTGGGCTTGGGCCGGCCCAGAGGGACAGGAAATGGGCCAGGCCATTTAGGGTTTCGGGCCTTGAAAATCGGGTTGGGCCCAAATCTAGGAAATGGAGGCCTTATCCAGGCCCAAGCCCTAGGCCCTAACTTTAGGGCCAAGCCTTTTTTTTAATTTCCTTTTCAGTATTGCAAAAATATTAATTCACGAAATAAATGTAATTGATTGGCCCTAAACCATCCAATATCTCTCTCGTGACTAATGAAGTGCCTTAATGTTTTACTTTTACTCTATTTAGAATATTGATTAGCAACAAAGAGTAATTTTGTTCGTAAAAAGACAATCTTTTTCACAGGAAAAAAATGTAACTTTTAGTCATGAAGTTTTTTGTTATTTAAACTCAACAATGGATACCTACAAAAAAATATTCAATGATATCTCTAAAAATTTTCACTCAAACATACCTTCAGCTTTGCATTTTATGTAGTATTATGTATCTCATTTGAAGCATGCATCATTAGACCACTTTTACCATGAACTTTCCCGTGCTTTCTGGAGTTATGTTCCCCATTTTCATTGCCTAAATTGTGTTGTTTCTAGTTCCTAGACAAACAAACATATTTTTTCTCTTCATAATTTCATGAAACTAATACAGAGGAGCCTTGTAAGTAAAGGTAGATAAAGAAGTATGAACCATCATCATGAGCTGAAAAGAAATGTGCATGTCCAAAAAGTTAAATAAAAAGAGAAAAATATGAGGTAGAGAGAGAATTTTTTTTTTGGTTAGACCACCCGGTATCCGGACACCACATTGGGAGCCGACTAATCGGGGTTCGAGCTGGGCAAGATCACATGGGGGGGCAAAGCTCTCCCTACGCAGCTGCATTCCCAGGGCTTGAACCCGAGACCTCTTGTTAAGTTAGGACAACTCCTTATCAGCTGAACTATGTGCTTGGTAGAGAGAGAATGAGGTGCAAGAAAGAAGGGGAAAGAAAAAATAACTCAAAATGGTTTATGGCCAGATTTAGGGCCAGGCTAGAATATTGCCGAAAATAAGGCCATAACTGGGCCTGGGGCGAGGCCTGACCCGGGCCTTTTTAGGGCCGAGCCGGGCCAAATTTCGAAAATATTAGCCCTAGCCCAAGGCCCTATGGGTTAGGGCCAGCACTATTCATCTTTAGGGCTAGGCCAGCCAGGGCCTATTTAAGGCCGGGTCGGACAGCCCGCGCGCGACCCGACCCTTTTAACATCTTTACCTGCGTGGGTGAATTTTTTTATTTAAATTTTAAGACTTAGACTTGATGTTTCATTTATGGCAGTCTATTGAGATAATGATTTAGGGTTTAGTTGCTGTGATAATGGTTACTCATTGGCTGTGAGGGTTTTATTGTCTTAGTGTAAATGATCGAGTGAGTACGGAAATTTTGGGATGTTACATTTTTATCCCGACTTGTCCAGTCGTGTACGCACGCCATTTAACTCATGTTGTCAAATTCAAACCAAATACAGGTTTAACTTAGATTTGTTGGCTGTATTTGTGCTTTTAAATAATTCTTGTTTTGTGCTAACAATCCCAAAATCACTTTAAAGAAGTTAAAAGACCATTTAGGATATGATGGGTGCCTAACGCCTTCCTGTCATACAAATTTGGTCCTCTAATTTGAATCTTCAATTTCACGAGGCTTGCAAGCTTTAATTGGCTAATCAATAATGGGATAGCGTTTTTTTGATTTCTCCTTTTTATTAGTCATCTAATTAACTTGAAATATAAGATAGAGACTTGAAAGGGCACTTAGCCTTTTTCTGATGATCGTCGTCACACCTAGCATTCTCGACCACAACAATATCAATATTTTGACTTACTACACTTAGCTACATAACCAGATTTAGTGGGTAACAAGTAGGGGCCGTGTGTGACATCCCGAAAATCCAGAGCTTCATCCCCCCGAACTCCTGGAACGTTAGCCTACCACTTCATATCAAACCTGTCAAATTCAGTCCACTGACACATACTTCAAAGTTCTAACTAGACATCAACTTACATACTTCAAAATATGTACAGTCAAAAAGGAACTTTAACTTAAGCTAGTCTTACAACTCAAAAACTTCTAAAACTTAATTTAGGTTCCTTACAAAGCAGCTAATAGAACTGACCCACGCAGGAATCTTACTTCACAGTAGTGGTGGGATCACTGGAATCTCACATAGACTCTAAACCCATTCCCGAGCATTCTGCTGCTGAGCATTACCTACAGAAGGGAATCAAATGAAGGGTGAGCTTTTGAGAGCTCAGTAAGGTCGTTTAAGGGACAACCAAAAGGATTACAAAACTACTTGAGTTCAACCGAGGATAATGTCTCGAAATATTTCAACAATCATGCACAGTTTAGAAATTTTCCAAAACAACCATAATCAGTTCTAAGTATATACCAAAAATAACCACAGACAGACAACAAATCAAACATTGGCAATCACCTCAGTTTCTAACAAACATTAACAGTCATAACCATATATCGAAACCATCGTTTGAAGATTACTTTCAAGCTATCATTTTGAAAAAAATACAAAGATGATTTTCCAAAGGGTTTCAAAATAAATACAGATACTTCAAGGGGAAAAGGGAAAGGGTTTCATACCAACACAAACGGTTCAATCACAGTATGGGGAAGAGTTTCAATTCAATCCCCTCAGTTAGGTAACCATACCTTTATTTGAACATTGTTTCCAAAATAGTCATCGTAAGATATAGTGTAAGCAAAACAGTTATTGTTAGATACAGTATAATCAGATTCCAACACTTTGATCCTAGGCAGTTGTAATCCCATTCAGGCAATGCGCAGTTGTACACAGACATGACGTACGACAATAACTAGCCCTCTTCATCGATCAAGGAACGAGTCTGCTTCCTCGTAGGAAGCAGTTACAAACCAGCCTTATAAAGCCTCCCCACAGAAAAGAATCCCAGGTCAACACAGTAACAAGCGGTCACAAAATCAACAAGAGATTCACTACTTAACATGCAATAAAATGAGCACCAAGTTGAATGCACATGACCAGAACAATTAAGATTTCAATAACAATTAAGCATACTGATATAATTCATCACTCTGAATTCCAAAGTAACTATAACAAACAGCAAGAACGATTGTGAATAGTTATCGAATTTATGCATAACAATTTTTGAGGAACGGATACAAATAATTTATCGAATTTGCTCAGCATGTGATACAAGGGAGCATCAATAAGATTTCTAAACAACCTATACAAGTTCAATATTAGGGTTTTTTTTCGGAGATTAGCATGCTGATATTAATTAAATGTCTCTATATTTGACAATAGCTATAAGAAAATCGAAGAATACTTACGAATAACAGTTATCGCAATTAGGGCTCGGATAGTAGTCCTTACCCAAGGTTCAAATAGAAACCCTTACCTAGATCCACTACTAGATTATCCTAACCAGAAATTCTTTAGCTTTATCCTAAACGGAACAATCAATGGATTTGAATACGGTCTACCGATACGATATTATAAAATTAATACGGACTCATGCATACTCCCAAAATGAACCCCTTCACCGGGTACGTAAAATTACCAACATACCCTTTATGTATAAAATTATCAAAATGCCCATCTCGGACTTAAATCACCAATACGACCTTTCTATGAGTAGAACCACTAAAACAACCTTGTTGTATGTGAATTTACTCAAAAATACCTTTTATTAGTAAAATTACCAAAATACCCCCTCCGGATCATAAATTATCAAAATACTCCCTAGGAGTTCCCGACACTCGAAAAAATCTCAAAATATCTTAAAATACTATTTTTAACATCCTGAAGTTATTTTTGGGTTAAAAAGTATTTTAAAAAAATTTTGCCCAAAAATTCTGAACCGGTGTCTTGAACGAGCTCTCAAAAGCCGATTCGGCTAAAAACCTATCAGTCTCGGAATGGCACAAAATTTTAGAATATGAAATATAGTAGTAAAATAATATTTTTAAAAAAAATTTCAGATTAAAATAACTTGGTTTACTATGTTAAATAAATCCAAAATTTTCTTTAATCGGTACCCTAATTTAGTATCTTTCGAGAACACTGAAAATTCTCAAAAATTTTCAAAGCATACATTTTGTAAAAATATGGGGGGTTACTTTTTTGAACTTTATCGAATTTTGACCGCAACTATTTATCAAAATTCAGATTAAAACTATTAACCTAAATAAATTTTCTATTTTTAGTGACAATTACCGTTATTGTTCAAATCAAAGACATACACTAATTCATCTTCACACACACATGCGCACACGCACACTCCCTTTTCCCACCCTGCTACTCTTTCAAATGGACAAAACACCCACCTACAATTAGTTAAACCTTAATACACTATTACACATAAATAACACGCACACACACATCCCCTTTGGGAATTCACCGGAAAAAAAAAAAACATCAAACCCATCCCATTTCCATCTTCCATTCACTTAAACACCCTATACACAATTTTACACACCAAAATACACAGGAACACACACCCAAACCCTTGAACACATGACACACACACAACTCACCATGACTGAAATTTCACCCAAATTCAATCAGAGAATACATTAAAGAAAGAGGGAATTACCCTTGAAAATCTCCCCCATCTCTTTCTCTTTTCTCCCCCTTTTTTTCTCCCATTTCCATCTTTCCTGAAGCTCTGTTGCTTTGTTTTTCTTCCTACTGGTTCTCAGTTATTGTTCATGTTCCTTGTTTCAAAATTTCTCAAATTCCAGTTTCCTCTCCAAAAGTTTGCAATTTTTTTCTATTTCTTTATTTTGTTAAAATTAACACCTACTTTAATAATTAAATTATATTAGTCAAAAAAATGTTCAAGTAGGAGGTGGCATGATGTTGTGCCATTTCTCTATAATTTTGACACCTAATGCCTAACTTTTAATAAATTACAGTTTAGCCCCCAAATTAAATTATAATCTTGATTAATTTATCTAGATGCCACTGAAATCTGTACTATCACTCATATTATTATTTTTTTATCACCTTAACATAATTTACATTTATAACCTCAATGTTTTTCAAAATTACAAAATGACGCCAAAAGTTTTAAACATTATTTTTTTGGCCCCAAATTGTTTGAAGCCCTTATTTTCTATTAATACCCGAACATTGTTGAAAATTAGCGCCCTTTTTTTGGGTCACAGATAATTATTTTAAACAACTCCCAAAATTTGGGATATTACATCGTGGCCACCCCTAAAAGTCTTGGAACTCATATTATTAGCCTAATTGCCTTTGAAAATCAGGTAAAAGGAATTGTATACCTGTAAATTACATCTGTATTTATCCTTAAACGTTGCTCCCCTTATCTCTGAATTTGACTTTATATTAAGGTAAAACTTGAAGGCAAATGATCATTTTTTGTTCAATACAAAGTAAATGAAATTAAATTTATTTTCATGCCAAGAAAATTAGGTTCATTTTTTTCATGTATATGAATTATTTTTTTGGGTAAAGGTCCCAATGAGTTATTTCATTCCTTCAAAAAATCTGTACGTAGAAGTTCATACATGGCAATTTTACAATTCACAAAACTAGCCTTCTTTACAAATTTACAATACACCCTATACCATCTTCTATCGAAATTTCAGTATGTGTCCAGCATCAAGACATTACCCCCCATTCACCAATAAGTGTTTATCAATGTCCCATGTTTCACATAACATCTGATTGACTGAGGTTGCAGGCACTTTATTCCAACTATATGTCTTGTATTTCACCCATTGTTGAATCACCCCTAGATATCTCTGTACTGAAGTAGCTTGTTGTTTAAACACTCTAGCATTTCTCTCCTGACATAGTCCATAACAAGTAGCTGTAACTAGAAGTTTACACAGTTTTGTTTTCAATCTTTCCCCCTGAAATGAATGCATGCATAGTTGAGCATTTCATTCCAACTCTGCACTTGTGGAGCTACCTGCAGTTTACACAGGACTATCCCCCAAAGCTCCTGAGCATATGCATATTGCTGGAAAAGATGATCTTCAGTTTATGCTTGCATAGCACACAACACACATTGATCCTCTTGCAGTATCTTCCAGCTTTTCCATTTTACTTTTGTCCTTAATCCTCCATTACACAATAACCATACCATCACAGAGCATCTTGGTATATGTCCAGGGAACTGCAATAATTTCCACCAAGGGGTTGTGTTTTTCCTTGTTCGAATTCCTTCCCAAGCAGAGTTGGTAGAAAATTGACCAGACTTGTTTAGAGTCCATATAAGTGTATCTGGAAGTTGAGTATTTGGAACAGGCAGAGCTCTAATTTTTGAGTTTAGACCTTGCAAAGCACTTGATCTTATGATTGGTAGCCTCCATGTATTATTGCAAATAATGTCTTTGACCATTAAATTCATATGCAATCCAGAGTCATAGACAACTCTTTGGCCATATCTAGCAATTATCATGCCATTGGGAAGCCAATTATCTAACCATAGCCAAATTGATTTCCCATCCCCCACTTTATATTTGATCCATTGCTAAATAGTATCCCTGAGTTTCATTAACTTTGTCCATGTCGAAGACATCACTATTGGTTGCTTGAATGTCCAAATATGTCTATTTTTTTTATAACAAACATATGACACCACTTAATCCATAAAGACATTTTTTTCCTAGCCAAGTCCCATAGATATTTACACATTGCTGCTCTATTCCATTCCTCCATCCTTTTGATGCCTAGCCCCCCTTCCTTTTTTGGCAAGCATACTTGTTTCCAAGCTACTTTTGCTCTTGGCCCTGCACTATCCTTTCCTGTCCATATAAAGGCTCTTATTTTAGCCTCTATCTGCCTTAGTATTTTCTTAGGTAGTATGAAGATACTACACCAGTACACTTGCATGCTAAGTAACACAGTAATTGCCAGTTATATTCTACCTGCATAGAACAGGTATTTAGTTTCCCAACTATTGATTTTCTTAGTCACTCTCTCAATCAACACTTTGCAATCATTATACTGCAATTTTGTAGAGATCAAAGGCACCTCAAGATGTGTAACAGGAAGATCCCCTGCTGGTATTCCTATGATATCAATCAAGTTTTCAGCATCTCTCTGATTTACACCATGAAAAAAGACAGAGCTCTTGTCCAAATTAGGTGCCAGCCCTGATAACTCCTCAAATTCCTTTAATACCTTTTTGATGAGCACCATGGTTTCAACTTTAGCTTGAGCAATAAAAAACAGATAATCAGCAAAACAAAGATGACTAATTTGTAATTCCTTGCATCTAGGATGAAAATGGAAATCCTCCATAGTAGAATATGCATCCATCATCCCTGAGAAAAGCTTCCATTACTAAAAGAAAAAGATATGGGGAGATAGGGTCCCCTTGTCTTAGACCTTTAGCACTAGCAAAGTAGCCTTCCATATATCTATTGAGGTTAACAGAGAATTTTGCTGTGATAACACATTGTATGATCCATTCTATATACTTTGAAGGGAACTGCATACATTCCACTTACATTACAAATCTTGGAGTACGCTTATTCTTGTGATAGTTTTTCACTAATTATTGCATCAATAATATGTTATCCGCTATACTCCTGTTTGTTACAAAAGCAGACTGCCTCTGGAAAATCAAGTTTGGTAGCACCTTTTAAGTCTAGTACTCAGGATTTTAGACACACTTATAGATTACATTATAGCAAGCTATTGGTCTAAAGTACTTCATAGTACTAGGACAAGGAATTTTAGGAATCAAGGTCAAAGTTGTATTATTGAAGTGTTTGATACCTGTATTGTTGTTGAGCATTTCCAACACTGCTGTAGTGACTGTTTCCCCTACCATATCCTAGTTCTGTTGATAAAATTCAGCACCAAAGCCATCTGGTCCTAGAGCTTTATTGTGTTTGAAGGATAACATTGCCTCCTTAACTTCCATCTCATGGATTGGTGAACACAAATTTAGTTGATCCTGTGATTCCACTCTCTTCTTGATGAACATATTCAATCTAGTCCTTGAAATCTGAGTATGGGGGACATGTTTACCAAGGAATTTTGAAAAGTGGTCTATAGCAACCTGATGTACTTCTTTGGCCCCAGTGACTTGTAGTCCCTCCACAGTCTTGATAGCCAAAATTTTATTGCTTGATCTGTTGAGTTGCATCTTTTTATGGAAATATGCAGTATTTCCATCCCTCAGTTTCAAGTCTCTTATTCTGGCCTTTTGAAAATAAAATGCTTCCTTAGCTTGTACCAATTCATAATATTGTGCATAAACTTTTTTTTCCTTCATAATCAATCTCAGGTTTTAATCTTTCAAGATTTGATTTTGAATCTGCTGAAGTTCCTGTAGTTTCAGTGATGTTCTCAAAGAGATATTACTGTAATGTTCACCATTGAGTTTCTTTAACACAAGTTTGTGCTTCCTCAACTTAGTGCTATGCTGAAAACAAGTAGTACCTTCTATCTTTTCTTTCCAAATAGATTTTAGTAAAACCTTTGAAGAACCAATGTTTCATCCAAAAATTGAAGAACTTGAAAGGTTTGTTTTCCCTTTATACTCCTCATGCTCTATTTTGACTTGTAAGAAGGCATGGTTTGATAATCCTGGAGCATATGCTTCTACTTGAGTATTTGGATATTTATCTAACGATTCTTCATTTTGCAAAGCTCGATCTAATATGCACATGATGGTATCTTCAGCTCTCTTATTACACCAAGTGTAAAAGAGCCCAGTGGTAGGTAATTCTATCAATTGAGCATCATAGAGACAGAGATTAAACTCTCTGGTATTTATAGATTATCCCATTTCCTCCTAATTTCTCTTCTTCATTCCTTACCACATTAAAATCACCCATGATTAACCAAGGGGTGTTTCTAAAACTCTGAGCTTCCTGAGTCAATTGTTGCCACAAAACTCTCCCTTTTTCACCTTTGTTATGACCAGATACATATGTCAAGTAAAAGGTATGTTCATAAGATACCACTTTGCCATTAATATGTTGAGTTGATGAACTATGGATAGTTACTTTCACCCTTTGGATATTCCAACCCATCCAGATTCTTGATATACCTCTATTGTTTACATTATGAACAAATTCCCAGTCTTTTTACCACTTCTGTGTAATCCTGTCAATATTTTCCACTCTTACTCTTCTCTCTAACAAACCCACAATTCCAACATTATATTTCTTAAGTTCTTTCTTCACTTCATATTGTTTCTTAAGGTCATTTAAGCCCCTTATATTCCAACTAGCAATACTCAGCATCATAAAGTTGCTACTGCCTTCCCCCCTGGTTCCCCTCTTTTCACATATTCCTACAGGGGCAGCCTTTCCAACACATTGTCTTCTAAGCTTTTGCCTAGTTCCCCTTCCTCAATTTCTTCATAATTCTTTAGATTGCTGAAGCTATTTGCTATTATTACTTGCAGTTCCTTTTTTCAGTCTGCTATAGCTTTTCCACAGCTTTTGGATCTCACAACAATCCATTCATGATTAGTCTGAGACATTGAGTTGCTCACACCTTCTCTTGTTTATTTATAATCTTGTGCATGGTCTCTGTCGTCATTGGTTCCACCATTTCAAGTCCTTTTTCCTTTGCTACCCATTTATACATAGCTTTTGGCTTCTTAAATCACTTGCTTACATGGTGGCCAAAAAAATTACAATATGTACATTTTATTGGCAGCCATTCATACTCCACTTTCTGCATGAAAATTTGCTCATCAGGCCCCCCAATTGGTATGCTTTCAGGTAATTCTCCATCCACTTTATTTCAACACAAATCCTGGCATAAGCCACCCTTTCTTTTGTTGCTGTCATATTATCCATATACAAAGGTTTCGCAATAGAGCTGGCAATTCAACTAATCATCTTATTTGACCAGAATTGTAATGGCAGATACGGTAATTTTATCCGGACAGGCATAGTATCCAAACCTTCTTTCTCAACAGACATACTAGCATTCTAAGGTTTAACGATAACTGGTTTATTTTCAAAAAACCATGGTCCATTCTCTGTTATTTGATTATATGCATCATTCGAATCAAATCTAACAAGATAAATTTTGTTTTCATAAAGCTTATAGAAAACGTACCATACTGCTTCCATTTTCTTTTTAAAAAACCTTTCATGACCTGTACATGTAATCTGGCTCACAACACATAAGCTACCAATGTATTTTGCCACACCTTCCTTTCTTCCTGTACGTCCTCCATTGTAGATCGAACTCCTTTTTGGCCATTAATCTCTTGTGGGTTAATGTATTCCAGGCCATTTTCTTGTATCCATTCTCGATTTGGTTTGACCATAGCAACATATGAGTTCTTCATCTTTGCCTGCGTGTGATTTCCAGTCTCTGTATGATTTATGGAATTATATGATGTGGTGGAGGGCAAACTTGGAAATTCATCATTGGTTCTTTTCCCCCCTTTATCATTTCCTTCAAAACCAGTAGTAACTGCCTTAGCCTCCTGTAACTACCCTTTTAATTTCATTTTTTTCCAGATCTGCATCCATGTCTTGATCCCCATCCACATCATCCGCCACATCAGACTTTTCCTTACACCAAGGCATTGCACGTGCAGCGCGTGGTCTGTAATTGTGGTTTGGAGACCTTCCACGCTCCCCCAAATTCAATGCATGCTCTTGAATTTCCCCAGATAATCATGTTGTCGGATCTTGAGAACCTTGATCTAGATTTTGTACCACTTGGATTTTCTTACTTAATTCCATTTTGAGATCAGAGTTCTTTTTCTTCAAAATCTGAATTTGCTTTATTAACTGATCAATCTGTAGGTGATCACTTTCTTGATTGACAACACCATGCTTCAAACCAGGCTGACGTTCTTTCTGCAAAATCCTCACCGTGTGCATGGACTATGTATTTGGCATGCACAAAGAAGTCTCCCCATCGGAGTCTCCACTCAATTCTGTCACACTTTTCCAGCCTGATATCTCCTACATCTTGAAATTTCTCCGAGCCCAACGAAATGAGAATACTCCCCTATTTTTGATTTTCCACTTGTGATTGTGTTTCTTCATGGGTTCGTTCCCATTCATTTCCTACAAAATCCTTTGCAAAAGGATCTTTGGGAGCCCCTCTGAGACGAGATGATCGTCGGAAACTCGTCGCCGGCGCCATATTATTTTCTCAATGCTAATTGTTTACAAGATTCTCAGTAGAGAGAGGAGAATATGTACAAACGATATTAGAAAAAGAGTGAAAAAGAATTTACCGATGAGAGATGGTAATGTAACGGGAACGCCGGTAATTTCTGACCAACGAATCGTCTGTGTCGATCCATGTATATGAATTATTGATAAACGTATATTTTCTATGCAATGTTAACAGATTCATATTTTGCTTGATATCATAACAACTTGGTTCATTTTTTTCATACATAAATTTATCTATTGATTTGATGCATTTATGTGAACAATAATGCCTAATTTAAACGACCATTAAAAGGTTTTAGTGATTACGTTATATGTGTACTTTGCCCCCCTATGAAGCAATTTTAGATCTGCCTGTGTTCAGCTACAGGTCACTTTCTAAATAACACTTGACTCCTTATTAGAGTTTGTCAAAAAAGACAACAAACATATTAGTTGAAAAGAATATGTTACCCATTTTATTACTGACCTGAACTTAAAACTAAAAGGATTAAATATATTCAGCACCCCTAAGATTTGGTCTTCTTGCCCACAACTACTTGTAGTTTGAAAAATCACACTCATTGGCATTTTAACTTTTTATTGTTCACAAAAATAACATAAATTGTGGACCAAGAAAGCTACCCTTTTGAATAAATAACATAAAAACACAAACCTTTGTTATCTATCTCACCAAGGCCCCAAAAATAATCAAACTTGAAAATCTCTCAGTTTCTTATACTCATATTCATGGCAGAAATTCAATCGGTCTCATTACTTTTTAATTGCCCTAAACCTAGCCACTTTACACAGTCATCAAAAATCAGAACCGAGAATGTGTCAGAATGGGGATATCTCCCTAGGTAGTTGAGGATTGTGATGGGGCGACATCGTGGTGGAGGAGGCAGATGCAACACTATCTAAAAACCCCTCATCCTCTGTATTTTCTCGAATCAAATCTCAGTGTGTAGTAGAGATGTCAATGGCCGGGCTTGGGTCGGCCCAGCCCGGACCCAACTGGCTAAAGGAGAAAACGAGTCAAATCGGGCTTCGGGCCACGGGGAACCGGGCCAGGCCCACTGAGGGATATCACATTCCCGTCCAAACCCAAGCCCTAAGTCCTAACTTTAGGCCTGAACTTGGGCTAGGCCCGGGCTTGAATAATTTTTTTTAAAAAAAATCTTTTTATTCATGTTTTATGTTGCGAAAAAAGTACCCATTATATTATGCTATTATCAACTCCTTTACTCCAACTTGATTACATATTTTCCGAACGAGTGTAAAACTAGAAAATAATTGCAAAAAAGTTACTCTTATTAAGAAAAATGTAATTCACATGTTATCCAGTTACATTTATCAAAGCCACTTCATATTATATGTGCCTTGTTGCATTAACTACATACAAATTGCTCCGAAAAACAATATGAACAGTGTATTACCATAAGAAAATCATGATTTTCCATATATGTGGAAAGTGCTCAAAATGGTAACACATAAATAGTTTTAACCAAAAAATTAACTGGGAAAGCAGTAAATATACAATTAAAGCCACAAGAAGTTACCATTAAGAGAAATAAAACCAAAACCATAGATGACAAAGCAAATTCCTTAACAGAAACATTAAATCAAAGCCCATTTAGAAATCATCAAAAACATGTCTCCTTCAACACACACCCACACTTCACTGCGTGTGTTAAAAAAAATACTAATCAAATGCACTTAATAACACTTCCAAAACTATTAATTTAACCAAAAATATCCAAAACGCCAAAAAGATGAAAATGCAATAAGATGGAACTTAAAAAAAGAAAAAAAAACATTATAAAGGGGCGACACCAGGGTTAGGTCGGGCCAAACCCTGGCCTGACAAAAAAAGGGGGCCTTTTTAGGGCCGAGCCAGGCCAGTTTCCCAAATCCTTCGGCCTGACCCTTACCCTTGGCCTATGGAATAGGGCGGTATTGTTCACCCCTTAGCCCGGCCCTTTTGACACCTCTAGACTGTGCAGAGTGTAACTTTACCATAAATAATAATCATTTTTAGTAATGGCAAATCTCAGTGGTACTTAATAGTGTAATTCGCCCAAACCAAAACTTCCTAAACAAAAAAAAGTCAACTACAACCCAATAGCCAGACAACGTCGACCAGCCACAGGCCACCGCCCTTCGTCATCCACCAATTACCACTCTTCTTTGTCCACCATCACCCAAAAAAGAACATTTTGTCTTTTCTTCATACCAAGATCCTCCACAATTTTTCGTACATTTTAATGCTACCAAAACGCCCTCGTACGACGTCTAGCTCCACCTTCAAAGAACAGATCTAACGTTTGCCAACAAATTGTAATGCAGTTTTGTACGAAAATCGCGAGATTCACGATTGAACCAACCGAAAATTAAAATCCAAAATCTAAAGATCATAAATTTTAAAAATCATTCCCCCACCGCCCACTTCAAAATCATTCCCAATTATTTACCATTGCCAACCATAACGAGATTGAAAAGTTCTTGCAATTGCCATCGTTTCTGTTGCCAAAGCATCACCACAAACTAGGTTAACCATACGAAGTTCTTTTTAAAGATTTAAATCACCTCTACCCACGAAACAACTCTATCCATCAAAAAGTTCTTCTTTAAAAATGAAGATCACACTGTGCAACCATTGAGCATAACCTTCATGAAAGACTCATCTATAAGCATGTAAACACAAATGTGTGTATTCGTAGCACGAATTTGTTTTGCAAAGCCTTTCTGAAACAATAACTTCTGCAACACATGCATTGCGATGTGGCTTGGTTGGCGGCAGAAACGTGAAATGGCGATGAGCAATGTCAGAGGATGAGTGTTTGGACATAGACTTGTGGTTGTTCTTACATTTGATAATTCCATCTTTATAGTGTTTAAGGGCAATTTTGGCACATAATGCTCAATAGTATGCCACGTCACTTTTCCATTGGTGGCGTCTATTCATCGGCGGTATAAGATAATAACAAAGCTCTTTAAAATAAACGTAATTTTTATAACTCAATATAGGCGAATGTAATGAGAGAAACTCCAATGGGGTGGATGATATCAAGTTGAGCCACTTTCATTTTGGTTTGGAAAGAATAAAGATGTTATTTTCCTCTTTTAATATGCCATTTTGCTTTTATTTTTTGGTCGATATAAGACTAACACTGCTCATATTCGATAGAAAAAAGTTAAAAAAGCAAAATAAGTAAATAGATATTGCATTTTTCTTTGATACTAAAAAGAACAAAAAATATGAAACGGTACTCCAAATAGACTAGGGTGTGTTTGATAAAGCACTTAAAACTTAAATTTTTTAATTAAATACATTCTATAACACTAAGCGTCGTATCATTTAAAAAATTAATTCTTACAAAAAATAGATTAAAATTTTAAGTCAGAATAAACTTATTTAATGCGTACCACTTAATTCGAAGTGAGATAGTTAAAAGTTATTAAACTGTATTTAAAATAATTAAAAAGATTATCACAATGATGCCGATACAATTAATTTGCTGGCAACATCGTCTCCACCACACTACAATCATCACCAAAAACCATTTTATTTTTTGCCACCATCACTACAATTACCACGGCCTAGCCACTATCACCACCACAACCAGCATCACGAGGACACCGCCACTTTCACCACAACATCATTGCCGCTGTCACATTCATGTATGCCAAAACCATCTAAATATTCATCACAATTCAATTAGCCATGACCGCTATGTCGTCGTCTATCGTCACTGCCACAATTACCAACACCACATCTTCATGCACTATTACCGCCACCATTGACACTTTTTTGCCGCTACCACCACTGTTATTACTCCATCACTATTGCCATCGCTGCCACCGACACAGTTTTGACCAAAAAAAATATAAAGTAAATAAATAAATGCATAATTTTGCTAAATGGATAAATTTGTAAACTGGAACAATTTTCAGATACTTACTTTTGCTATATCAAACATGTTAATTTATTTTTCAGTTAAAAAAATTCAGTCCTTTAAAAATTTTCAATTTTATGAAATCAGCACTTAATTTTTCAATATTTAAATTTTAGTCGATCTAACGGCCCAAATTGTACTGTAATTCTGGTATTTGCAAAAGTGATCCACATTGATGGACAGTCAACTATGGTTCTGTGTGTATGGATGGAGAGCTACACTTAAACAGAAAAAGAGATAGAGACTGAAGAGAGAGAGAGAGAGAGAGAGATGAATACGGCGGCGATAGTGCAGGTACCGTACGATGCTACGGTGAAGCTAATGCTGGCCTCACTGGAGCGGAACCTGCTACCGGACGCAGTCGTAAGGAGGCTCACCCGTTTGCTTCTGGCCAGTCGCCTTCGCTCCGGTTACAAGCCCTCGGCCGAGCTTCAACTCTCTGATCTCCTACGCTTCGTGCATTGTACGTCCCTCTCTCTCTCTCTCTCTCTCTCTCTCTCTCCCTCACATCCGTTTCTCTGTCTAGCAAAACGACGTAAAATTTCGGTAAAGCAGGTTGTGAAATTTTAACAATGGCAAGTTTGTTAGTTAAGTAACTACGGGGTTCACATATATAATGCGGGACAAGAAAAGCATGGAATTTTAGCTTCAGGATATTATAATTCCTTATTCTAGAGGATTTTATGGTCCAATTAGTCAAATTTAAGTCCTATTAGGTTATCACGCTAGTTAGGTAGAATTTTAGAAGCTTTTTAAGGTGTTTTGCAAGGCTAATGGGGATCTTCTGTTTTTACTTGTCAATAAAATTCGACATTTGTTCTCAACCTTCTCGAGGGTTCCAGACCCTGCTTTTGGTGTGTGCATCTTGATCAGTCCTTATGGATTTAATGGCGTTACCACCGTCCAGCTAGAACGATATCTAGCAGTACTGCCCAGCTCGTGCGATACTTAGTCTACTCGATTCCGTTTTGCGTCAAATTAGGAACTTGAAATCTGCTTTAGTATGTATACTTCCTGAAATGACCTATTTGGATGTCCTTGAAACCTGATTGGTCAATTTGGATTGAAAATGCATTATCATCTTACACAGAGGTACTAACAGACGTCCCAAGCAATGCTGAAATTTTCTGGATTTATACTTGTATTGATTTGAAAGAACTGTTTAATTTAATAGTTTATTGACTTGAAGGGTACATGTTAAAAGTGTTTGGTTCATTTGATGATGCCTTCTTTCGAATGGATTTTTGGGACTAATTCTCAGTGAAATTGCAGAGGCATCCATCGAATTCAAGTGGATACATAATGCACTCATGTGTAGACGTAGTTAAGAAGCAACTTTAATACTCTCTATGTAATCACACTACGTCTGTTGTTGGCTGATCTACACTCTGCTCTGTTTCATGATAAGAGCCCCTTGTGAACCAATTTTGACTGGACCCAATGGAAAAGTTATATCAAGCCCAATTTTTCTGTAAAAATACTTGAGTGAAAGGTAAATTACATAATGCAATGATATCCTAATTCTAAAAGGGTGAACTCGAATTTTAGAACAACTAAAATGGGAAGGGGAACCCAAATTCTGGAACAGAGAGAGGGATATCATTACCAAAGTAACAGCCACAGCACATATGGTTTATGCAGTGTTGAACTTTGACATCTGTATGATTAATAGCTCTAGATTTGAGCTATTTAAGTAAAAGCTGCTGCCAAGGGATTTAGAATGGCACTAGCATCGCAGTGGCTACAGTGTTAAGGTTTATGGTGACACAGCAGTATTGGCAGGTTATCACCTTTTACTTGCATTCTCTATGTGTATGTGTTTGTATGCCTTCCAATACTGATATTGCCATAAAGCCATAACAGTATAACCACTGAACTGCAATTGAATCAGTCCCTTGAGCAGCAGATTCTACTTAGAGGGGCCTTATCTTCATTTATTAATTGATTAGGTGCCCGTGAATTGCTATTGATCCGCTGGATAATGCATCTGAGTCCCTGTCAATTATGTGTTGCTGTATTGGTATATAAAATCTCAGTGGTGCTCCATCTCCTTATATTGTAATTTTCCTTCTAAAACTAGTCTAAGGTTATTGCTTCATTTAGTTTTGTCATCTGCAATACTGCCGCAAGCTCTGGCATCTCAACCCTTAGTTGCACAAAGCGGGGGCGGGGGCGGGGAAGCGTAAGCACCAAGAAGAATCTGAGGTTGGGAGCGGCTTGAATAAATAAATGCGTAAAGAGTATTATCATTTGTTTAGCATAGTTTACATAGATAGCAACAACAGACAAGGAGACTTTAAGGACTTGAAGGAAGAGAGAAACAAGGAATTGAGTTGAAAAGAGCTTGATTTTCATGTATTCTATCACTTGTTCCATGCATCTCTATCCAACTAGCGGGATCGAGTTCCCATCTTAGCTTGGGACGAGATCCCATGGAGCTCCTAACTTGGGATCGCAAAAGCGAGTTTCCGAGAGAGAAACGTCACCATATTAGGAGTTTCCTGCAACTAAGTCTCAACCTCTTATTTTAGCAAGCAATACTTTGAACCCTTGCCTTAAGCCGGTGCGTGTTACTTCCAATAGGCTTATTAGTTCCGTACACCTATGACCTAACAATCATTCATGCTGACTGGATCATTCATCGCCTACACTTTTGGTTAGCGTGTATAAGTTTAAACCAGCCTACATAGAAATCTGGATCAATGTCCTAAACACATCACGAAATTTCAGTGTGCTGGTTCAAGCTAGCCATGAGGCTCAAGAGTTATTATCCGAAGATCTTAAAGTCAACTATAACGGAATTGGAGATTCAAAGTGGGGAAAATCATTGAGGAGAAAATTTTATGAAGCTGAACTGTTGAAGTAATCACTTTTGTTCGTATGTTTTTGTGGTTTACGTGATACTGTCAAACTAGTTCAAAATGTCCAATTTACTGCATCAACATACGAAGCCTTTCACAAATTAGCTGATCTTGCCTGTCCGCGTTGCTCGTGGAAAGTTGAGTTTCCCTGCTGGATGTGGATTAGCTTCCATATACTTATAAATATGCTTCATTCCTCCGAATGCGCATGAGTTAGTTGATCTTGTTTGCAGCTTTAAAAGAAATGCCCATAGCCATCAAGACTGATGATGCAAAAGCACAACATTACGAGCTACCTACATCTTTCTTTAAGCTTGTTCTAGGGAAGAATCTTAAGTACAGGTATGTGCTTTCAACCTCCACTCTTTTGTGCTTTATATGTCTTTCATCTATTGGTACTAAGATGTCTGATTTTTTGCGCTTGCATAGACATCTTTTTTTTACTTGGACCCAGCAAACAGGAAAATTAGTTTGTTCTAGTTTTATTGGGCAATACGTGCTAAACCTTCCAAGTGTTAATATGTGACGGAGGTCCCTGTTTTCCTTTCCCATGGAACACATTATGTTGTACTGGCAGTCCCATCAGCATATAATAGGACAGAAAGTTTAGTGCTTACCACTTGGCAAAGGTGGAATTGTCGGCCAGCATGATCTGTTGCTATTTGTTTCCAGCCCAATCACTCAAAAGATGCGAAGCAACGTCCAGGAATCATATGCGTAGATACACTGGATAGACTTGGTGAAAATCTTTCCTATGTAACTCTTGTTACTGTTTGTTTTGATATGATAGAATGCCAAGATGGACTATTTTGAAACTTCTATGGCTTGAGAACTTATAAGCAATTGCCATATATAGCTAGACTTTTATACCTGCAACAAACAGTAAACAACTGGTACTTTATTTTAAATATGATTGCTGAAACTTCCTAAGCTTTTATAGTCTACGAGCTGATCTGATTTTTGCATGATATGCTGCAGCTGTTGTTACTTCAATGACAAGACAAGCACCTTAGAGGACGCTGAAGATGCAATGTTGGAGATGTACTGTGAGAAGTTGCAAATAAGAGATGGGCAGACTATTCTTGACGTTGGATGTGGCTGGGGATCTCTATCTTTGTACATCGCACAGAGATTCAGTAACTGCAAGATAACAGGCATTTGCAATTCAATGACTCAGAAAGCACACGTTGAAGAGCAGTGCCTGTATGTTTCATGATAATGTAAAGCAAGAAATTTACATATATAACATATTTCAAGTTAGTCTTTCTCTTTTTCATCCAAAGTAGTTCATGCTAACCTGTACTTGGAAATGCTGAGCTGGTACACCAATTCTTTAATTCTCCAAAGGCACCCTTCATTTTGCCAAAAAGTAGTTTCTACTAGAAGACTAATCATTTATATGCATCTCTTTGCAATCTATAACTTGTTCCATGCCGAAGATCTCCTAGGTTAACTTGCTCCTAGATTTATTGGTTTAAATGCATGATCTTCCTTACGATTCTCATTTGAAAAGTTGGCGACAAGGTTATTTGTAGATTTTCAACCAAGAGAGTTCTCTTATTTTGCATATGTAATATCAAAAAATTTGAACCTATTAAAAAACCTTTTTGTTGCCTCAGTACTGTATACCCCTCTCCTATTGGTTGATAGTCTTCTAGACTAAATGGAAAATTCAAGCCTTGTTCTTCTTAGTGGTACATTCGGATGGAATAGGAGGGAGGAGGATTAAAAAATGTATTATTAACTAGCGCAAGCAAGCGAAAATATTGCACAGGGATGATTTCTGTGATCACCTGAAAGCATCATTCAAGTATGCAATGTTTACAAAGTAGGCCATTGTGATGTTTAGCAGACAACTATCCAAATGAAACCTAAATATCTATCTATGTGATGTAATATCAATGAAGATGCTAAGACGTGCATGTAGTGTTTGGAAAACCGTAATTACACTTTCTTTTCTGCCATTGCGCTTTTTTAATTGGAAATGTGCTTGTAAAGAATGTAACTGATTGGATATATACTAGTTGGAGTGTGCTATATACCAACTTGAGAATTGGTCTTCCTTTTGCATAGGAACTTCCAGCTGAAGAATGTGGAAGTCATTGTTGCAGATATTAGCACATTTGAAATGGAAGCGTCCTATGACCGAATATTTTCAATTGAAATGTTTGAGGTTTGCAATTCAAGTTATCCTGTAATGAGGTTTGCAATTCAAGTTATCCTGTAAAGGATGAAGCCTTTTGTTTTTAGGCTCAAGAGTGTATCTTGTCTGTTAAAACAGCATATGAAGAATTACAAGGAACTTCTGAAGAAGATATCCAGGTGGATGAAACCAGATAGTCTTCTCTTTGTTCATCATTTTTGCCATAAAGCATTTGCTTACCATTTTGAGGTATAGTTTGACTTTGTTTCAGCTCGATGGCATTTGCTTTATTTTTCTGGTTCCTGGAAAACGCTTCTTCATTTTGGTATCAAGCTCTACACATGACATCCTTAAATGTATTCTTTTGTAGGATGTCAACGAAGATGACTGGATTACTAGGTACTTCTTCTCTGGAGGTACCATGCCTTCAGCAAATCTACTCCTCTACTTTCAGGTTAGCTTAATACAATTCCAAATGCAACCTGGTGCTTCTCTTTGTGATTCATCTGATTTTTCGCTATAATTTCCTGCTCTTTTTCTTGCCCCCTTTTGTTTTTCCTGTTACAATTTTAAACCAAAGAATTGATGGCTTTCATCACTTCATATTGTTTCTGCTATTTTTCTGATGTCGTCTATTTTCTCCAGATCGAGCGTAATAATTAGACGGTATTTATAACATTGCTTTTTATATGTGCATATTTCAAATACGTAGAAGGTACCATAGTACCACTATTTGCAGCTCCTTCAAAACATATTACATCTCTTATTACCTCTCTTTAGCATTGGTGTTGAATTAAAGGTTACCGAGTCCCGGACTGTGGCTTGTCTGTCTGGCAGACCTGCAAAAGCGTCCGACCCGGATTTTAGATTTGCTAGTTAATAAGAGGAGTGAAACTTACAGAACATGAAAAAGCAACTATGCATTGGTTGCGGTAGCACTCCATTGAAGAAAGCGTTTGTTAGATGAACATGGACGACCCCCATTTTACAGGGAAGTTCTATAGCAACAATTCCAATTTTGAGTAAACTTGTGTTCCTACCCTATCTTGGCTACACCTATAGGCCCACTGGGGGTCCCAATTCTCATGACATGTCGGTGCATTCAACGGTCAACTTTTCAACGCTCACATGCCGGTCAAAGCGTCACATAATCAAGTCATCATGCATTTTTCCTTTGTGAAGCAACCTTGGTGTGCCTTCCCCCTTAAGGGGGTCGGCCACCTTGGGGGGGGGGGGGTCGGCCACCCAAAGGGGTCGACCACCCAAGGGGGTTGGCCACCTACCTTGACGACCGACAACAGTCGCTCATGGTTGCACGCGGTAGTCGCAACGACCGTCGCTCGTAGTCGCTCGCGTCCGCGCTCCAACTCCGCGACTCTCGTTGCCTGCGCGCCATCTCTGTGACCTTTGTCGCCCGCGTCTGCACGACAGCTCCACGACTCCCGTCGCCTGCGCGCCATCTCCACGACTCTCGTCCCCCGCGCGCCATCTCTGCGACCTTCGTTGCCCGCGTCCGCGCAATAGCTCTGCGACTCCCGTCGCCCGTGCTCCAACTCCGCGACTCTCGTCGCCCGCACACCATCTCCGCCTCCGCTCCCCAGCTCCGCAACTCTCGTCGACCGCGCGCCAGCTCCGTGACTCTCGTCGACCGCACGCCAGCTCCGCGACTCTCGTCGCCCGCGCGCCATCTCCGTGACCTTCGTCGTATGCACTGCGTGATAACTCCGCGACTCCCGTCGTCCGAGTGCCATCTCTGCGACCCCCGGTGCCCGCTCAACGCTCTCTACAATGCTCGCTCAACACCAATGGTCGCATGACCCTCGTCACCAACCGTGCGCAGTCGTCACGACGGCAGCATACTATCATCTAAGTATTGCTCGGCGATGTTCGTCGCAGCGCCTGTGCGGCCCTTTTCATGATACGTGCCCCCGGCACTAAGTATTGCTTCGCGACGTTCGTTGTAGCGCCTGTGCGCCCCTTTTCATGATAGGTGCCTCCGGCACCAAGTATTGCTCCGCGACGTTCGTCGCCGCGCCTGTGCGCCCCTTTTCATGATGCGTGCCCCCGGCACCAAGTATTGCTCCGCGACGTTTGTCGCCGCGCCTGTGCGCCCCTTTTTCGTGGTGCGTGCCCCCGACACCAACTTTGCTCCGCGACGTTCGTCGCTGCGCCCGTGCGCCACTTCCACAATATATGCCCACGGCACCAAGTATTGCCTCGTGATGTAGGCACCGCGCCCATGCGCCACAATCATGTTACAGGCCTTTGGGCATCACACTTATTCACCACACCATGCGCCCCTGCCATGGACGTGGAACATGCTTCGACCCATTCTCCGGAGTGTGCAGCATTCCGGGGGCTCCGCTCGTAGTACTCCGGCATGAGGACCTCTCACTGCGGGATGGGCTTAGCGCCATCTCCGGCTCGATCAAACTGCGGGATGGGTTTAGCGCCATCGCCGACTCGATCAAACTGCGGGATGGGCTTAGCGCCATCGCCGGCTCGATCAAACTGCGGGATGGGTTTAGCGCCATCGCCGGCTCGATCAAACTGCGGGATGGGCTTAGCGCCATCGCCGGCTCGATCAAACTGCGGGATGGGCTTAGCGCCATCGCCGGCTCGATCAAACTGCGGGATGGGCTTAACGCCATCGCCGGCTCGATCAAACTGCAGCGATGGGCTTAACGCCATCGCCGGCTCAATCAAACTACGGGATGGGCTTAATGCCATTGCCGGCTCAATCAAATTACGGGATGGGCTCACAACCTTAAAGCCTTCGTCGCCTCAATCAAACTGCGAGATGGGCTTAGCGCCATTGCCGCCTCAATCAAATTGCGGGATGGGCTCAACGCCATTGCCGGCTCAATCAAACTACGGGATGGGCTTAACGCCATCGCCGGCTCAATCAAACTACGAGATGGGCTTAATGCCATTGCCGGGTCAATCAAACTACGGGATGGGCTCACAACCTTAAAGCCATCACCAGCTCAATCAAACTACGGGATGGGCTTAATGCCATCGCCGACTCAATCAAACTACGGGATGGGCTTGATGCCATCGCTGGCTCAATCGAACTACGGGATGGGCTTGATGCCATAGCTCGCTCAATCGAGCTGCGGGATGGGCAACGCCGACTCAATCAAACTACGGGATGGGCTTGATGCCATCGCTGGCTCAATCGAACTACGGGATGGGCTTGATGCCATAGCTCGCTCAATCGAGCTGCGGGATGGGCTTAATGCCATCGTCGGCTTAATCAAAATGCGGGATGGGCTTAACGCCATCGCCAGCTCAATCAAACTGCGGGATGGGCTTAATGCCATCGCCGACTCAATCAAACTGCAGGATGGGCTCACAACCTTAAAGCCATCGCCGGCACAATCATCGGGGCCTCCAGCCCTTGCAGCGGGATGGCTCACAACCTTAAAGCCATCGCCGGCACAATCACCGGGGGCTCCGGCCCTCGCAGCAGGATGAGCTCACAACCCTGAAGCCATCGCCGGCACAACCTTAAAGCCATCAACATCACACTCGCAGGGGGCTTCGACACGAAGACTTCCCCACAACGGACTCTAAGCACTGAGCGGTGACCATGACTACTCATGTTACTGTTGATCGTCGACACCACCAGGGCAATGACCCCCGGGTCACTCCGGGATGGGAGCAGGTCCTCGAAGGGCACTGCGCCTTGCCCGCCTGGCAGTTGGCTACTGGGGCAACCCTCACCGCTGTCAGGTTCTCTGCGCGTCTCTTGACGCACCTCGTGGGATTTAGTATGGGCTTGGACTGGTGGCTGGCGCAACGGGCTACTCTGACCATGCTATCGTGGCGTGATCAGTCTCCTCAGACAGGCAGAGAGATGTTGCAAGGGCAGGGTAGCACGAACTTGGGGACTGGCAGTCCAACGGAGAATCGGTACTTTGGACCCCTCCTGGCGATGCGTCGCTCCCAGGGGACGACACATGTCAACTTATGACACATGCCCATATTTTCCTATAAATAGTGAACTTTGGACTTCTCTCTCATTTGACATTTTCACTCTCTCTCTAAAAAGCCTATTCTCTCTGGAATTCTAGTGAGAGAAACACATTTGGACGTCTGACACCGGACTCTTGACGCTGCACCTTTGACTTGGACTGTCGAATGCTGACCCTGTTCGTCGTCGCCTTGCCTGCGCAGCGCTGCCAGCCCTCGTGACCTGTCTGGGGAGCCTTGCTCTCAGCCCTTACTCCATCCTTGCTGTCTCCCCTTTTCCTACCTGGAAGCTGACTCATGCATCCTTTGTGGCATCTCCACGTAGCAGTGAACTCCTTTTCTCGGTCAACATTTTTGTCCATCCTTGCTGTCTCCCACTTTTCCTACCTGGAAGCTGACTCAGACTGCATCCTTTGTCGCACCTCCACGTAGCAGCGAACCCCTTTTCTCGGTCAACAACTTGATATGGTGGTAGTTTGTGCATATGAAGGTGACGGTTGCAGGGAAGTTCTATAGCAACAATTCCAAATTTATTGGGTGGTAGTTTGTGCTAAACACTGTTTGTTCTTTTTTCTAGAAAAGCTCTGTAATTAAGCTTTGTTATAAAAAGTCTTCTGCATCAAAGAGTTAAGAAGCAAAAAAGTAGCACGCTCTTCTAACTTGTTAGTATTTTCTTACGTAGCCTTTTTGTGTGCAGGATGATGTTTCAGTAGTCGATCATTGGCTTGTTAATGGAAAGCATTATGCACAGACAAGGTAAGGGTCAAACATGCTGTATACGAAACATCAATAGTTGGTTATATGATAGAAGTGTGCTAAGATAATATACAGAAGCTTGTACCTTCATCACCAGATTTTGTAAGTTCTCTGGAGGCACTACGCCTGTTCTTGATTATGGATCTTCCCTCGTAGTCATGTAAAATAGCATTGAGGCATGCATTCTCTTGCAGTGAAGAGTGGCTCAAAAGAATGGACAAGAATTTCAGTTCGATAAAGCCACTGTTTGAGTCGACTTATGGCAAGGATTCTGCTGTCAAGTGGACTGTCTACTGGAGAACGTTTTTTATTTCAGTTGCGGAACTTTTTGGGTACAACGATGGAGAAGAATGGATGGTTGCACATTTTCTCTTCAAGAAGAAATGAAATGAGTAGTTACAGCGACTGTGGATCTTGATATCACATCTGAATTACTAACATGGCTCATATGTTGGACCTTTTCCTCCTATTAAAGGAGAGAGCTCTTACACTGAGGTCAGTACCAGCCCCAAAGCTCTTATGCCATTTACGTCAGAAAGATTAAATGGTCAAATAACCTTTCTTCTTTCTAGAGCTTGTCCCCAAACTGTCTATTATACTACTGGATCCAGAAGATGTTTTAAAGGAAAATGTTGATTAGTATGTTGAATTTCCTACATGTTAGTATTTTTGAACTTGGGGCGACTCGGGCACCTTTTATCATCAGATTAAGATTATGGCTTAATTGCACTCCTGACCCTTAGGTTCGCAAAGAGCGGCTCCAGAACTCCCGGGGTTTACCAATTAACCATGAGCTTTACCAATGACGAATAAAAGGAGGATGGTTTGCGTGTATACAGGTGTTCGCTGCAGATTGGTCCACCCATGACCGTCGATTCCCTTTGACCCAAGATCAACAACTTCAGCAGTATGTTTGAGATATGATTATATCTCAAAACTGGAGACCTATCAGCTAAACCCAAATAGGAATCTGAACAAAATTAAATTGATGGTGTTGACGTGGTCTGAACAAAATGTGTTGTCAGTGTTTGGGATGGATTTGGAGGGGGGTGTTGCAGTGGTAGAGTTGTGACAACATGGAGGTGGTAGGGCTGGTGCGCTTTGTTGTGCTGGTTTATAGGAAACATGAGTAGTTGGTTATATTATGGAACATGAATGTAATATTTCAAAATTGGGCATTTAATCAAGATTGAGAAGGTTATATATGTGAATAATTCTCACATTGCTTGGGAATTTGAAAAGGCTAAGGGTATTTAAGTAGTCACGTGACATGATTTATTTCTCTACACGCGCGCACACGGCGATGGCGCTGGTGTAAAGGTGTTATTGGTTCTTTTCGGCGTTCTTTTTGGCGTACGTGTGCATCGTCGCTAAGAGTTCTCACTTGGAGCTCAGCCTTACTTTTTAGGACAAATTCACCCTAATTGAACAAGAAAGGGTGTGATTCCTGGATTAAATAAGAGTGTAATTGTTGGATTTAAACAGAACTGCCAGTTCTGTTTAAATTCAAACGACACCTGTTCTTGGTGTCTATCAGTTACTTAGCACCTGTTTGTGGTGTCTCTCTATTTTGTTAAATAAAACCTCCAAAGTTATTTGACTGCTGTAACTGTTTGTACCTGTTCAAGGTACATATTTGTATATTATAAATAGAGGCCGATAGCAATGTATTTTTCACTTCATTTTTCATACTTTCTCAGTCTCTCTTTCTCAAATTTCTGTCCTTCGACTGCTTCTACTTTGATCAACAAAATTTTTGCTAGTTTTATCTTGAGGGATAGATTTGCTGTAACCCTTAATAGATTATATAAGAAAAGACTGCCTAGAATTTGAGTCGGGCCTTTTCCCATTTCTCCATTTATTGCTTTGTTTCCAACTGCTGATACATGTTTTGCTACAAAAAAAAGTTAAAAAGCAAATAGGTGAATTGAAATTGCATTCTTCTTTGATGTACTACAAAACAGCAACCAAAATAATAATAATAATAATAATAATAATAAGAAGAAGAAAAGAAAAAAAAAACGAAAACAGTACTCGAAAGAGACTTTCCTTAACAGCCCAAAATGTACGGGTAATTCTGGTACTTACAAAAGTGACCCACCCCATCTTCTTTAACTGTGACAGTCAATTAGACGATTATCTGTGTATGGATAGAGACTGACACATGGAGTAACAATGTCTTAGAGAGAAAGAGGTAGAAACTACAGTGTTGGAATGAATGTGCAGAGTAGAAGAAGAAAGAACGAAAATGTGGCTCGAGGCACGTATTGAAGGCAATATTTGTCCCAACTTGTTCAAAATTTTTTACTGGGTTAACGGAAAATCACCTTCATGATTACTTAAACCACCAATTTGCAGATAGTAATTCTGAAGATTCGTTCAAACTTACTCTTCGAAATTGTATATGCAACTGAGAAAGAGAAAAATGAGATTCTAAAGTTGGATTTCTAAAAAACATATGATGATGTTCTAAATTTTCAGCTTAATTTATGTAATAACAGCCAGCCATTCATGAATAGACAAAATTGTTAAAGAAGCACCAATTCTGAATTAACCGTTAATTCTTGTGCCTTTTCAGAATTACAAACTCACAAAATTATCACTAAAACTAAATGGCTGAAAGATATAATTTAGAAAATAAGTTAAATAATTTGGGCCATTATATCATAAATCAACGTGCCATTCGCGTCCGCGGCAAGCGTGCCATATGTGCCCGTGGCAAGCATGCAGAGCAGTAAGTGCACCTACTAAAGCGCGCACATCTTCACTTACAATATATACAAACAAATGATCATCACAATCTATCATCGGCAATGCCCTACTTGGATTGTTATGTTCAATCATCAGTTACGTACTAATGTTGTCATCATAGAAATGTATCTCTTGATTTAAACCCTTGCTTAGTACAAACACATCAAAGCCATAATTAAATCCATATTGGCCTATTAAACTTGGATTTACTAATATTAAAACTGGATATGTTACACACATAACAATATCCAAATTTGTGATCAATTCATTAGATAAATATTGCATTAATACAACCAATTGCCACATCCTGGACTTCATGAACATTTACAGAAGTAAAATCCTAACTTTTGCTAGAAGCGGCTCCACTTCTTATGTTCACATAGGTGAAGTTCCATCCATATCCCTGTTACTTGAACACTTATATGAAAATTAATTGAACTTCATCAATAGCTTATAACTAAGCCTTTATGTTGTAACAGTCAGCACTTTCAAATCATGAACAAAATAATTAAGTGCTCTTTAACCATTTATCAGTAACTTGTTATATCCCATTAAACCTTAAGACTATCTTCTGTTCGGGTTTCCAGTACTGGTGGTCTATTAAAAAGGTTTCAAACCCATCCACAAGATGTGCTCCTCACCAGATTTCTCGAAAGACCTTAAGTTAGAGGATCAACCAATTTATTACTTGACCTAATATACACTATGGTGATCACACCATTTAATGTCAATTCCGGACATACTCATGTCGCAAGCTTATATGTCTAGACTTACCATTCTTGTAACACCCCAAAATTTTATGTTGGTTTTACGGTGAAAAAAATAAATTTCCAATTAGTTATTTATTTAACCTTTAGCAACGATTTTGTGAGCAACACCTTTTTGGTCAACTTTTGCGACATATTAAAAAAAAACGAAATCCTGTAGATTAGAGGAGCTAAGCGTAATAGTTTATAATCTTTAGCGGCAATTTTTAAAGAATCATAAGTTGTAAATTAATGACAAGTGTTATAAGTGATATCAATTGAGGTCTTTAGTGACGATTAGGGTGACTGAATTTTATCGGCAACTTTTAGTGACAAATTTTTAAGAAACCATAAGTTATAGCTTAATGATAGCAGTTGTATGTGATATTTATTGAGGTCTTCAGCAACGATTAGCGTAAACAATATTTTTGAAAACTTTTAGCGACGATATTTTTCATTTAGTGTTGATATTTTTTTTATTTAGAGACTTTTAACGACGATTAGTGAAACGGGGTTATGTAACAACCCGTTAATGATACGCTTAGTGCATAAATTATTGTAAATATTTATTTGAAACATTTCGCGATAATAAAAGCTTCGGATAATAATTTGAGCGACTACCGAAAGTTAGGGGGGGACTTTTGGTTATATTCCAATTTAGGGTTATTATATGTATATTATTAATCGTGAGCAGCCGTCATACTTCCCCATTATTTTCGTCTGATAAGTGGTATCGAGAGAGACGGAGAGAGGGCTTCGGAGAGAAGGATCGAAGGGACTCTTTCTGGTGAAGCTTTCCGGTAAGACCTTTTAAAAACTTAATTTTTTTCAGTGTATATCTATATATAGTGGGTTCCGGTTTGTATGTGTACGGGTTTGTGGGTGGAAATTTAGGCCGCCATGGCCGTGATTTTTGCGTGAAATCAGGGGTGTGAGTGTGTTATGTGGATGGGTGAGTATATTGTGAGGGTTTATTGTTTTTGTGTGAATGGCTACGGGATTTAGAGACAGAACAAGGCTGTGAGGGGCTGTGTGGAGTAAGAGATAGAGAAATAGCCATGACTGCCTAATGAAGGTGTGAGTATTTGGGTTGTTCGGGTATAGCGTGGTGGGGGTTTTCTTGGTCGTAGTGTGGATGATTGCGTGAAGGGAGTAACAGGGTTGGGCCAGGTGCGTCCATTCTCTGTGCAGCGAGCTTGTGTGTGTATTTGTGTATAAGCAGGTGTATTGTGTACGTAGTAAAGCTGCCAAACCGTAGCTGTGTATAAGCAGGGAAAATATGAATAGGTGTGCGTATAGGAGGGGCTATGGACATGTATATGCATGTGTGAGTGAAGAGCTGGACCTGTGTGTGTTGGGGCAACCACAAGTGGGTATGTGGGTGAACTGGAAAGGAAAAGAAAGGGGGAGAAGACCCACTGCCGTGGGACAGCAGTGGGTGTGGAAGGAGAAGGCTATGTGTGTGAGGGTGTTAAAAGAAAAGAAGAAAACGGAGATGGCAGTGGGTCTGAGGTGTTTTTGTGGAGTGCATGAGGGTGAGTGAAAATGAAAGAAAGATGAGAGAGAGAGAGAGAGAGAGAGAGAGAGAGAGAGAGAGAGAGAGAGAGAGACATTGTTCACAGCAATGGTTGTGTGAGTGTGCTGACTGAGGGTATGTGTGTGTGTGTGTGTGTGTGTGTGTGTATATATATATATATATATATATATATATATGGTGCGAATATAGGTGTAGAGTGAGTGAGTATGTGTGTTTGAGTTGTGGGTTTTGTGAGTGTATTGGGGTGATGTGTGCGGGTGAACGAAGAAGGAGCTGAAGACCCATTGCCATGAGGCAGTGGGCGTGTGGGACAGTGGTGAAATTTGTGTGTTGAGTGAATAGCTATGGGAGTGATATTTATATAAAATATATATGTGGTGTGTTTACATATGTGTGGATATTAAGAATACGAAGAAGGGAGAAGAAGGATAGACCCACTACCTGTGAGGGGACAACGTAAGCATGTGTGTATTGTGAGATTGTGTGTGCGCAAATGTATACAATGAGAGAAAAGTGTGCAGCTGTGAAATTGTCGGTATCAGATTAGCGTTAAGTAAGATACATGCATGGGGTAGCGTACGATAATTGTTAATGTGTAAACATTTTAAGTACAATACGTTAGGCTATATTAGGATATGTGGCAAAATTTTATAATTTTTTGAAAATTGTATGTATTTGTTATATTTTCTTCAAGTTCAGACTTATAAAATTTTTTGAGTCTTTAAACTCATGAAAATGTTTTGGAAAAATTAGAATAATAATTTTTCAGTAAAATAAAGACTCAGTATAAATTTGGTAATTTTTGGAGTTGGTTTATTATCATTTTCTATATCGCATTGAATTTAGCAAAATGAAAAATAAAGAAATAGTTTTAGTGCCTTTTAAATTCTGATTTTTATTTCTATAATTTTATTACACATATTAAGGTTTGTGTAAAAATTACGAGTCTTTATTTTCAGCTAGAAGCAATTATGGCAATTTATTGGTTTTTAGTGTATTTAAAGAAATTATTTTTAAATAAACAAATAATAAAAAATATTCAAAAATTATATATTTATTCCATATGCTGTATTAAGCTATAAATAATGCTTGATGAATGATAAGAACATTTTTTAGGATATTTATGAGTCTCGGGGAGTGTGACGAATTTCAGGGTAGGTTGACAGTGTGGAAAACTGCTCCGAATTTCATCATTTTCGGGTAGAAAAATGGATATGTTATGGATAGTTATATTAGGTTTATAATATAGTAAAATGAATAGTATTCTGATAAATGACTTTGTCAACCTAGGTTAACTTCGAGGATTTGATCGAGAGTATTTTTAGCTTTAGCACTTGGATCGAGGTAAGGGATTTCTTCTGAAACCCTATTTCATCTATTTGATATCGTAAACCTTCTTTCTAAATTGTTATTGAAGCTTTCATTGGACTCAGTTTATAATTGTTATGAAATTGCATTGATTGCCCTTAATACCCTGTTTTGAGCCTTACACGTTTATTGTAAATCCTTATCGATGCTCGAAATTTATTACTCATTGTGCATCGATTTATTCATTGTATTATCGACTATTGCATTCTGCATATTGACATGAGTTAGTGTATTGAGGAGTTATAAGGATGGTCTGTATCGTGGGTGATATAAGGATGGTATGTTATTGTCGTGTGATGCTAGTACCTTAAGGGTCTAGCTAGTGTTCATATGCATATGTAACCACAGTGTTATTGAGGATCGCCTTTGTTGTTATGCTAAGTGATTTTCCTGCACTGCCTATGTGGCTTTGCATTATACTCATGTTCAATATCATCTGCATCGTTTCAGTGTGATTGAAATTGTTTCTGTCTCTATATCTGTTTTAAGGAATGAGTTGAATCTCTTCCCTTTTCGTTTTGAAATGAATCTGATGATCATTTGTATTCTTTTTCCTGGATTTTTGAGCGACCTTACTGAGCTCTTGAAAGCTCCCTCCCTTTTTCTATTCCTTTCTGCAGGAAATAATCATCAGTAAGATTCCCGTACAACGAACTTGATTATGGATTAGATTAGCATTTTTATAAATTTCTATTTAAGCCCCTATGAGGGAACCGATGAGTAACTCAATAGATTAAGAAATTTACCTTGTTTTGTGATGAGAGCTGTTTGCTGAGACATTTGAATAGTTTGTAGAGCTCTGGCATGGATGTTATTGAGTTTCTTTGGTGGTAGTAAATGGATCAAATAATTTAAGTTTTGATCGATGATTGGTTAACCCTCCGAAAAATTCCGGGGGGTTACAGTTGGTATCAGAGCTTAGGTTATGAGATTCTGTAGACTCCAAGCCTAAGATAAATTGTGATTGAGATGAGACTTTGAGAAGATGGATGAAGTTTTGACAAGTTATTTTATGTTCTAATTAAAGATTGAGATTTTGGTATAGGATTGAGATTCGGGCTGATACGCAATAGTCGAATGCATGATATTTACCTTTAGAATTCAAAGGTTTGACCAAAGAGCATGATTGAATATAAGTTTATGATATATTGGTATCCTTGAGTAACTCTATCAAATTGAGATACAAGCGATATGTAACTAAAGGACTTCAACTTGGTAAGCAATATATGTGTGAAGAATTAGATTTTTGGGTACTTTTAATTTTCTCTATGATGGACTTAATAATAGTTTGAACCGGTTACCTTTGGGGCATGAGAGTGTGCAACGGAAGTATGGCGGTTATAGTTTTGGTCTTTAGTGTTAGGTGTAAGTGCTCAAAGAAATTAGTTATCCATATTGGCGAAGTCAAAATAGTACGATTCGAAGGTTATTCGACGGTACTGGTTTTGGTGTCAAACTAATAAATATAGATGGAAAATATATGTATCTTTAGAAGATCTCGTGGTTTTGATTGATAAACTTAATAGACATTTCATTAATACAATTTAATTTGGGCTTTAGACATTAAGTTTGTGGTCTTTGTAGTTAATGTAATACAAATAGGTAGGTCATGCATGATACTATTCTGATTTTGAGATACTAATATGTTTACGCTGTACGACTCTGGAATTTGATGTTGGCAACTTGAGCATGTATTGTTATGTTTGTAAGGTTGATAAGATGGTTGATGCGTTAAGTTGGAAGGGTGTCAATAACATGGCAACTTTAGTTTCTAATTAGACTCGGATGTCAGCGAAATGTCATTTGCAGAGTATAAAGATGACTCCAAGTGTAGTTTTGTATAGGTGTAGATTTCGATCACCTATATGGTGATATCAGACTACGAGAACTGAAACTCAAAATTCATTGTCATCTTTTCGTGAGGTTCTACGACCATTAAACCATAAGCGATGAGTCAAAAGGTTAGCTTTTAGCATTACCTAATTAATAAGAACAGTGATGTTTGGGATTTCAGGGAACATGAATTTTGTTGCAGAGAAGTTCCGGATTAGTTAGAGCGCTAAGTGAAAATTTTCCTATCACTTCGTGACTTTATAGAACGAGATTTTTTTCAATAAGAGCACTTTTGAGTTGCAATCGATACTTAGGAAAAATAAAGCTACGTGACGAAGTGTAGAAGATCATTGGCTTGACATTGTTTTGATTGGAACCAAAAATTATGCAACATTTGAGTTTTGAAAGTTCTTTATAATAACTGAACTTTATAGTTTTATTTTTACTTTATTATTATTATTTATTTATTTATTTTGAACTTTACACGTATGTGAGTAATTTGATTAGATTAGGTTTGTGTAATTGCTTTAACCGCTACGTTTGAAATTTTCTTTTGAATGGGATTATTAAGAGGATGAGCTCTCTTTAATTGTGGTCTTATGGAGATTATTCTATTATGAATTTAGATTCTCTCTATATCAGGTGTTGTTAGTGCTATAGTAGGGGTTAATAATAATTTTTTTTAGAACTTTGATAGCAGTATCGGCTTTTATTTTAAGGGAGTGACAAGGTTGGGCACCGTAGTACTTAGAGTCTAAGTAATGTGATCTAACTGATAAGGTTCTGAAAACCTAAGTTATGATTAGAATCTATAGTATAGTAAAACTTTTGAAGTTGTCGAATTGCGATTTTGCGTTTTTGACTCATGTTTTGGGCGGTTATATATAGAACGTCACAGACGTCTATTTTTTAGTGAAGTTGACTTATGATGGTGAGAAGAAAATATTTCTAGTTGACTTATAATTATGGGATATGAATTTTGGTGTGGATTTTAGGCAGTGTTTTCGATGTTGCGGTGGGTGCTAACAGAGTTGTGTAGTAGAAGCATAATGCTTGGACATCATCTAAGTTCTGAAATTCGAGGAAAAAATTTCTTCAACTGAGTAGAATGTAATATTCCGGTCTTAAATTAGGATTGCATTTCATTATGATAAATTTACATAGACTGTTAGCAACCATTGTTGGTTTGGTTAGACTTCACTGTATAACGACGATCTAAATGTATAAATAGATATAGGGTAATATGTTAAGACATTCTAGATTGGCAGAGCTTGTTAGAGTATTTGTATCCGAGGTGATTTTTGTTGGTGGATTAACGTGAGTTAAAGTGAGATGGTAGAACGGAAGATGAGATTAGATATAATTTAGAGCAACAATCTAGCGAGCACCCAAATTTTGAGGACGAAATTTTTATAAGTGGGGGAGATTGTAACACCCCAAAATTTTATGTTGGTTTTACGGTGAATTTTTTTTCCAAATAGTTATTTATTTAACCTTTAGCAACGATTTTGTGAGCAATACCTTTTTGGTCAACTTTTGCGACATATTAAAAAAAAAACAAAATCCTGTAGATTAGAGGAGCTAAGCGTAATAGTTTATAATCTTTAGCGGTAATTTTTAAAGAATCATAAGTTGTAAATTAATGACAAGTGTTATAAGTGTATCAATTGAGGTCTTTAGTGACGATTAGCGTGATTGAATTTTATCGGCAACTTTTAGCAATAAATTTTTAAGAAACTATAAGTTATAGCTTAATGATAGCAGTTGTATGTGATATTTATTGAGGTCTTCAGCAACGATTAGTGTAAACAATATTTTTGAAAACTTTTAGCAACGATATTTTTCATTTAGCGTTGATTTTTTTTTTATTTAGAGACTTTTAACGACGATTAGTGAAACAGGGTTATGTAACAACCCGTTAATGATACACTTAGTGCATAAATTATTGTAAATATTTATTTGGAACATTTTACGATAATAAAAGCTTCGGATAACAATTTGAGCGACTACCGAAAGTTAGGGGGAGGACTTTTGGTTATATTCCAATTTAGGGTTATTATATGTATATTATTAATCGTGAGTAGCCATCATACTTCCCCATTATTTTCATCTAATAAGTGGTATCGAGAGAGACGGAGAAAGGGCTTCGGAGAGAAGGATCGAAGGGACTCTTTCCGGTGAAGCTTTCCGGTAAGACCTCTTAAAAACTTATTTTTTTCGGTGTATATCTATATATATAGTGGGTTCCTGTTTGTATGTGTACGGGTTTGTGGGTGGAATTTAGGCTGCCATGGCCGTGATTCTTGCGTGAAATCAGGGGTGTGAGTGTGTTTAGTGGATGGGTGAGTATATTGTGAGGGTTTATTGTTTTTGTGTGAATGGCTGCGAACTTTAGAGACAGAAACAAGGCTGTGAGGGGCTGTGTGGAGTAAGAGATAGAGAAATAGCCATGACTGCCTAATGAAGGTGTGAGTATTTTGGTTGTTCGGGTATAGCGTGGTGGGGGGTTTTCTTGCTCGTAGTGTGGATGATTGCGTGAAGGGAGTAACAGGGTTGGGCCATGTGCGTCCATTCTCAGTGCAGCAAGCTTGTGTGTGTATTAGTGTATAAGCATGTATATTGTGTACGTAGTAAAGCTACGAAACCACAGCTTTGTATAAGCAGGGAAAATATGAATAGGTGTGCGTAGAGGAGGGGTTATGGACCTGTATATGCATGTGTGAGTGAAGAGCTGGACCTGTGTGTGTTAGGGCGACCACAAGTGTGTATGTGGGTGAACTGGAAAGGAAAAGAAAGGGGGAGAAGACCCACTGCCGTGGGACAGCAGTGGGTGTGGAAGGTGATAGGTGTGTGAGGGTTCTAAAAGAAAAGAAGAAAAAGGAGATGGTAGTGGGTCTGAAGTGCTTTTGTGGAGTGCATGAGGGTGAGTGAAAATGAAAGAAAGATGAGAGAGAGAGACATTGTTCACGACAATGGTAAGAAGGAACGTGTTTTACGTGAATGTTGGTGGTTAAAGGTGACTGGAAGAAAATCATGAGGTCGAGGAAGCTACCTTGAAAGCGAGGCACTATTACGGTAATAATGTCTGCATCTAGTCGCAGAATGAGGTTTATCTATATTTCGAGGACGAAATCTATTTAATGGGGGGAGGGTGTGATACCCCGGAAATATAAAAAATTAATCTAACTGTGAGTTTGATTAATTACGGGGGGTGCTATTTTTATTAAGTAGCAATATGTTGGTGATGATGAAGTATTAGGGAGCTAAATAGGGGGGTTAGTGTGATTTTGGGGGTTAAAAAGTAATTTTGGAAAGTTAAGGGGCAAAAATGTAATTTGGGAAAATATGATGAACGTGATGCATATCTTTATTAAGTAGCATCCTTTTGATGATAATGAGGTGTTAGGGGGCTACATGAAGGGTTAGGGTGATTTTGGGGTCAAATTGTAAATTTTCAAAGTTGAGGGGTCAAAATGCAATTTTGGAAACTTGAGGGGCCAAAGTGTAAAATTTGAAACTTTGCAAAATGTTTCAGAACCTAATGAAATAGGCCATACACGATGGCCACCTCCTACTTGCTATAAGCTGAGTCATGCATGGAAATTTTAAAATACTTTGGGATAAGCTTATGAGAAAGGAATTATCAAGAAAAAAAAACTTTGGGGGTGCAAAATTGAAATAACCCAAACTGAATAACATGAAGAAAACGCACTGTAGCAGCTTTTGGAAAGAGGAAAAAGAGAAGAAAAGAAGAGGAAGAAGAAGGAGGGGAAGGAAAGAAAGTGGAATTCAAACCCTAACGGGGTATGATTTCGAACCCTAATCGTGAAAAATTATGGGAAATTTGGGATGAATATGGATTGAGTAAACATATATATATATATATATATATATATATATATATATACATTCGGGTGTGTATGTATATGATTGGGGATGAAAAAATTGTAATGGATTCTTGTTGAGATGGTGTTATATAAGAACCTAAAACAACAAGGAAGGATAAACTATTTAGGGTTTCAAATTTGGCATGGTTTCAACGTGCGTGAGTGTGTGTTTCAGTGTGTTTTAGTGTGTGTTCTTCAATTTGGTTCATGGGTTTGAATTCAATTGGTTTAATTGTACTAAATTGATGCATGATAATGAATTTAGGGCATGAATTGGGTGTACTATAATGTGGTTAAGTGATTTAAGATGAGTTATGGAGGAGATTCATGTGCGATTGAAAGAGAAACCGAAGGCTGAAGAAGATGAGTGTGTGTGCGTGAAGGTGAAGTAGCGTGTGTGTTTAATGTGAATAGTGACTGTTTAGTGTGTGTGTGTGTGTGTATGCATGATATTTTTGGCCGAACGGGCTTTTAAACGCTCGGTCCGGACACCGGTTCAGGATTTTTGGGTAAAAATTTTGTAAAATACTTTTTAGCTCAATAATGAATTCAGGAGCCTTAAAATAATATTTTAAAGCACTTTTAAGATTTTACTGAGGCCAGGAACTCTCAGGGGCATTTTTGTAATTTACGACTCAGATAGGGGTATTTTGGTAATTTTCCCGGTAAAAATTTTTCAAAGGATTTTTTTGTTCGGAAAGGGTTGTAGAACACCTAAAAGGTTGTTTTGAAGCTGATTCGGGGCGTTGCGGTGATAGTGAACCCCGGGGGCATTTTGGTAAATTTTTCTGTAAAATGCTTTGAAGGACACTTGGTTTGGGAAGGGGTGTAAGACATCCGAAAAGTTGTTTTAAAGTAGTTTCGAGATGTTTGTTAGGGCGATGGCTGCTAGGGGGTGTTTTGGTAATTTTCCCTTTAAAATTTTTTGAGGGAATATTTGGTCTATAAATGATGCAGTATATCTAAAAAGTAGTTTTAAAGTGGTTTTGGGGTGTTGGTGATGTAGCGACCATCAGGAATATTTTGATAATTTGTCATGTTAGTGTTAAATTTTTGAGAACGCGCATAATTTAGCGTTCGGAAGGGTGGGAAGCGAGGAATAGTGGTAATTTGTCTAAAATGAGGGTTGTTATCGATAATAAGTTGATAAGGCTAGATTAATGATCCGATTATCGGATCGAATTAACTAGCTATCGTAAGATTCTATGAATGGTTAAGTGGGAATGGGTAGAATAAGGAGTGCGTATATGTTGAATGATGACTAACGAGCAGGATATGATTTGACTAGGTGATGAAACTTGTTGCGATCAGAGATTGCGAGTTGCTTCGGCTATAAGCCAAGCAGGTAAGGACAATGCGGTTCGATATGCTAATTTATTATTAGATTAGCATGCCATGTTGATGACATGTTGGATTCTTGTCGTTATGGTTGGACACCGGTAGTCATTGTGATCGGTATATGCATATTTGAATTGTGCTATTGAGGACTTAGGGTAGAATAATTCCCTTAGTCCACCTTGTTGATAGAATTTAATAAGGATGATGTGTGTCTTAGTATGCTATGATTCGATTCGATTAGCATACCTAAAGTTGATGATGATGTTGCGTAGGGGTTATCGTATGACTGTTGTGAGATGTCGGCGGTTATTGATAGCCGATATCTTTTCTCTCTGAGAACACCATTGAGGACTTGTCACAAACTTCTCCCGAGTTCGCCCTGTCGTTGATGATGATGCTGTTGAGGTCGTTGCGTGTTGTTGTGAAACATCGGCACTTATTGGTAGTCGACATTTCTCTTATGTAAGAACGTGTTGAGGGCTTGCGGTAATCTTTTCCCAAGTTCGCTCTGTTGATGATGTTACGTTGAACTCTTGTTGTTAGGTCTGAACATCGGTTGATCTTCTGATCCGGTATTCCTTGTTGAGCTGTGTTGTTGAGGACATAAGGTGGAATTAATTTTCCCTTAGTCTGCCCCGTTGATGATGTCTTATTGCTTGGATTTAACGTGGTTAGAGAAAGTACTTTGAATGAGTTCCCTGCTTGTTGACAGTGTCTCTTTTATTTACTTGAAACTGAGATGAACATCCCGTAAAATGGGGCATCAATATGAGGAGGATGGCCTATGAATTATGATCACTGGCCAAAGAGGATGAATGTCACTCGAGTAGAGTCTATCGCGTCTGGTCGAGTCCTGTCCGTCGTGTCCATGTGCATTGCATTTGATTTTCTTTTGATATTGATGATTTTAATGATTTGTGTTTCAATGATGGTTGCCTTTACGACCTTAGATTTCGGGTCCACTTGCATAGTTGGTCGGTCAGTCGGTCCAGTCCATGAAGAGGTGGCAGTAATGCTGTTCTGTTGGGCCTTAAAGCCGCTCAGTCTAACGAAAGAAAAATTATCGTTTGACAATTATGCTGATGTCGAAAATTTATTGACTACTCTTGATTCATTACTATCATTGAAATGATTACTATTCCTCCGAGTCCTTTGAATCATTTATACACGATACTCCTCGTGTTGTCTTTACTGGGCGATTTGCGCTCATTCCTTATGTTGTATTTGTTAGGATCAAGCGTTTACCACTGCACCAAAAGCAATTGCTGTTAGTAAGGGCGCAACTTATTTCCTTATAGTCTTGGCACAGCAGCCAGCGCACACGGTCGAATACACAAGGGAGTAGATGGACGCGGCCAACCTCCGATCTTCCAACAATCCCTTCCCCAGATACACCCCGGGGGACTCGAACCCGTGACCAGCTCTGATACCAATTGTTAGGATCAAGTGCTTACCACTGCACCAAAAGCAATTGCTGTTAGTAAGGGCGCAACTTTATTTCCTTATAGTCTTGGCACAGCAGCCAGCGCACACGGTCGAATACACAAGGGAGTAGATGGACGCGGCCAACCTCCGATCTGCCAACAGTATTGTGTAGGCTATAAAGTTGATCAAGGAGAACCCTCTAGAAAAGAGAAGAGAAACAAGCTAGAAAACGTTGAGCAAGGGGATAAGTTGTGTGAGGTAAGACCCGCTAAAATTGGTGGGATAAAGATTGAGTTGCGAGATATGTTGATATGAGTCCTATGACTACAGTAGTATATTAGGTTGTAAACATTCATGTTGTTTAAAAACCTGTAAGTCTTCCGCTGTAGTACGATGTTTGTTTGTAAGAAAATTTTTGTAAGGACGCATTTTGGAGCGTCTATTAATGATGTATGAGTATGAGGATGTAGTTGCTCTGTATTCAGCACAGGGTTTTGAATGTGATTATGATCGATAACCCAGCTCGGTGATGTCACGTGGGTTGAGGGTGTCGCAAGTTGGTATCAGAGCTTAGGCAAATGATTCTGTAGACTTTTGAAGTGTTTGGTGGAAGGCCTAAGTTATTGATGAGAGGAGTAGAAGAAAAATCTTGATGATTCGGCCGAATTAGGAGGATGGTTAAGATATGTGGGTTGAGGTTGACTAAGGCATATATATCGTGACCTTAGAATTCTTACTATTGTTGTAGGAAAAGGAAGAAAGAGTTGGTTGCCCTAGCTTTACAAGAATGGTTTGAGGATGATAAGGTTGCGGTGTCAGATCTTAAAAAAGGATCCTGATGAAAAGGTAAACGAGATGGAATTAGGAATGAAAGAACTAGATGAAGGTCAAGGAGGAAGTGAATTTGTAAGAACCACATGGAGGATATATGAGGTTGAACACTTTATTGTGTGAACTTGGAATGAAGAAATGAGGAGCAGAAAGTGAGAATGAGTAAAGTTTTGATGGACTTTTGGAAGAGAAATTACTTCTAAGTAATGAGGAAAGAGGGACTGATCGACAAGTCAGTTCGAGTCCCAAATTAGCGATTTTAACTAAGCGATAGAGAGATTGAAAGTTGAATGAGAGGACATGAATTAAGTATAGAATTAGCTATTAAGGGAGACGGTGGATGCCCGTATGTAGGTCGCTTGAAAAAATATGACATGTTGTTGGTGATTGCCCTCCTGATAAGGCAATACCTAAAGACAAGCAACAATTGATTCTAAGAGAGAGTCATTAAAGCCTGAAAATTTTGAAGGAGCGTTATGGCTTCTCCGTGGTTGATGGGGTGTACGGGTAGGGGTGGAGTCTACTTTTGAAGTTAGACCTAAAGTTGTTATTGAGAAGGAGAAGGGTGATGGGGAATTAGTATCATTTACATATTATTGTAAAAAAAAATGTCATTTAATGATGAAAAACCATTAGCTGTTTAAGCGTGAAGGTTAATATTATGGTGCACAATTTTAATTATCGTGCAACTCCTTCCTCGAAAAGAAGAGAGATGGACCCTCAACAGAGGTGATTATGGTGAATCTTGAGGACGTAAGTGGAAGAAATGAGCAGGAGATATATTAGGTCAAGAAGACCTTAAGAAAGAGCTATTGAGACTTCTACAAAAGATCATGAGAGTTCTAAAGGTACAACCGGTGGCTGCTATTATGACAGCCCCAGAAGAAGGAAGAAAAGGGGGTAGATTTTGAGATTATTAAGATGTCCGCTAGGGTGAAATCCCACGGGAGGAAAATGGTCTAGTGTAGACGACTACGTGAATTTGAGAAATGGAGAAGATAGTTGAAATAACAAGATGTGGGGAAACATTATAAGATAATGTTTGCCAGCTATACATAAAAAGAGGGTTATAAGTGATTGGAAGTACGAGCGCAAACAAGTTGAGACAGTAAGAGGACCTATCGAGCCTATATTATTGGAATAGGTTCAGGTAACATGTTGATGATAAATATTTTTTCTTAAATTGTAAAGTAAGTTGGAGACACGTTTAGCGTGCTAAATGGAAGGATAGAAAGGCAGAAAATGATGTTAAGGAATTTGGTGAGTTGGCTTAATTGCCCTCATCAGGCAAGGAAAAATGTGAAAAGTGGAACAAAATGAGGAGAGTTTGAAAATAATCCTTAAAAAGGAACATGTAATGAGGTTCTAATGGTGAATTGCTACAGAAGTAGCAGAAAAATCGAGTGATGGAGGCAGAGAATAAAGAGGTATGGGAAGAAAGAAATGGGCGAGGACAAAAAAGAGGTAGAATCCAGGATCAAAACTGGAATAGTGGAAAGAAGTGTAAGAAGCAAGTACATGATAAATGGTCCGGACAAAGTTCAGGACAAAGAGGAAGAGGTAGAAAATATGGACGGTGCAGATTAGGGCATGAGGGTGCAGACTATGTTAAGGCAATTGTAGAATATCCTACATGTATGAATATGCGGTGAGCTAATGTTTAAGAGAATCAAAAGAGGCTGTTTTAAATGTCAACAGCCAGTGTATATTGCACGGAGTTGCTCTAAAGGAGGGCGATGGTCATTGAAAACAAAAGAAAACAAATAGGTGTTTATGAGACTATGAATTGGCTATCAGAAGTTGAATAAGGTGACAGTCAGGAATAATTACTCATTTTCTGAACTAGAGGATATGTTGATCAATTGCAGGGTGCTAAGTATTTTCTTTCTGTGGTTGACCTTAGAGCGGGTCATCACCGGTTAAGGAATGAGGAAGAATGAAGTTGTCAAGATTGTGTTTAGAAACATAGACAGGCATTATAATTTTTTGGTAGTGTCAGGTGGATTAATTAAGGCCTCTGTGGCATTCTAAATTTGAGGAATCAAGTCTTTTGAGAGTACTTGATCATTGTGTCGTCGCCTTATTGGTGACCTTATGAATAATACTAAAGGCAAATAGGAACTTGCGCAATGACAAGTTTGACAAATTTTAAGAAAGTTAAGTTGTTTGTCAAATTTGAAGAAGGTGAATTTTGACGTAAAAATCTGGATATATGGGGTCGATGCGAAAGCAGGTTAAGAGATCGGGAAAAAGTTGAAAAAAAAGAAGTGATAAATGGGGAATGACAAAAGTCAGCATTTGAGATGAGTAGCTTCCTAAGCTCAATCGGAGGCTACTAGAGAGTGATTGACAATCTCTCTACGATGCCTTATCAAAGAAAACTGACTACGATGATTGTTATGCCAAGTTGATAAGAATGCGAACAAACTCGAGGTCTAGATTCAAGTAAGGAGAAAAGGAAGCAACAGTCTGTGTCAAAAAAAAATGCGACCAATGCTTTCTACTCTAATTAAGGAAGCTTAAGGCTAAGAGAAATGAGGTTGAGCTCTAGCAGGGATTCAAAAGGAATGAAAAAAAGAGATTTTGATGGTGATAAGAGTGATAATTTCGAATGTGAAGGTTGGATATATGTTCCTCCTCATGATGAATTGAGGAAATGAATTGTGAAGGGTACTCATCGTTTTAAGTGTCGATTCACTCAAGGGAGACGAAAATGAACCCTAAGTTACAACGAAAAAAACTTTGGTGGCCTAGCAGGTAGTGGGATATATAAAAGTTTGTATCCCGATGTTTGACCTACTAACAGGTAAAAGTGGATCATAAGAAGATCGCCAGATAGTGGCAACCACTCCTTGTACCTGAGTGGAAATGGGAACACAGTACGTTGAATTTTGGTGTTAAGGTTACCACAAACAACTAAGAGATATACATCTATCTGGTTGTAGTAGATAGGTTGACTAAGATGTCTCGATTTATTTTTTTCGGGAAGAATATTTTTCTGAACGACTTGCCCAAACTTATGTTAAGCAAGTGGTTAGTTGATATTGAGTTTATGTAACTACTGTGTCCGATAGAGACGCAAGGTTCACCTTTAGAGTTTGGAAAAGTTTTCAAGAAGAAATGAAAATAAAGTTGATCATGAGGACGGCCTTTTTCCTCAGACATGTGTCTAATTAAGATGTATGATATGAATACTGAGAGAGTGTTGAGGGCTTGCATTAATTATTTTGGCAGAGCATGGGGTAAAAAATTACCCTTAGTCGAATTCTCCTATAAAAATGGTTATCGGTCGAGCAAAGAAAAAAAGCTCTTTATGAAGTGTTGTATGGCCGAAGATGTCACACACTTATTTGTAAAGTGTGGTTAGAGTCGAGACTGTTTCGTACGAGACTGTGCAAGGAAATAGAAAACAAGGTGATCGATATCCAGAAGAGAAATCTTACTGTGCAAAATTAGCAGAAAAGCTATGCTGATAAAAGGCGTACGATGTTGGAGTTTGAAGTAGATGACATAGTACATTTTATAAGTGTCACCGTGGAAAGGAATCATGTGATTCAGGAAGTGGAGGATGTTGAGTCCGAGGTTCATCGGACCGTTTAAAATCCTGCCTAGGATTGTGAAGATAGCATACAAACTTGATCTAAGTTCAGGATTGAGTTAATTGCGTAACGGGTATCACGTGTCAATGTTGAGGAAGTCTGATCCCAATTCTATGCATGGGATCTAGTTGGAACAAGTTGAAATTCGAGATAATATCTCATATTAGGAGGCGCCAACGAAGAAGGCCTCTAAGAAGGAACATGTTTTACGTGAATGTTGGCGGTTAAAGTTGATTGGAAGAAAATCATGAGGTAGAGGAAGCTACCTTGAAAGCGAGGCCCTAGTGCGGTAATAATGTTCGCATCTAGTCGTCGAATAAGGTTTATCTATATTTTGAGGACGAAATCTATTTAAGGGGGGAGGGTGTGATACCCCGGAAATACCATAAATTAATCTAACTGTGAGTTTGATTAATTAGGGGGGGTGCTATTTTTATTAAGTAGAAATACATTGGTGATGATGAAGTATTAGGGAGCTAAATAGGGGGGTTAGTATGGTTTTTGGGGGGGGGGGGTTAAAAAAGTAATTTTGGAAAGTTAAGGGGCAAAAATGTAATTTGCAAAAATATGATGAACGGGATGCATATCTTTATTAAGTAGCATCCTTTTAATGATAATGAGGTGTTAGGGGGCTACATGGAGGGTTAGGGTGATTTTGGGATCAAATTGTAATTTTTCAAAGTTGAGGGGTCAAAATGCAATTTTGGAAACTTGAGGGGCCAAAGTGCAAACTTTGAAACTTTGCAAAATGTGTCATAACTTGATGAAATAGGCCATGCACGATGGCCACCTCCTACTTGCTATAAGCTGAGTCATGCTTGGAAATTTTAAAATACTTTGGATAAGCTTATGAGAAGGGAATTATCAAGAAAAAAAACTTTGGGGGTGCAAAATTGAAATAACCCAAACTGAAGAACATGAAGAACACACACTGTAGCAGCTTCCGGAAAGAGGAAAAAAGAGAAGAAAAGAAGAGGAAGAAGAAGGAGGGGAAGGAAAGGAAGGAAAGAAAGTAGAATCCAAACCCTAATGGGGTATGATTTCAAACCCTAATCGTGAAAACTTGTGGAGAATTTGTGATGAATATGGATTGAGTAAACATATATATATATATATATATATATATATATATATATATATGTATGTATGTATGTATATACATTCGGGTGTGTATGTATATGATTGGGGATGGAAAAATTGTAATGGATTCTTGTTGAGATGGTGTTATATAAGAATCTAAAACAACAAGGAAGGAGAAACTATTTAGGGTTTCAAATTTGGCATGGTTTCAACATGCGTGGGTGTGTGTTTTAGTGTGTGTTCTTCAATTTGGCTCATGGGTTTGAATTCAATTGGTTTAATTGTGCGAAATTGATGCATAATAATGAGTTTAGAGCATGAATTGGGTGTACTATAACGTGTTTAAGTGATGTAAGATGAGTTATGGAGAAGAATCATGTGCGATTGAAAGAGAAACCAGGCATGTGAAGACTGAAGGCTGAAGAAGATGAGTGTGTGTGCGTGAAGGTGAAGTAGTGTGTGTGTTGAATGTGAATAGTGACTATTTTTGTCACTAAAGGTGAAAATTAGTTAAACAGTTTCTAATCCGAAGTTTTAAAAATAGTTAGGGTCAGATTTAGCCAAAGTGCAAAAAAAAAAGACCCTAGTTATTTTTCAGAGACTTGTATCGTGAAAAAATTTCAGATTTTTCCGATGTCAGGAAGGGGGTGAACTTACGCGGGAAGTTTGGAACTTTACTGTGAAATTTAAAATATCAAACGAACGCGATTTTGCACAAAAATATAATGGGGACCTTAAGATGCTGAGAAGTTCCATTTCCCAAGATTTTGGGTCATTCCAAAGTTGTTAGCTATTTTTGGCCAAACGGGCTTTTAAACGCTCGGTCCGGACACCGGTTCGGGATTTTTGGTCAAAAATTTTATAAAATACTTTTTAGCTCAATAATGAATTCAGGAGGCTTAAAATAGTATTTTAAAACACTTTTGAGATTTTACTGAAGTCAGGAACCCTCAGGGGCATTTTGGTAATTTTCCCGGTAAAATTTTTTCAAAGGACTTTTTAGTCTGGAAAGGATTGTAAAACACCTAAAGTTTATTTTGAAACTGATTCGGGGAGTTGCGATGATAGTGAACCCCGGGGGCATTTCGGTAATTTGCCGCCCAGTGGGGGTATTTTGGTAAAATTTTCTATAGAATGCTTTGAAGGACTGTTGGTTTGGGAAGGGGTGTAAGACATCCGAAAAGTTGTTTTAAAGTAGTTTCGAGATGTTTGTTAGGGCGATGGCTGCTAGGGGAGTTTTGGTAATTTTCTTTTAAAATTTTTTGAGGGAATATTTGGTTTATAAATGATGCAGTACATCTAAAAAGTAGTTTTAAAGCGGTTTTGAGGTGTTGGTGATGTAGCGACCATCATGGGATATTTTGGTAATTTGCCATGTTGGCGTTAAATTTTTGAAAATGTGCATAATTTAGCGTTCGGAAGGGTGGGAAGCGAGAAATAGTTATAGTATGTCTAAAATGAGGGTTGTTATCGATAATAAGTTGATAAGGCTAGATTAAGGATCAGATTATCAGATCAAATTAACTAGTTATCGTAAGATGCTATGAATGGTTAAGTGGGAATGGGTAGAATAAGGAGTGCGAATATGTTGAATGATGACTAACGAGCACGCTATGATTTAACTAGGTGATACAGCTCGTTGCGATCAGAGATTGCGAGTTGCTTTCGCTATAAGCCAAGCAAGTAAGGACAATGCGGTTCGATATGCTAATTCATTGTTAGATTAGCATGCCATGTTGATGACATGTTGTTGGATTATTGTCGTTATGATTGGACACTGGTAGTCATTGTGGCCGGTATATGCATATTTGAATTATGCTGTTGAGGACTTAGGGTAGAATAATTCCTTGAGTCTGCCTTATTGATAGAATTTAATAAGGATGATGTGTGTCCTAGTATGCTATGATTCGATTCTATTAGCATACCTAAAGTTGATGATGATGTTGCGTAGGGGTTATCGTGTGACTGTTGTGAGATGTCGGCAGTTATTGATAACCGATATCTCTTCTCTCTGAGAACACCATTGAGGACTTGTGGCAAACTTCTCCCGAGTTCGCCCTGTCGTTGATGATGATGCTGTTGAGGTCGTTGCGTGTTGTTGTGAAATGTCGGCACTTATTGGTAGTCGACATTTCTCTTATGTAAGAACGTGTTGAGGGCTTGCGATAATCTTTTCCCAAGTCTGCCCTGTTGATGATGTTACGTTGAACTCTTGTTGTTAGGTCTGAACACCGGTTGATCTCTTGATCTGGTATTCCTTGTTAAGCTGTGTTGTTGAGGACATAAGGTGGAATAAATTTTCCCTTAGTCTGCCCCAGTGATGATGTCTTGTTGCTTGGATGTAACGTGGTTAAGGAAAGCACTCTATATGAGTTCCCTGTTTGTTGACAGTGTCTCTTTTATCTACTTGAGACTGAGATGAACATCCCGTAAAATGGGGCATCAATATGAGGAGGATTGCCTATGAATTATGATCACTGGCCAAAGAGCATGAATGTCGCTCGAGCAGAGTCTGTCGCTTCTGGTCGAGTCCTGTCCATCGTGTCCATGTGCATTGCATTTGATTTTCTTTTGATATTGATGATTTTAATGATTTGTATTTCAATGTGTTTGCCTTTACGACCTTGGATTTAGGGTCCACTTGCATAGTCGGTCGGTCAGTCGGTCCAGTCCATGAGGAGGTGGCAGTAATGCTATTCTGTTGGACCTTAAAGCCGCTCAGTCTAACGAAAGAAAAATTATCGTTTGACAATTATGCTGATGTCGAAAATTTATTGACTACTCTTGATTCATTACTATCGTTGAGATGATTATTATTCCTCCGAGTCCTTTGAATCATTTATACACGATACTCCCAGTGTTGTCTTTATTGGGTGATTTGCGCTCATTCCTTATGTTGTATTGTGCAGGTTATAAGGTTGATTAAGGAGAACCCTCTAGAAAAGTGAAGAGAAACAAGCTAGAAAACGTTGAGCAAGGGGATAAGTTGTGTGAGGTAAATAAAGATTGAGTTGCGAGATTTGTTGATAAGAGTCCTACGACTACAATCGTATATTAGGTTGTAAACATTCATGTTGTTTAAAGACCTGTAAGTCTTCCGCTGTAGTACGATGTATGTTTGTAAGAAAATTTTTGTAAGGATGCATTTTGGAGCGTCTATTAATGATGTATGAGAATGTAGTTGCTCTGTATTCAGCACAGGATTTTGAATGTGATTATGATTCATGACTCAGCCCTGTGATGTCACCTGGGTTAAGGGTGTCGCAAAACACTATGCTCCAAATTCCACAGAGTCCCACACACCAATAGTGCAATCTCACCCACCTTTTTTTTCACTCTTGCAAACACACACACATACTTGCCATACACGGCTGCAAAGCAACCTACACAGTACACATGCAAACCTCTCACCTATGCGCACAACACACACAAACAGTTCACCCATTCACTCACTTCACGGCTTACACACGAAAATACTCAGCTGCCATTTTGGCAGCCTCTCACATTTCCACAAAATAAACTGATATAACTGGAAATATTCGCCCAACCAGATATTGACACGTGACAAGGTTGACTTGAGTCAATCTTATCTTGAATTTCAAGGTTTTCGTGTCGGCAGAGTCCACATCCTATTAGGATCCCAACGCAATCCCAATTAATCGGGGCTAAGGACTATTTTCATAGACATGTAAGTCAACCAGGACTTTTCAGTCGATGCCTATGCAAAAAGGGACTACCCCCAGGTACGCAAACAAGTTCACACACAAGCACCCAGTGCATTTTCTGCTATTCAGAGCTCCACCCCTATAGTGATGTTCTGACTTTAGCATCGGAGCATCCTCCACCGGAACATCCTCGGTGGTCACTTCGTGTTCTATTTTGCAGGTCCATTTCCCAGCTGTGGTTTCCAATCAAGATTTAAGCAACAACATTTTGGTGCCATCCGTGGGACCGACAGGGAACATGGCCAGACAATCGCCTTCCAACACATCTCTAGTCAGTGGCTCAACTCACAATCGACGAGTGCGATCCAGTGGCACTCTCAGAGAGAACTGTTCCCATGATCGATGTTTGACTCCGTCTCACCAGTACATTGAAGGCAACTATGTCAATGTAACCTCTGTTACACCACCGATAAGTAACGGTTCTCGGGAAAGTCAGTCCCCAACCCCGACACTAAAAAGAGGAGACCTTCGTTGCCATCTCAGTCAAAAACTTTTCAAGACGCCAAACGCGGATCTGACAAAGAAGATTCACGAGCTCAAAGATGTGGTTAACACTTTGCAGAGAACACTCGAAGCCGTGGCTCCCACAAAATCTACCAACCAGGCCCACTTAGATTCAAGCGACCTCCGTCTCAGATTGACCTCAAGGTCAAGTTACGGTCGCGAATCCAGATTGGAGGCTGATCCAAGCTATCTGCCAAGAAGGGGACTGGAGGGCATGTTACGAGGAGCGATTCCTGTTACAGACGAGGGGCATCGATGGAAGACAGCACAGATTCATCCCTCATCCTAGGCGACTAATCTTGAGGACGACACTATTTGGAAGAAAGACGTCTCCGAGGATAAACTCATCACAAGATGCGAGAAGTACGCCACCAAGGACAAACTTCTCGCATAACCATCTTCGATTCCCACCCTCAAAGATCCTTTCTTCCCAGGGGGGACTCTGAATATCCCTTATCCGAAGCCATTGAGAGGGCAAACTTACCTCCCAATTTTAGGATGCCCCAGTGCGATCTCTATGCTGGGAACGACGACCCTGGAGAACACGTCTATCAGTTCCAAACAAACATGTTGCTCCTCCAGGTCTCCAACACCGTCATGTGCCACACTTTTCTGACCACCCTGAGGAAGGCCATACACGAATGGTGCAAGTCCATGCAGCCAAGGTCCATTCACTCCTTTTCTCAATTCTTTGACCTTTTTCAGAAACATTTTGTGAGTAGCCGCACCAGAAGGAAAAACTCTGCGAGTCTTCTTAACGCGATGTAGAAAAAGAACGAATCTTTGTAACATTATTTGGGACGGTTCAACGCAGCGATGCTAGAGATCAACAATTTAGATGAGTCAGTAAAATATAAGGCCTTCCTGCGTGGCCTCCGACCTACATCCAAATTCGCATTCGCAGACAACAAAAGTCCCCCTGGAAGCATGAACGCTTAGATATGGCCAACAAGTATATCCAAGCCGAAGAATACTTGGAAATGCATAAGGGGCATCGAAATGGCAATGAGCAAGAGCAAGGGAGACATTTCTGTGAGGACAGTCCTGGAGGCATCAAGAATTTTAAACGCTCAAAGCGCGATGAGCGGTGTCCCAAAGAGCCACTCGACATAAAGAACTTGACGCCCCTGAACACCCGACCATCACAGATTCTGCACGAGATAAGAGACAAGGAAATTCTAGATCGACCAGACAGAATGAGGTCAGTTCTGAGTAAACGAGATAGGATTTTATGGTGCCGGTATCACAACGATCATGGCCATACTACCAACAATTGCGAATTTCTTAAGCGTGAAATTGAGGCCCTCATCAAGCGTGGACACTTGAGGAAGTACGTCGCACGCAGAGATGATAGAAGAGAAGCGACTCTGGTTGTAGAGGGAAGAGAAGAGAGGTAAGAGAATGTGGGCACCATCAATACAATATCTGGGGGCATTACAGCAGGAGGTTCTTTTAGACGGGGTCGCAAGGCCTATGTAATGGAAGTATGCATCACAAGTCAGTCCCTAAGTAGGAAACAGAAGACGACATTGGTGCCCACAATTTCCTTTTCAGAGGATGAGATAGGGGATATAAATACACCCCATGATGACCCACTGGTTGTCACACTCCGAGTGGGTAATTTTGATGTTAAAAGGATTTTAGTTGATAATGGGAGTTCAGTAGAGGTACTATTTTATGAAGCTTTCCAGAAGATAAACATCCTGTCTGATCGGCTGCATAAGATGGATACACCCCTCTACTGGTTCTCCAACCACCCTGTTGCAGTCGAAGGGATCATTGAAGTTAAGTTGATGCTAGATTTTGTGGTTGTTCGTGTCCCTTCAGCTTACAGTGCTATACTCGGAAGAACATCCTTGAACCAGTTAAAGGCAGTGGTGTCCATGTATCATCTGAAGATGAAGTTTCCTATGAAACATGGAGTAGGGGAAGTCAAAGGCAACCAGATAGTGGCCCGACAATGCTACATGGCGTCATGTCGAGCCAAAAATAAAGAAGCCTTTATCATCGAGGACCTCCGAGATGGCCTAAAGAGAACCTTTGACTCTACTATCAATAGCACCTTGCCCCAAAGCAATATACTCTTTTTTTTGAAGGGCAGAAGGCTCAGACTTTGCCCATTCTAAAGTAAGACTTAGGATTCTTTTTTGAATTCTTAGAGTAGTATTCAAGTAGTCAGTTGTGAATAACAGGGACGGCATTGGTCACCATTGTACTTTCAATCTTTTGCCCAGGCAATAAAGTCTTTTTTTGAGCATAATTACAATGATTGCAAACTCTTGCTCAAGTAGTGATCAAGTAAACCTTTTCTTATTGTTTCTAAGTTCTCAAGAACTACTAAATATAGGCCAATCCCAGCAAAGCACCCGAGCGCGTAGCCTGAGCAGTTTGCCAGAAGCAAGCTGCCCCTCCATGGCCTTTTGCAAATTAACTTGGCTCCAAGAGCCCAAACGCCTTTTGCAAATTAACTTGGCTCCAAGAGCCCAAACGCCTTTCTCATACACTCTTCCCAAGAAGTGTACATAAGGTAGAACTCAAGTCCTATCTAGAATGGTTTAGCTATAGTTCTAACCCGTGAAATGGCAAAGTCCTTGTGGGAGTTCATCGCCCTACCATACTTTGCTAATTCAAAGCCTAGCTGAGCGGGAGTGCGAGGCTTCTTTGCCAACCCTTAGCTGACGATAAGGGTTCGCGCCAAAGTAAAACACAATGCAAGATGTGAAGGGCACAAGCTCATAAATGCAGTTGCATAAACCCCCTCTGGGGGCAGTGAAAAGTCACTTACGTGATGGAGTGGTACATAAGTGTCACCTAAAAGGGTCTAGCTTTGGTTCTAGCCCGTGAAATGACAAGGCCTTTGTGGGGGTTCGTCGCCCTACCCTATTTTGTTAATTTAAAACCTGGTCGAGCAGGAGTGTGAGGCTTCTTTGCCAACCTTTAGCTGACGATAAGGGTTCGCGCTAAAGTAAAACATAATGCAAGATATGGATAGCACAAGCTTAAAAACACAATTGCATAAGCACCCTCCTAAGGAAAGGTGAAAAACACAGAGGTCAAACCCCTATAGGGGGCATCAAAATTCTTAGAAAAATGATGGAGATGGAATTTTAGATTTAAAGCTTTTGAGAGCTTGAGTCTCTGGTGTCTGCCAGAGCACGATGCTAGCCAAGCACATCGCCCGAGCAGATCGCCTCATCTGATGACCCTTGTGCTCTCAAGAGCCAAGCTACGGCGTCTGCCCAAGTGCGTTGTCCAATTAGATCACCTGATTTTATTCCCTTTGTGCTCTCAAGAGCTCAAAGTTTAGCATCTACCTGGGCAGAACGATGGCCAAGCTTGTCACCCGAATAGCATGACCCTATAGAGTGTCCGAGAACGATGCTCCGAACAGAATGCCTGAGCAGATAAATTTGTAGAATTATACATTCTAAAAGGTCTCAAGAGCTTAAGTTTCTGACACCTGTACGAGCATGATGTCTTCCGAACAGAGTGCCCGAGCAGACACCCTTGTGGAATTCCACGTCCTAAAGCTTCTAAGAGCTTAAGACTCTAGCACATACCCTTGCACAGTACACCCAAACAGGATGCCCAAACAGGACGCCCACATAGCGACACTCGCACAGGATGCCCGAATAGGATGCCGCACAGCACACCCGAACAAGATGCCCAAGCAGGATACCCACACAGCGTGTTTGAATAGGTTCCTCGAGCAGCGTGTCCGAGCAAGACACTTGAGCATCTTACCCCTGCAAAGTTCCTGAGCATCTTAGTCGAGTCAAATTCACACATAGAGATCCAAGGCTTTTTTCTTTTTCAAGCAAACCCTACGAGTAGAGCTCCAGGGAGTTTGATTAAGGAAAGCACTTATACGGAAGTCAAAGAAGTTTTCTTATGTAGAGCTTGCATCTGAACTCTTTTGAAGAAAAGATGATTTTCTATGGATAGAGCTCGAGAAACTACCAAGAATAAAAAAAATTCACCTAAAACGGAGGTCCGAGCAAGAAATTATGGTCCTTCCAAATTTTGAAGTGATAGTTTAAATAACTTTCTTCTCGGAACTACCAAGAGAGGCCGAGCAGCCTAATGGAATGCCATTCCTCTTGCATGCGTGTGGTTAGGAGTTCAAGACTTCCTAGCAACTTCGAAAAGTTCCATTTTTTGCTAGAAAACATGCCACAACATAACTTCAAGTCCAAGCAGAGAAATTGGGCCGTCCGTGCAACAGGTCCGCACCGCAAGCCCTGAGTCCGAGCCTGCTTCCCGAGCAGCAAGTCAATGGGCCTTTCTAGCCTTCAAGCCCAAATAGACTTCTCGGACAGCAGGTCCCAACAGGCTTCCCGGACAGCAAGTCCGAGCCCACTTCCCGAGAAGGCTTCCAGGACAGAATTTATGTACTTTCCACATTTCCAAGTAAGTGTTTAAATATATTTGGTGCTCAAATTTAATATAAAGTGGCCGACCGGCCCAGTGGTAATCCATGCGCCTTATATGCTCACGATCAAGTGTACGATTCTCTCTAGCTGCGCCTGGAAGCTCTGTTTCCTTTTTCTAAACAAGGCTTTGAACTTCAACAAAAGTGGGCCTTTCAGCCACAAAGCCTGTGTCTAAGGGAGGCTGTCCGCACAGCAAGTCCAAGCCCGTTTCCTGCACAGCTGGTCCGAGCCCACTTTTCGAGCCGGCTTCTCGGACAGCAAGTCCGAGCTCACTTCCCGAGCAGGCTTCCCGGACAGCAAGTCCTAGCCCACTTCCTGAGCAGGCTTCCTAAACAGCAAGTCTGAGCCCACTTCCTGAGTAGGCCTTGGTCCAAGCAGAAAATTCAAGGCAAAATTTGGAAACATACTAGAAAAATTCCGAATAATTTCAGAATGCTATTTATGTAGCAAAAGATTGGTTATTTTGGTCTTTGGGCACTTTTTGGTTAGCAAAAAGATCGAAGAAAATATTACTTGTGCTTATAAGAGGGAGAAAAGGTCTGTGAAAAAATTGATGCATGTCTCAAGACACCCGGAATACACTTTCTCAGCCAAGCATTTTGGCTAAAAAAGTGGGGGGCATTAAGATATAGTTGGAAATATCCGCTCAACCAGATATTGACACGTGACAAGGTTGACTCGAGCCAATCTTATCTTGAATTTCAAGGTTATCGTGTCGGCAGAGTCCAGATTCTATAAGGATCCCAACATAATCCCAATTAATCGGGGCTAAGGACTATCTGCATAGACATGTAAGTCAACCAGGATTCTTTAGTCGATGCCTATGCAAAAGTGGACTACCCCCAGGTACGCAAACAAGTTCACACACAAGTACCCAGTGCATTTTCTGCTATTCAGAGCTCCACCCCTGTAGCGATGTTATGACTTTAGCATCCTCCACTAGAACATCCCTAATGGTCACTCCGTGTTCTATTTTGCAGGTCCATTTCCCGGCCGTGGTTCCCAATCAAGATTTAAGCAACAACAGAAACATAACTCTTGCAACCCATCAAAACATGCTATATATATATATATATATATATATATATATATATATATATATATATATATATATATATATATATATATATATATATATATATATATATATATATATATATATAGACACACACACACACACACAGACATTCGGGCACAACTCACACCCACACACCACTGACTTCACACAGAATACACGGCCATGGCAGTCCCTTGAACCCATTCCATCACCTTAACAAAACACAATAAATTGCTACTATGGCAGCCCATGACTGCTCAGCCACCTCCGTCTCTCACGGCAGCCATGGCTGCCACCACTTGAAACCCAAAAATTTATCTACCATCAGCCATGATCTCACGATACACACACACACACACACACACACGCTATACATTGTTTCGAATTTGCAAACAACAGCAGTCCCCATGTACCAAAAAAAAAATAAAAAAATGCCTGTGTTCTCTCACACCTCCCCCTTTTAAGATATAATTAGGTTAAGTATTAGAGAAAAACGTTGAATAGAAAAATGCTTACCGAAAAGTGTTTCGCCGGAAAGTCCCCTTCTCTGGCTCTCTCTCTCTCTCTCTCTCTCTCTCTCTCTCGTTTGGGTGTATGACGGCTGGAATGGAGCCCTTAGTAGGCTGCCCAGAGAGTCACATAAATATGTGCGTAAAAATAAAACCCTAGTTAGACAAAAAGAAAAACTCTACCTAATCATTTGTCGCTAATTCTTCTTGCCCGAATTATTATCGTGAATGATCCAACAATAATGGAATATTTATGATAGACTATATGTTAGGAAAACTATGAATGGGTCGCTACGCCAACCCGTTCGACAAATCTTCTCTAGTAAGTAGACTGCTACTAAAATTTTTAATTGTCACTAAAGATATTTCAATGCTAAATTAATTCGTCACTAGAATACACGTCGACATTAAATAATAAAATATATCGTCGCTAAAATTATTTTCCAAAAATGTCGTTTATTCTAACCATCACTAAAGATTTTAATTAATGTCACTTAACCTAGCTACCGCTAAATTATAATGTATGATTCCCAAAAAATTTGTCACTAAGGATAATAGTGTATAATGCTCACCAATTTGTCACTAAAGTCTAATAAATGATTAGTTGGATTTTCTTTTTACGATAACTCTAGCCTCAGATTTTGGAGCTGTTAAATCCTTTCATTTGCCGGCATAACAAATCCTTCGGGTTGTTCCATGTACAGCTCTTCATCAAGGTCACCATTTAAAAATATGGTCTTAACATCCATTTGGTGTACATGAAACTTATACAAAGAAGCCAGTGTAAAAAGCATTCTAATGGACGTTATTCGTGTGCAGAGGTACCAAAATAGTTTATGCCCTCCTTTGGGCTGAAAACTTTTTGCTACCAATCTGGCCTTGAAAGTTTGTATAGACCCATTCATAGTATATTTCCTTCTGAACACCCATATACATCCAATTGGCTTAGATCCTTGAGGCAACTCAACTAACACCCAAATATTATTATATAATATTCAGTCCAACTCATCATTGATTGCCTCTTCCCAAAAGGCAACATTTCTAGAAGCCATTGCTTCAAAATATGTCTTTTGGATCATCTTCAACATTTAGTAACATGGGAAATTTCCTTGAGAATATATTCTCTATCACCTTCCACCAAGAACACGATTGCTTAAGTCTAAAAAGCAAGGATCCAATATTTTCTCTTCTTTTTTTTTCGAGATGAACCTATAATCGAGTTAGTTTCAAGTGAAATTGTAGGTGTTGAAAAATTAAAATCAGAATTGAATTTATCTTCAATAATCTCAAGGTCTCTAGATTTCATAATGATATTAGACTCTATGTCTAATAGGTAGTAAGCCTTGGAATTTTCAGCACATACCACTATAGACACCCCATTTTTTTTAGTTATTTTTAATTAAATAAACGTTGAGCTTAATTATTAATTAGAGTTTATTACTGAGCTTGGGCCTAGTAAGTGACCTAATTAATTAATTTGGTCTAGTCCAGCCAGTAGTCAAGTCTTGTCCGGTCCAATAGTCCAGTCAAATCATGTTAGTCTTGGTAGATAAATTAGGAAATTATTCTGTGAATTATCCCTGACGCAAGGATTATATCAATGATTTATAAGGTTAGAGATGATAAATCCAAAATTTGGTACATCCCATATGCAAAATCATTAGATAATTGTCAAAATTACTGTCAGATAATGCCTTAAAATTAAAAAAAAATATTATAAAATTATGGGATGAACCGACTGATTTTTGACTAACCGGCCTATTATTTGACTTTTGTTGATTTGCGATTTTTATCAACTATGACTTATCTTCAGCTCATAAATTGTCATAGCCAGTCATATTAGTTCTATGCCCTATAGCTAGTCTATCAGTTCTGTGCCCCAGAGCTCTATAGATAGGTCCCTTGGCTTTCATTTTCAGGAGTTCTCATTAGAGCTTGTGTACCATTTCTCTATGAAGTGATGCATTATCTCTCTCGAGAATTTTAGCCTTCCATGTTCGCTTAAAAGGTCATTTAGTCTTCAACATCCTGGATCCTTCGAAGAGTGTTCTCGAGTCTTCCAGAGAAGCAACTTGTCGAGGTAATTTTATTAGTTTTCCAGTCTAGATAATCATCATAGAATTGTCTCCCATTTCCCTTGATCGCATTTCCATTATAAAAATAAAAAAAAATCTTTTCATTTCTTAGTCTACATCTAGGATTAAAATGTAGATTACTTCCCATAGGACCAGAGTCAAACTATGACAGTTTTGATTCTGGTTAATACGACTAGATACGTGGGCAATACGATCCCTGATGTCGAGTACAAGCCAAAAATATAAAAATAGGCTTACGGTTAATTTTATTGCCTTTTATATGTTTTTAAGGGCAAAATCAATAAAATTGAAGTATATACCAAAATGGTGCAGCGCGTGCCTAACACTTTCCTGATGCATAACTTAGTCTTCAGACTTGTTTCCTTCTTTTCGATAGGTTGGTTGTCTTTTGGGACAATTTAGAGTCATTTCAGGTTTTTCTTGTTTTCTAGTGTTATAATTAAAGAAGATCGCAACCCTTTAAATCCTTCTGGGGATTCTTTTTTGAGGCAGTATGCTACTATGAGACTTTGCTTAGTACAAAAATAAGAAGACTAGACTTGAATTTTTTTTTTTATCTTTGGCCTGGTTGTATTTTCTTTGTATTTTGTGACATGTATAATGTGATATAAATGAGGTACTTGTGCTTTTATTATATACCCCACACACATGCACGTCTTAGCCTAATCCACCAACTCGAGGGTAATGGTTGAAGCCCTTGGACCTCTTGGTTTCAAGGCAATCTTTTGATTGTACCCTCAGCTCCATGGTCTCGTACTAAAGGGACCTCATGGTTTCTTTGTATATTAAACAACTTGTGCATATACTGGTAATTGCCTATTTTTAACTACCAAAGTTATGGGAAAGAGGTATATGACGCAGCCGAGTCGATGGAGTGATCTTTACACCGGCATTAAGAGAGAAATCACAGACCCAGACTATTCAGTGTTTTGCCCTTTTATGGGAGAATACCTATATTTGCCTATGACATGTTGGTAGGGAAACCAACCACTATTTTGTAAGCTGACTGGTAATCTCGTAAATCATGGGAGACTCTAACTAACCAGCCTATTAACCGTGCTCCTAACCGAACGGTTAGTCAGTAAGTGCATTGTTTGAAAATTTTCAAAATTGCTTGGTTTATACCTAATCCAACCCACTAACTAACCGATCGGTTTATCCACCAGGATGACCGAACGGTTCGTAAGAGCCTGTCTTTTCACAAAAAACTCTAGAATAAACCTTAACCCCATTGACCAATCTGCTAGTTTATCCATTAGATGATCGGACAGTTCGTCAGAGCCTTTTTTTCCCATAAAATTTCCCCAAAAAACCTCAACCCACTAACCACTTTGTCCACTAGGATAACTAGACGGTTAGTTAAAACCTATTTTTTTTCAAAAAATCCCCAGAATTAAACCCTAACCCCGCTGACCTATCGACCGATTTATCCACCCAGATAATCGGACGCTTAGTCAGAGTCTTTTTTTCTTAGAAAATTCTTAAAAATATACCCTAACCTCACCGACTAACAGACTATTTTATCCACCAGGATGACTGGACAGTTAGTCATGTTGTTCTCCGAAAAATCTCCAGAAATAAACCTTAACCCTGACCAACCGGTTGGTTTATCCACCTGGATGACCAAAAGTTAGTCAGAGCCTTTTCTTCCCAAAAAATTCCCAAAAATAAACCCTAATTTTACTGCTCGACCGCCGGTTCTCCAGTTTGTATAATAGGATGATTAGTCACTCCTACCCCCCAAATATTTAAAACTGAAAAAACACCCCGATGACTAGAAAAACTACCCCTTCCCCCATAGCGTATGAGCCAGTCAGCTTGATTTATGTGGTCTATGTGAATGAAATTTCAAAAGTTTTTCTATATAGTTAAGGTGAAACATGGTTGGTATCAAGACTTATACGGGAAGCTTTCATGAACCCCAATGGCCGAAGGATTCCCACAATTGGCAGACTTGATTCGTATCATAAGTGAATTATAGAAGGATTTTCAAACAGGTTTTGTGACCTTTGCAGATCAGCAATCCCATATAGTTGAGGAAATAGACAACTTCACGAGGAAAGGTAGGTAAGAATAGGAAGATGAGAAAAGGATGGGGAAAAAGGAGGACAAGAAGAAAGGTTCTGAGTTTGATTAGCAATATGAATCCGAGGATGAAAAAGTGAAACTTGTAGTTCTGGAGTAGAAAGATAAACTAATAGTGCTTCAATCCCAAATTGCCCGAATGAGAAGAGCCAATGACCCTTTAGACCTCAGCATACGTCTGAACCATGAACCCCGAGGATATATTGTCCCCTACGTTTAAGATGTCAGAGAAGGAAAGTTTGATAGGACCACAGACCCTAAAATCCATGTCAAGATGTACATGTGTGGGCTAGCCTCTTATGGAGTGAACCAAAACCAGTTGATACAGCTTCCCCCTATACCCTAATAATAACCACTGCTCGTTGGTTCCTCACTTTCGACAAAGCTCGAGTCCAAACTTGGGTAGAAGTTGTGAGAGAATTTTTAAGCAATATTAGTATAATGTTGACTTGGACATTACCTGAAGAGACCTAGAAACCACTAAGCAGAAATTGAAAGAATCAATGTCTGTCTTTATCATGAGATGGAGAAATAAGGCTGCTCAATTAATGAACTGCCCTCCGGAAGTGGAACAGGTGAACGTTGTCAGGAACAATCTGATCCCCTTATACCGTGACTATATCTTTGGTCACTACCACACCTCATTTAAGGCACTAATGAGATCCCTCATCCAGATTGAAGATGCCTTTAATAAGGGAACCATTTTTTGTGAGTTAAAACTAGGTGTGTTTTCGAGCAGAAGTGAGAACTCTAATATACAAATGAAGCCAGTCACTGCCAACAACTTCAACAATGTGTTGGCACCCAATGTGGTGTCATGGGAAGCCACTTTAGAGCCAATGAGGAAATTCACACTACTGAATGGCTGTTGCCCAAAGTATTTGAATAGTTATTGAGGAAAGGTATGATATCCAGACTACCGCCTACCCCCACGTCAGTAGTAATACCAGAAGAATATGATATTCATGCTTTCTGTGATTATAATCAAGGGAAGAGACACCCTATGGAGAGATGCATACACTACAAGAAAACCTGCATTTTGCGACGGAATATTGCCGACGGACTGGATTCCGTTGGTAAATTGTAATTTACCGACGGAATTATCCGTCGGAAAAATTCCGTCGTTAAATATTATTAACGACGGAATAATCCGTCGAAAAAGGTTTTTTGCAACGGCCTTTTGCCGGCGGTATTTTAGCGACGGAACTTCCGTTGCTAAAATATTTTTAAGTTTTTTTTTTATTTTTGGAGGGTTTAATAAAAACTTTTAAGCGACGGAATGTCCCCGTCGCTAATAATTCTGTCGGTAAAGTCGGATGTCACCGATGGACTTTTAGTGACGGGGTAATTCCGTCGCTAAAAGCTATCCCTAAAATTATCCAGATCTGTTTCTTCTCTCTCCCCATTTCTCTATTCGAAAATCAGCTTCACCCCCTTTCCGCCGGTGACTTTCACCTCCACGGTTCACCGCCGTTCTCACCTCCACGGTGCCCCACCTCCGGCGACTTTCACCTCCACGGTTCACCGCCGTTCTCATCTCCACGGTGCGCCACCTCCGGCGACACGACATCCTCCCCTCGACGCCGGTAGACCGATATATACCTCCATTGCCGCCGCGCCAGCGCCGCCGTCCACTGCCGCCTCGCCACCAACACAGCCGCCGTCCACTGCCGCCGACAACCACTACTCGTCAGCCGCAGTTAGAAGGTAAGTCACCCACTGTTGATTTTCTTTGGTTTGGCATGGTACATATGTCAATATTTAGCACCCACTGTTGTAATTTTTGGGATTAGATCATGCTACTTTGTTTAATTATGTGGTGTTTTGACTGGTTATCTCGAAAACTATGGTTGAATATTAAAAAAAATTAAAATAATTGAGGTGTTGATTTGATACTGCCCTGCCGAGAGAGGGGTCTGCAGGTTGGTGTGTTTTGGGCTGGGCGTGAGGAGGTGGTTATGGAGTCGCAGTGATGGCAGCCGTGACTGCAAGTGCATTTTCTGAGTGCAGTGTGTGCGTATAGTGTGTTATGTACTTATATATGTAGGTGGTGCAGTGTAAAGTGCTGAGTGTGTGCAGTGGGTAAAAGGAGTGGGCAGGCTGTGAGGATACATGGGGTGGAGGGAGAGAGGCTGTAACAGGAACCCTAAATTGAATGTCCTAAATCAACCAAACCCTAAATTGAACTAATAGAACCTCCTAATTGAACCCTAAATTGAACTAATTAAATCCTAAATTGAATGCCCTAATCGAATCGAACCCTAAATTAAACTAATTGAACCCCTAATTGAATGCCCTGATCCAACCGAACCCTAAATTGAAATAATTGAACCCCCTAATTGAATGCCCCAAATCAACCGAACCCTAAATTGAATCAATAGAACCCCCTAATTGAACCCTAAATTGATATAATTGAACAGTAATTAAACCCTAAATTGAATGCCCTAATCGAATTGAACCCTAAATTGAATGCCATAATCCAACCGAACCCTAAATTGAACTAATAGAACCTCCTAATTGAACCATAAATTGACGTAATTGAACCATAATTAAATCCTAAATTGAATGCCCTAATCGAATTGAACCCTACATTAAACTAATTGAATGCCCTGATCCAACCGAACCCTAAATTGAAATAATTGAACCCCCTAATTGAACCCTAAATTGAATGCCCCAAATCAACCGAACCCTAAATTGAATCAATAGAACCCCCTAATTGAACCCTAAATTTCTGTAATTGAACCCTAAATTGAATCTCATCTAATACAATCGAACCCAAAATTGAAATAATTCAAGCACATCGGATATGTGCATTTTGAACAATTTTTTTCCCATTTGAACATTGATAATTTTAGGTTGTTAATTCTGCATTTGAGAATTGTGATTATTGGTCTGTGATTTTATGTTGTTAATTGATGATTTTAGGTTATTAGCTGTGCATTTGAAGTAATTGCGATTATTAATTGATGATTTTAGGTTGTTAATTGTGATAATTTTAGATTGTTAATTGTGCATTGAGCATTTGAGATATTGAGATTATTGAAGGAGGATGGCACCCAATTGGATTGAATGTGTGATTTTTGTTAATTTTTATTGCATTGAGCATTTGAGAATTGAGAATTGAGATTGTTGACAGAGGATGGAATTGGATTGAATGTGTGATTTTTGTTAATTTTTATTGCATTGAGCATTTGAGAATTGAGAATTGAGATTGTTGACGGAGGATGGGACCCAATTGGATTGAGATACCTGTTAGTTAGCGCAGACACGGATACCAAGTCTGATCGACGGTGTCCGACATTTAAAAAATAAATTAACGGGGGCCAATGTGTCTGGAGGTGCGTGTCGGTGGGCGTCAGACACGTGTCCGGAGGCGTCGGACACGTGTCGGTATGTGTCGGACACGTGTCCGGAGGTGTTAGACACGTATCGGACACCATATCGACACCCTATCTGAGGTGTCAGAATTGAGATTGTTGAATGTGCATTAAATTTAGGTTGGTGCCACACGACATCGTCCGACACAGGAACGCGGTCGAGCACCCGGATCTGGAGCAGGATGAGGTCGTAGCTCTGACCTATAATCAGACGCACGTGCGGAGGAAGGACAAGGACGAGGCGCACCAGGTGGGCGACTATATTTCAGATATTGCCCGGCAGATCGATGTGAGTCAATTTATTTAAGTTGTTAATGTTTTTTCTTTCTATCCTCAATGTCCGTTTCGTTAATTAATGCCCTAACATATCGTTAAACCACTATTTTTGTAGGCCTCGTACGAACAGCTAAGGGGGTCCGAGCAGCAGTCCGGACAGCCATCAGCGTCCACTAGTACGGCTGCGAGTACTGGGGGGTTGAAGCGATGGCTGGATACGCCGGAGGTCGTGAATCGGCCGAAAGGCTGCATACGCGGCCTGCCTAGCACGACTGCTCGTGCATTGATAGGAGCGTCCTCACCCCCTGCTGCCCCTCCACAGACACCGGCTCCTCGTCGTCAGTTGGACGACGAGGAGATCCAGCGCATTGCTACAGTGGTGGTGAGGATGATCAGGGAGCAGGGCACTGCTGGGCAGGCCGAGCCGGCCCCGGATCAGCAGGATCCAGATCTGGGACTCGGCAACCCCTGATGAGCCCCTTCCCGTACCCGTTCCTAGCTTCCCCCACCCCCTCGCCCCCCCGCGCCCGGCTTGTACTCTTCTCCCCTCTCCTAACCGGCTGCATCCGGTTCCTGGCTTGTACATATGAGTCTTTTTTATGATTGATTATATATATTTCTTTCTGTATTGATTATTGCGCATTGTTGTTGAGAATTGAAAATTGTATTACAGGTCTGGGTAATTAAAAATAAAAAAAAAATTTAAAAAAAAATTGACTTTTCGCCACGGATTAATTCCGTCGCTAAAAGTATTCCTACAATCGGTTACTTAGCGACGGAATATTCTGTCGCTAAAATATTTTATCCGTCGCTAATTTGACAAAAATGAAAATAAATTAAAATTTTAAAAATATCATTAGCGACGGAATATCCGTCGCTAATTAAAAATAAACTCCGTCGGCACAAATGACATATTTAGCTACGGATTTAAAACATTCCGTCGGTAAAGTATTAGCGACGGATTTTGGGCTTTTATCGACGGATTTTCCCTTCGCTAAAAGCCTGTTTTCTTGTAGTGATAATGCTCAGACACGCTATCCAAGACCTTTTCAACAGGGTGAAGTCTCTCCTCCTGCCAAGCCTAATGTCCAAAAAGAACCTTTGTCACCTTACAGGGTTAACTTAATTGATGATAATCAACCAGGGATCTATCTGACCACCTTTATCGTTCCAGTCAGTCAACAAGCTCAATCAGTCTCAGTGTATGATTCTCTGCCCCAGTTTTGTGATGTTATCACATGGGAAGAGTTGTTGGAAGATGAGGCCTTTACTGCCAATGAAGAGTATGGTGAAGAAATAAACTTTACGTTCAGGCCCAATGCAGAGATATCTCACCTAACCCGATCATGCCAAGTATATCAGACATTCCCCCAACCTGCCACATCTGACCCCTTATTTTTTTAAGATCCTCACAATGATGAAGTGTTAAGGTAGTTGAAGAAAACCCAAGAAAATATCTTTATTTGGGGGTTGTTATCTGCCTCATACTCTAACTGAAAAGCCCTTGTCAAACTACTCAACAAAACCCAGATACCCATCCAACCCAGCTTGAAGATATATCCCAGTGCTAGGGTTATCCATTATGAGAATGTCCTCACCTTTTACAAATTAGATCTGCCCAAGTCAGGACCAAGCCACAATGACCCGCTCCATATCATAATGCGAGCACTTGATAAGAGGGTTCCTTAATCCTCACAGACAATGGTTCTGCTTTGAATGTCTGCCCTTTACGCACTGTCTAAGTGATTGGCATTAACCCTTTAGAGTTTACCCCTTCCAACCAAGCCGTCCGAGCCTACGATAATAGCCGGAGAGAGGTGATTGATATAGTCAAGCCATAATTATTAAAGGCACAGGCGCACCTAAGGCGCAAAGGGTCCCTAGAGCTTAGGCGCAAGGAGCAGGCATGCGCCTTTTAGAAGTGAGGTGCAAAATACAAAGAAATGGATAATAGTGCAGTAAACCGATAAAATCAGGTAAACAACTTCATTACTTGGCAATTTAACAGATTTTTAACAATAGAAAAGTTTCAAATCCAATGAGAAGTAGATAATTCTTGAAGTGATTTTATTGGGCCTTAAGCATTATTTATTGTGAGCAATATTATGTGTTGCATTTAGCAACATATTGTAATGATGACATAAGCTATGAGTGATGAAGTTATGTATAACGGACAAATTCGTGGAAGTGAATGGGTTGCGTTAGATAATTTATAACTGATGAAGTTCTACTGTTATAATATGATTTGGTCTTAAATATTTATACATATTAAAAGCATAAATCAAAAAAGGGAAACAAAAATTGTTAATGCATGAGGAGAAAAAGGAAGAAAGTTTGGAGGTAATTGAAAGATATAAAAATAAAAGCAAATGCATGTATATGTATAAGTAAATTAAGATAAAAGAGTAAAAAAAAAAAAAAGAAAAGAAAACGGGAGAGAAATTAACAATGGGCAGAAAAGGAAGAGAAAACAAGTGAGAGAGAAGAGAATGAGGGAAGACAGGAGAAGGGCGCCGGCCATGATAGGCCTGCAACGCCGGCGCTGCTTCCGACCACACACACAGCGGTCACCGGCGATCAACTCCGGCCGCGCCTCCATCGAGCACCACCGCACAACACCTTCGCGACAACCATGCCGTAGCCAAAGGCGTTGCGGCCACCGCCAAGTTGCCGTGCGATCGGTGTCACCGACCACCATTTCTCCGGCGAGTACAACTCCGGTCGGCAGCCCCATCGCCAGCCTTCTCATGGCAGCCCCATCACCGGTGAGCAACTCCAGCTGCCTCTTCATAGAGCCTCCGCGACTGCCGTGCCGCAATCGACGTCCCGCTGCCACCATCGTGCGATATTCGTCGCCGGCTGACCAAAATTCCGATCAACACCAAGGACGACCATCAGCCATTGTTGGCTCTCTTTCCCCCGTCCACCGATTAACCGCCGTGGTCGTTGCGACCTCAGATCAGCGTCGCCGTCGCAGTCTCACAGTGAGCCAATACGGCAGTCGTTGATTTTCATCCTTCACTGCCAGAATCTGCTCGTGAGAGGAACACAAAAAAAGAAAATAGAAAAAAAGTAATAACAATAATAAACTCTTATTTTTCTTATACAATTATCAAGTCTTTGAGATTTGTGGGAGTTTGAGGTGGTTTGAGCCACTAATCTTGGTGGGTTTCATGGTGTTTGGTGATGGTTGTCTGCATGACATGGGTTGTTGAAAGCACAAGAGATAATGTCTGTTAGCGTCGCGCAATTATGCTTCCACAGAAAAATGTTTTTTCGTCGTTGTGTTGTTGGCAAATAGTTATGGTCATGGCACTGCTTACCGTATCTGGAATGGTACTGTGGTATTGTTTATGGTGGCTGGGCTGGAATAACTGTGTAGTGTAAATGCCGGCGGTCGATAGAATTTAGGATTGTTTTGATTGATGAGGTAATTTGTCGGCTGTATTGGGATGGAGTAGTTGTCGGTGAAGTGAGTATGACTATGCGGTTTTGGTATCTAGATAATTGTGTGTGTGCACCAGTGGGAGTATGTTGCGTGTGTTTGGGCAGATTTGTATATCGTGTAGGTGTGGTGTGATCTCTACAGCTGCATGACGACCATGAGTGTGTTGCTGTGTAGGCAACACCATAGTATGTAACGCCTTTTTATGTGTGAGTAGCAGTGCGATGTTTGTACGTGTACGATGTGGTCGCGTGGTAGTGTTCAATTACGTGCTTATCTTGGTTGTGCGTTTTGTAGTGTGAATGGTGAGTATTAGGTGCATGGAGTATTTTGGGAGGTGACGAGTTACTTGAGTGAAAATCAATTGGTAGAGTTGAGTTCTACGGCTAGATGGTATGATGAGTATGGGTGTGTTGTGTACATTATGTACACATGGCGTAGGTTTACCCTATGCAGGTTTGTGCATTTTGGACAGAGAAGCGTATAAGTTATGAGCATATATAAAAAGGGAATGTTTAGCGTGAGTTCTAGAGATTTACTGAGTACTATATAAAGCAAGGTTACTTGGTGGGTTATTAAAACGGGTGAATTAATGGATGTTCGGCAACGGTGATTAAATGCCAAGAATGACATGGTGAATTAGGCACGATATTGGACAGGCATATAAAGGTCGGCTAGTTGAATGCAGCATTGAATCTGCTTGAAGACAGGTTCAACGAGAATGTTGTGCTGTGATTGACGATTCTTTGGGTTGTAGTAAAGCTGAGAACATGAAGATAAAAAACAATGGCGTTGACGGTTCTTCGAACTAGATGCAACAACACGACTTCGCTCCGGAGAATTTGATGTGGGCAAATGCATAGTGTCATGTAAGTGACCATTTGATTCGGCTAGTATTTTCATATATAACAGGTATGTTATCTACTATTAAAAAAGTATTGTTTATCAGCTTTGATCGTTTTAACTACGTTTAGCCGCTCTGACTTAAATTGCCAAAAAAATTTTAATGGTCTATTTTTCTTTAAAATCGGACCAGCATGTAAATGATATGTTGCTTTGATATTGTAATGGAATTTAGAGTTGAAATGTTTTGACATTTGACTTTACGGTGGATATTTAGCAGTGGGAAAGCTATTGAAAAGGGTGTGTGGATAGTTTGATGCGTGGTTGTGTTTACGATGAACCAAAAGGTGGTTTTTATTTATTCGATTGTTGTGCCCCATATCCACGGGGGAAAGTGGATTCCGGGTCCTGGTCAACGGGACCATATATTGACGCACCGTATTGTTGCATCGTGGTTGCCCTTGAGTCTACAATATTGTTTATCCCGGGTGGAGGAGGGATTCTGGGTCCTAGTCAGTGGGACCATATGCTGACCGCAACATATTGTTTGAGTTGAGGTTTGTATTGAGATGGAACTGTTTGTCATAAGGTTTTGTACTAATGATTTTATGCCTTGATTTTATACCGTGTACTCTATTTCATTTACCAGATGATTATTCCATGATTTTTTATTTCAAAGCATTGCTATGAATTAAAGTGAGTTATTTTTGGCATGTTATGGTCCACCTAGTTGAATCATTAGTTACTTACTGAGCACGTGAAAGCTCATCCTTTACTTATCATTTTAGGTTTCAAAGTAAGGTGATGGTGACGAGCATAGTGAGGGAAAATTTGGGGTGGAGCTCCAGAGACTGCGTTGAATAAGTCGCCAAATATTTAGATTATTGGTTTAATTTTTAGTTGTTGACAAATTGAAGTTATGAAGAGTTTAGCATAAGTATTGTATTCAAACAAAAATATGAATATGTAATTAAAGTTTATAGAAGTTTTCAATTTCTGCTGTAGCTTATTTTGGTTTTAGCGAGTAAGGCCTGGCAGAGCCCTTTGTTGGAGTCTATTGAGTCTGCGGTCGGTCACTGATCTAGATCATGGGCCTACCCGTGGGTTCGGGTCGTGACAATGGACTTTACTACGGATGTCTGAAGCCTGTTTACAGTGTGGAAACAGGGAAGCTAATCAAAGAATGGGAGATTTTTACGACTGTGAATGGGTTAAAGACGAGGAAGTGTTGATCCTGACTGAGCGGGGTACCAAATATGTTTCTGATTGGATGAACTTCATGGAACTGGAGGAAATGATATAATGCTTCAACGATACGCATATCATGGTGCTCATCTGCGAAGTGGCTGACCAGATTATAAGCCCAACAAGCCTAATGACTCTAGCACAAGGCTATGACAGAGTTGAATGATCAAGTATGGACCACTGACTATGGGAGAGATTACTGATGGGTGTCCTATTGCCGAAGCTTCTCCTAAACCGAAGACCTGGATGCTTATGTCACCAAAGATGTAACGACCCAGTCCACGGCCCCACCACAGGGCATTGCCTCCCTCAAAAGGGCTTTGCCTCCCTCAAAAGGGCTAGCCAAGTAGGTACTTATGAGTTCATAGGCAGGGTCTTATAAGGCTAATCGCAAACTCTCCCACAACCGATGTGGGATATTATCTGTAATGACCCGGTCCACGGCCCCACCACAGGGCATTGCCTCCCTCAAAAGGGCTAGCCAAGTAGGTACTTATGAGTTCCTTGGCAAGGTCTTATAAGGGTCATCTCATACTATTCCACATCCGATGTGGGATATTACAATCTCCCCTCCTTATACCTTAGCGTCCTCGCTAAGGCTCAATCACACATAGCCCAGAATCTTCCTCTCTAGCCAATGTGGGATATACCGGGCTCACCCTTCGTTGCCCCAACCATCCTCTTGATGTGGGATATACCTGGGCTTGCCTTCGTTTCCCCAACCATCGGCAACCCGACTGGATATCCCAGCCCGAGCTTTCGAGAGTCGGCTCTGATACCATCTGTAACGACCCCGTCCACGGCCCCACCATAGGGCATTGCCTCCCTCAAAAGGGCTAGCCAAGTAGGTACTTATGAGTTCATAGGCAGGGTCTTATAAGGCTAATCGCAAACTCTCCCACAACCGATGTGGGATATTACAATATTGTAATATCCCACATCGGCTGTGGGAGAGTTTGCGATTAGCCTTATAAGACCCTGCCTATGAACTCATAAGTACCTACTTGGCTAGCCCTTTTGAGGGAGGCAATGCTCTGTGGTGGGGCCGTGGACCGGGTCGTATCAGAGCCGACTCTCGAAAGCTCGGGCTGGGGTATCCAGTCGGGTTGCCGATGGTTGAGGGAAACGAAGGCAAGCCCGGGTATATCCCACATCAAGAGGATGGTTGGGGCAACGAAGGGTGAGCTGGGTATATCCCACATTGGCTAGAGAGGAAGATTCTGGGCTATGTACGATCGAGCCTTAGCGAGGACGCTAAGGAATAAGGTGGGGAGATTGTAATATCCCACATCGGTTGTGGGAGAGTTTGCGATTAGCCTTATAAGACCCTGCCTATGAACTCATAAGTACCTACTTGGCTAGCCCTTTTGAGGGAGGCAATGCCCTGTGGTGGGGCCGTGGACCGGGTCGTTACAAAAGATAACCTGAATTTGCTCACCTACTATGTTGTTCCAAACAATTTGATTAATAATGTGACAATTGATTTTGATTACTCCTTGGTTACTGATATAGTTTATGATGATTAATTAACACGATTGATAATGAATCACAATTAATGGACCTAAAAGAGAAAAATATTTAAAAGAAATAAAAAAATCAGAAAGCTCGTCGTGTCAAGCCAGTGGCAGAAGAAACGATGAAAGTCAACATAAGTACACCTGAAAATGTAAAAGAAATCAAAATAGGGGATAGCCTAGATGAGAGAGAGATGAAGAGAATAAATCACTGCACTTCTTAGGGAATTTATAGATGCATTTTCTTGGTCATATAATGACATGCCCAGTATCGACTTGTCAATTGTAAAATATCACCTCTTACCTTGCCTGAAGCCAAACTTTGTAAGTAGAAGCTCCGTAATTTGAGACCGAAGTGGTCCTTAAAGTTAAGGAGGAGGTTATGAAGTGACTCCATATCAGATTCATCCGAGTTATTGAATACTCTGCCAGACTAGCCAACATTGTACCAGTCCATAAACTGTGATCGACCAAGTCAAAATGTGTGTTCACTACTGAGACCTTAACTGAGCTTCCCCTAAGGATGACTTTCCCTTACTCATTATAGATATAATCATAGGCAACACAACCGATCATGAGTTGGTGTCTTTCATAGTTTCTTTGTGGGATATAACTAGGACTGTAAAAGAACCAAGCTGTTCATGAACTGCTCATGGTTCATTCCCTAAAGAACACGGTCGGGTTCGTTTGTATATAATGAACAAAGTTTTAGAGCTCTTTTATCAAACAAGCCGAGCAAGAACATTTAAAAATGTTCATAATGTGTTCGTGAACGGTGTCTGAATAATAATTTAATTATAATATATTTAAAATTCAAAAGAAATATAAATTAGTTATAATTTTAAACTTTGAAGCCTTAAAATCAGTTAGACAATTTGATCAAGTAAGGTGTAGTTTTGATTTGGAAATTATTGTTTTGAAGGAAGACAAAAGTTTTCAAGTTCGAGTTTGGTTCGTATAAATAAACGAACCAAACTCGAATGGAACATAAGTTTTGTGAATCGAACGACAAACGAGTTCAAACAAAATTCTGAAGATTAAACGAACATGAACATAACCTGAAACTAAACAAATGAGTTTGAACATACCTCTTTTCGGCTCGAACTCGGTTCATATACAACCTTATGTATAATCAGATAAAGATGGCTATTGAGCATCAGGAAAAGACAGCTTTTACAACTCCTTGGGGCACTTTTTGTTATACGGTGATGCCGTTTGGATTTGAAAGATGTTGGGGTTACATATCAGCTAGTCTGTACCACCCTTTTCCATGATATGATTCATAAAGAGTTAAAAGTGTACGTCGATGATATGATCATCAAGTCTAGAAAGTGGAAAGATCATTACACAGTCTTAAGGAAGTACTTTGAAAGGTTAAGGCAATACAATGTGAGATTCAACACCCAGAAGTGTGTGTTCAAAGTTACTGCTGAAAATTTATTGTGATTTATGGTGAGCAGCGATGAATAGAAGTTGATCTGGCTAAAATCAAAGCAAATTCGATATGCCCCTACCCAGGAGCGAAAAAGAAATTCGAGGATTTTTGGGTGGAATCTAGTACATCAGTCGTTTCATCTCGAGACTAACCATGATTTCTGAGCCTGTGTTTATGTTATTAGAAAAAAAATTCAACCAAAGAATAAAACCCTTTATGCCAAGACACCTTTGAAAAGATCAAGTAGTACCTTAGTAATTAACTCCCTAGTCCTGAGCCCTTTGAAACCTGGTAGTCCCTTATTGTTATACCTAATCAAAAATGAAATCATAGCCGGAGCCATGTTAGCCTAGCATTAGAGAATTCTTTGGTTGAGAAAGCCATTTAATATGTCAGTAAGAAATTGACCAAGGGGGAGATGAACTATTCAGTCTTAGAGAAGTCATGTCTATCTCTGATTGGGGTAACACAAAAATTAAGGCATTGTGTTTTAGCTTATCCTATCAGAGTGTTGGCCAGGATGGACCCAATAAAATATCTTTACGAGGAACCAATCCTATCTAACCGCACAGCCAAATGGCTTCTGTTGATTTCTGAATACGATATCACCTATGTCACTTAAAAGTTAGTCAAAGCAAAGGTCGTGGCCGACTTCTTAGCCTATTGTCTGACAGAGGATACTAGCATATTGGAGGCAAAATTCCCAGACGAAGGAGTGAGTGTCATAGAATCAGAGATGAGGTGGCAGTTTTAATTTTAACGGAGCATCGAATAACAAAGGATTTGGAGTAGGGATACTATTGATCTCACTAGACAGAGTTCGTTCACCCATAGCCATCAAGTTGAATTTTGACGGTACTAACAACATCGTTGAATATGAACTTGTATCATCGATTTAGATATGACTCTAAACTTAGGAGTTAGAGATATTACGATATATGGAGATTCAACACTGATCATATACCAGATTCAAGGGTTGTGGAGAATCAGGAATGAAAGTCTATAGGCAAACCATGCCTATGAAGATTATAGATCAGTTCAAGGATGTGGAATTCCATTACCTACCCCGGGTTAAGAACAATTTTGCCGATGCCTTAGCTACACTCATGTCGATGGTGATATACCCGAAGGACCAGAAATAGAGCCATTCATGATACAGAAAATGGATCGACCAACTTCCATAGAGGAGGACTGAATAGCTGAACCATGGTAGGCTGATGTTCAGAATCTTATGCGGGATGTTAAACACCCTAATGGAGCTTCCACAAAGGACCTGTTTATTTGAAAAGATGGGCATCATAGTTCATTGTGTTCGACCAATCTTTATACTAGAGACATTATAATGGAGAACACTTATTTTGTGCAATGAGAGAGAAAACAATCAAATTATAGAGGATATATATGAAAGGGAGTGCGGACCGCACATGAATGGCCGAATGTTAGCAAAGATGATTCTCTCATAGGGATATTGTTGGAGTACTATAGAGTAGGATTATGTCGAGTATGTAACAAGGTGTCATAATTGCCAAGTGTATGCCAATTTTCCGCATCTCCATCCTCGAGAGTTATACAAAAGACATCCCCATAACCCATTTTACTTTATGGAATAGATGTGATGGAGAAGATCAGTCCTAAGGCTTCTAATGGACATGAGTTTATTCACGTAGCCATAGACTATTTCACAAAGTGGGTGGAAGCCACTTTGTGTGCCATACTCGATGCCAGGAAGGAGGCTCAGCTCATTCGTACGATATTATTTGCCGATACGAAGTGCCTTAGGAGTTGATTTCAAACAAGAGACTACATTTCGAAGGAAAAGTCACGGATTTAGCTGAAGAGTATGGTATCATCTAACATTACTCTTTACCATACTGTCTGTATAAAGGGGCCATAAAAGCCACTAATAACAATATTAAGAACATGCTGAGTAAGATGACGTATTCTTACAAAAATTGGCCAGATAAGCTCCTCTATGCTCTTTGGGATTATATGACATGAGTGAGAACATTAACCAGAGTTACCCCATATTCGCTAGTTTATGGCATGGAAGCCGTACTCTCAGCAAAAATGGAAGTGAATTCTCTAAGTGTATTATTGGAAAACTAGATAGCTAAAGAAGATTGGGTGAGAGTGTGAGACACAAGCTTGAAGACCATGAGAAAAGGCTGAAGGCGTTTGATGCCAAGGAAGTGGGTTCACAGCTTACGTGAAGGTGCCGCAAAGAATGCAGTTCGAGTCAGATGCCAAGTATGCTAATATGGGACAGAACAAGGACATAAACCAAGGGCTTTTCGGACCTAGTCTAAGGATGACAGTGCTGTGAGAATGATGGTGCGGGGTGGATACACGACGACAGTCATAGTCCGATGCTTAGGTTTATAGTTAAAGTTCAACATCAGGGCTCTGTATGTTTCTCTTTCTAGAATTCTAGAGTAAAAAAGGTGAAGGTGAGAATGAGTTCTGAAAATATCTATTCTGAAAACAAATTCTCAAGTCCATATTTATAAGGGTTGAGATGATGATGTCATTAGTGTCGCTCCATCTGTTTGGAAAGACTGGCCCATACAACGTTGGTGTGGCCAGAGAGGCCCCTTGATCTAGCCACCAGTCCACAGCCCTTGTAGATTCCCACAGGGCGTCGAGAGATGTCGAGGACTTGGCATCAGTGCGGAAAGCATGAGGCCTAACTGCCAGGCGGACTAAGCACAATGCCCTCTAGAGACCTATTTTCATCTCGGAGTGATCCAGGGGTCATAGTCCCTGTGGATGCTGATGAAAAGCCCTTAATGCTAGAGCATGTAGACTAGTCATGCAGTCACCCTGATAGAGATAGTGTCTTAGAGAGCTAGCCTATCATGTGGGTGAGTCCTCATGCCAAAACATTCAAACTGTGCCAAGGTAGTGTCCTGAAGAAGTCACCTACCTACGGGTTGAGGTAGTGTCCAGAAAGAGTCGCCTACTCGACACGTTGAGGTAGTGTTCTGTAGGAGTCGCTTATCCGATGCGTCGAGGTACTATCCTAAAGGAGTCGTCTACCTGACGGAAGGAGAGTTGGAACTCGCTGAAGGAGATAGTGTCTTAGAGAGCGAACCTATCTGACGGGTGAGTCCTTGTGCCAGAGTATTCAGAGTGCATGAAGGTTGTGTTTTAGAGGAGTCGTGTACCCGACAGGCCAAGTTAGCGTCTTGAAGGAGTCATTTACCTATTAGAAGGGGAGTCTTCATGCTGGAGCACTTGGAGCTCCATGAAAGAGACAGTGTTCTGGAAGAGTCGCCTATCCCTGTAGGATACTACACAATCATGTGAGTGGGTCGAAGCACATTCTGTGACCAAGGAAAGATGCGCATGGTGTGGTGAAAGGATGGACGAATACGGGGCATGGTAGTATGATAGGATGCTAGGGCCCGCGGCTGTATAAGTAGTGTGTTGCATTGGCATGGTGGATTACGTGTGCGTGCGACATGGTATTGTGACTGAGAGCCTGGGGGCACGACTGTATAAGTAGCACAGTACATGGGCTCAGTGGAGTGTGTGCAGTATCGATGACATAATAATATGATAGCGAGCCTGGTGGTGCTACTACATAAGCAGCACAGCACATGAGCGCGGCAGAGTATGTGCAGTATCGGGGCACATGACATGGATAGGGCGCACGAGCACGGTGACGTCTGTCGTAGAAGTGAGTGTCATGCCGAGGACACATGACGCATGGACAGAGACAGGCATCATAGAGTCGTAAAAAGAGGAAAAATAGGCCGGGCAAAAATAACTTTCTTACTGGAGAAGAATCGTAAAAAGAGGAAAAAATTCACGTGACTTGAGCATCCATTTCTTTAACCAGTTATGAGCATTGAAAACTGACTGTTGACAATATCAAAGTGTCGTGCAAAATGGGACCCATATTGGGTCCATGGTTGCGGGCAAGATAGGTTGGGAACACAAGCCATTTGCATGCGCTATGTGTGGAGGGATAACCGGGGAGTGTAGCGCATGCATATTCACAAGTTCATACTTAGAAGAATTTTTCATGTTTGTTGGCCAGAGAGTCGATGGAACTTAGCCACCTCGTGCACCACGTACCGAATCTTAGGAATGCTTGGGCATCAATGCGGGGGCACGACGATGGGCGTAAGGGCACGGTCGGGCGTCCCGACACGGGGCACGGGGATAGACACTGAACAATGAATGAGAGGAGTAGGTGGTTCGAGCCACCTTGTGCACCATCTGTTGAAGCCTGGGCGAGGGGGCACGACGACGGGTGTAGACGTGCAATCAATGTAAATTAGTTCAAAGTAGAAAATATATTTTCTAAGTGTAGAAGAGTGACGAAATGTGTAAGGGAGTGAATAAGTGCTACTCAAAAGCACATAAAATTTGAAGTGGTAGGAAAATTGATAGGGAGTGAAGCATGAGTTCCTGTGTGTTTTAGTTTTTTTGTTTGTTGCATGGAAAAAAGAAAGTGTTATTGAGTGAAAGACGAGAGGCGTATGGGGTTTGTGGTATTTATGAAGGAATGTAAAGGCAAGAGTTAGTGATGAGAGAGCAAGAAAAGGAAAAAAAGAATCAGAGGGTAGGGCGCAGGGGAAGGGGCATGTAGGGGGGGTTGCATAGTAAGGGGGTCGTTGGATTGGAGTATAAGACAAATGGGTTTTTAGTGCGTGTAAGAGAAATGGGAAGATGAAGAAAGAGTGGACGTGGGTGTGGAAAAATAAAGGAGAGTTATGTTTGAAGGGGGAAAATAGTTGGGGTTAAGAGAGGGTATTGGTTAATGTGAAGAGAAAGAGAGGTGAAAGGTGGGAACTAAATGAGAGAGAGTGTGTGTATAAAGTGGGGAAAGGCGGGAGGGTGTCTTCGGTAGAAAGGGAAGATAAAGAATGGTGATTGGTGTGAGAGGGAGACTGAATGAAATACAGAGAAAAAGTGAAAGGTTTGAAGTGATTGGAGAGAGAGGAAAAATGAAGAGACAGAGGGAGAGAGAAAAGGGAGAGTATGTGGGAATTTTTTTAAGTCCCAGAAAGGGGAGAATAGAATTTGGGCGAGCATGCCGAGGTAAGAAGATGCAGGTTATAATTTAAACGTGAGAGGTCGAGATGAGAGGGAAATGGGACTTGGTTGACGGGCTATCATTGATGACTGGGTGAGTCACAGATGCAAATGGAGGGCCTGCAAGACATGTTGCGTGCATGCCTCACCAGGGTAGTCACGAGGCCTGAGAAAATGTCAGCTGATCGAGTCGAGACCTTGTAGAGTGGCTCGAGCCACCCTACCCACCACCTATAAAGTTGCTATACAATGTGAGGCGGAGGGTGAGTACCTGGCCTGCCTTAGGAAGGGGAAGGGGTGAAGCCCCTAAGGGAGTAACTGATGGAGTCAAGGGCTGTGCAAGTAGACTTGGGTAAGAATAATTGCAGCTTGAAAAATATTCTAAGTCAAGAAATGAGAGCTTTTCATTGATAACATAGGGAGGCAACATACCTTGATACATGGGAAGTGAGTACATTGATATTTACAAAATGAAGGAAAAAAAGTACAAGTATGGGAAAATGTGCTAGGGTAATGCTAGGGCTTAGGAGGGTGGGGTACATGTCCCTTCACTTAGAGTTTGAGCTCTCTGGATGCAATATTGACAGTGAAGGCGAACTTGAGGCCTCTGCACCACTTGAGGCTGTGACCAATAGTCCAATGATAGGGACAGTAATTGAGCTTGGTAAGTCTTCTAGGGTAGGCTTAGATTTAGGCAGGGGAAGGGTTATGGAATTAGCGTTGATCCAAGTCTCAAGGAGCACTTTGATTGTCTTCAAGTCGCATGAGTATTTTGGGGTAGGTGTCAGCTACTTTCTCTTATCAGGGTGCTGGGATTAACGCTTTTGACTGTTGTAGTCATCACTGGCTACTTCCACTGTCGCAATCAGGACAATTTAAGCTTAGGGCTTCCGGGTCCTTGAGGGACCTATCAAGTCATAGGTACATCGCACAACTTCCTTAACATGTCTTAAGACCGAAGCTAAAGAGGTAGACCTTGTAAGTATCTTCCATGCTCTTGATGCAAATAGGTACAATGGTCTTTTCCTTACTGAAGTGAGTGCATTCCAAGCACTTGTGATGAAATCGTGTGACATAGGCATTGAGGTCTTCCTCGTGGTTTTGGCAGATTCCAGCAATGTCAACGATGGTCACATGCTCTGTTCCATAGTGAAACTTCTCAAGCAAGAATTGAACCATGTCAAACTAGGAGTGGATGGCACCCTTGCGGATTTGGTGGTACCAAGAGTAGGAGAGGCCAGTCAGGGACTTGCAAAATTCTCAAAGCTATAAAGTGTCGTCCTCCCAGTAGTGCTCTATGGAGCTAGCAAAATGGGTAAGGTACTCGCGGGCATTGCCTTCTTTGTCGTTGAACAGGGTGAAGGCTAGTTCCCTGTACTTGATAGGGTAAGTCTTGGTAGCGATGTCGCCAGAGTAGGAAGGATGGTGAGATAATTTAGAAGAAGAGTGAGGTCAGGATGATTCCTTGAGTCAATGGAGGATGGTGTCAAGGTTATGCTTGGTAACATACGAAGCAAGCGAAGGTTTGTGCCTGGTCGAGATGATCCTGACACCTGAGCCCCGGACAGGGCAACCTAAGGCATTGAGGGCATGATAATGGTAGAGAAAGGTTGATGGTGGGGAGTAACTTCTCCGGGTGGGGATTGCAAAAGGCTAGTAGTAGGAGGCTGATAGTCAGAAAGGGCCATCTGGATAATTTAAGAGCATGGCTGCTATTCAGGTGTTGGCAGGCCATGTTGGGATTAGGTTCTATCTTAATAGAGTCATGTGTCTTTGAAGTAGTCTGAGCAACAGTAAGGCAGCGGTGATTGTGACACTGAGACATGAGCAGTGCCCAAAACTAGCTGAGGCTTTGAAGGTTGGATCTGAGTAGTAGGAGCCGACCTCAGAGCTTGGGATAACATGGAGTGAGTAATGGACACGGGGTAGGGAGCTTTGAGGCCTTGAGAGGCTGGCAACTGTTAAGTCAAGACTTGGATTGATTTTTGTATTTTTAAGATTGTAGCCATGAGGGATGATTGGGAATTTTAAAGGTCGGTGATAGTAGGAGTGAGGCACTAGACTACAACGTTAACAATCTTGACAACATTGGGTGTATCCATCCTGAGAAGAGCCTGGAGTTGGTTATGGCTGGTCTCTTCTTCATCCTTGAGGTGATGCTCCTCTTGGACGATCGGGTTAAAGCTGTGGCTGGTACTCCTGGTAGCCTTGCATTGCTGAGGCATGGTTTGTTGAGGCATTAGACAATGCACAAACTGCACTGCAATGCTCACCCCCAACAGAGTTGCCAAAATGATGCCAAAGAAGTGGGTTCGCAGCTTACACGGAGGTGGCACAAATAATACAGTTCAAGTCAGATGCCCAGTATGCTGATGTTGAACAGAGCAAGGATGAAGCAAGGGTAGAGACCAAGGGCTTCCTAGACAGAGCCTAAGGATGGAAGTGCTGCGAGGGCGATGGCACGGGGTGAATACATAGTCAAGGTCTAGCATAAGGGCCCTATGTCTCTCTCTTTGTAGAGTTCTAGTGTCAAGAAGTGAAGGTGAGAATGAGTTCCGAAAATGCCTATCCTAAAAATGAATTCTCAGGTCCATATTTATATACCAGTCTAAAGCCCTTGCAAAGTTCTATAAGGTGTCGAGAAATGCAGTCACCCTGGTAGAGATAGTGTCTTAGAGAACGAGCCTATCCAGTGGGTGAATCCTCATGCCAAAGCATTCAGAATGCACCAAGGCAGTGTCCTGAAGGAGTTGCATATCTTATGGGCCGAGGTAGTGTCTAGAAGTGCCTGGTTGATAGATCGAGGTAGTGTCCGCCTGCTCGACAGGCCGAGGCAGTGTTCTGAAGGAATCACCTACCTGGAGGAAGGGGAGTTGGAGTTGCCTGGCAGAGATAATGTCTTAGAGAGCAAGACTATCCCGCGGGTGAGTCCTTGTGCTGGAGCACTCAGAGCGTGCCAAGATAGTGTCCCGAAGGAGTCGCCTACCAGACGGACCAAGATAGTGTCCCAGAGGAGTCGTCTACCTGGAAAAAGGGGAGTCTTTAGGCTGAAATAGTTGGAGCTCCTTGGCGGAGACAGTGTCCCGAAGGAGTCCTCCATCTTTGTGGGTGAGTCCTTATGCTGGAGCCTTCGGAGTGCGCCAATGTAGGTCATGTAGGTGTTGCCTACCCAACAGGCCGAGATAACGTCTTGGTAGAGTCATCTACTTGACAAAAAGGTAGTCTTCATGCTAAAGCACTTGGAGCTCCCCGGCAAAAATAGTGTCGCGGAGGAGTCGCCTATCCCTGCAGGATGGTGCACACTCGCGTGAGTGGGCAGAAGCATGTTCCACGACCAAGGCAAAGTGCACATGGTGTGATGAAAGGATGGACCAACGCGAGGCATGTTAGTGTGATAGGATGCTAGGGCACGCGATCGTATAAGCAGCACATCGCATGGGCACAGTAAATTGTGTACGGAGCTGGCAACATGGTATTGTGAAGAAAGCCTTGGGGCACGACTGTATAAGCATCATGGCTCATGGGCGCAGTAGAGTGTGTGCAGTGCTAGTGGCATGATAATGTGACGGAGAGCTGGATGGTGCTACTAAATAATTATCGCAGTGCGTGGCACAATGAAGTGTGTGCAATACCAGGGGCACGTGACATGAAAATGGAGCATGCGCGTGGTGACGTCTGCCACAGAAGTACGCATGGTGCCGGGGGCATGTGACGCACGAATGGAGCATATGCATAGCAAAGACGATGTGCGGGCAAGGGCGACGTGCATCATAGAGTTAGATTGTGGGTGGCACTCCCAAAGCGTTGGGCCGAAGCAAAAAGAAGGAAGTGAGCATGCATTCGTGAGGAAGGCCAACCTTCGCAAGGGGAAGGTGGCTGACCCCCAGAGGGAAGGCACGCATCTGACTAAGCAAAAAGGGACTGTCGAAGGTCGAGGCACACTGACGTAGTCTCTCCAGCAATAAAATAGGCCGGACAAAAATAACTTTCTTAGCGAAGAAGAATCATAAAAAAACTAAGAAAATTCACGTGACTTGAGCGTGTGTTTTTTTGACTAGTTGTGAGCGCTGAAAATTGACTGTTGACAAGATAGGTTAGGAACAACATTATATCATATTCAGGGTTACCAGAAGTGAGTCGCAATAGCCTTTAGCAAGAGAGTGAAGGGACATAGTTTGAAAGGATGAGATTTGATACTGAATGAAAACATTGGACAAATCTAGAAGCCAGGGGGAAAGTTTGATCCCAACTGGTTAGGTCCCTATATGATCGAGCAAATCATGACTGGGGTGCAGCGTTGTTAGTCGATTTAAATGGGATCTAATTGTCACAATTAGTCAATCTAGACCGAATAAAGAAATATTATGCTTGAGTGAAATTTGTAAATGAATTACGAAAGACCTGATTCTCCTTAAGAAAATTATTCAGTACACACATGTCAATGTAACACATAGATGGAGGTACATAGGCAGCTGGTAAAGTTACTTAGGGTGCTGTTAAATTTTACTAAAATATTTTACTCCATTTTTTAAGATATCGACTATATTCTCGAGAAAAATAAAAATGCACGCTAGTACGAAAACCCTACAGAGGTCAGCCTGAATAAAAGCTAGGGCAAAGAAAAAAAATAACAATTTGCGCTAGGATGAAAACCCTGCAAACGGTGGCCTAGACAAAAGTTGGGGTAAAAGAAAACTTCTAAGTCCTATCAGCATATTTGTTTCTTCTTCTCTGAAGCCAGACGATCCTTTTCATCCGAAAATATGATTGACTTGAATGTCCTCATATCCTTTTTGTAAGTCAATCTCTGAGATATGGGGATCATGTCCTCCAGAATGTCTACCTTGGAAGTCAGACCTGGGGTCCCTTTCTCAATCTCTATACCATTTCCACCTCTGCGGTCAAACTGGCAATCGATATAAGCAACCATGTCCTCTTTCTGATCCTGAGCAGATTTGGTAGACAATGGACTCTTTGTTATTTCTTCTTTGGCAGCGAGGAAAGGTGCTGCCATGGCTCGTCAATGTGCAGAAATCGTATTGGATTACCATCTACATCGAACTTCTCTTCAAATAATTGGGAAACAATCCGAGACTGCCTGATCCATGTGACCTGAAATTCTCCTTTAACTCGAGGATGATGAAAACTTTGAACTATAGTTTAAGAAGATCTACCAGAATCAAGTGCCTCTGTCCCTAAACCAATAGCAGCACGAGCGACCTATTTAGCTTGCTCCTAAAACCTGATCTCACATGCACTCAGGAAATCCCAAGCCAGCTCTACCCTCATTTTGCTCTCCAAAGCCTGAACCTTCTCCCGAACCATAGGCCAAAACCAACTGATATACTCCTCTGACAGCAACAGGGTAACCAAATTCATAAAATCAACAAATGTGCCACTCCCTATGAAGCAATTAAAGTAGAGAGGATAGCCCCAACCTTTATAAACAACCTTCATCAGTGAAGGATAAACGTCGTTCACCACAACAACAAAGCTGTTGTAAAAATCCAGAATTGCTTTTTTGTACCAAACTGTCTCAGAATCCAACAGATGAAATAATGGAAGAGCAAGGTAATCTCAGGAGACAGACACATAAATTTTCAAAAGTGTGCAATGTAGATCTATGGAATCCCCACTAGGGCAGTACCAAGGAATGTCATTGGACTCTTGCAAACAGAAAAAGTGAGTTCAATTATTTATGCCTGAACTACCTTTAAAGAGCAAAGGCCAAGAATAGAAAGACAAAGGGTGGTACTTCCCCTCAATAGGAGTAGCTATCAGCCGCATGTGATCTAAGAGCCACATATACAGAAGCAAAGGGGCTACCTCTAATGAAAGACTTGGGTCTTCATGCACGTCGGTGATGTCGTTTATGGTATCAGTCACCATTATTGAAATTAGGGTTTTCCCTTTAGAGGAAACTTACACTAATAGCTCATAGTCTCACATCAGTAATATAAGGCCAGCAAAAGTGTACTGCTAATATCAGCCACTAGACATAATGTCAGAGCTGCTACCGACCATAGGCGTACTATTAATATTATCTGGCTTAAAAGAAAAATATTCAATTATGGGAGAAAGCAGAATACCTTCACCCTAGATGAAAGACCTAGCATGCTCTTCCCTAACACTTAGCAAACTCATAAGAGCCTTGACATAACCATCTTGGATGACCGAAATAGGAATGGGCAGGTTAACATGAGTACCTACTAGAGTAAAGAATTCTTCATGTGCCCCTAGAGGATGTCTTCATGAACAACCACATTTTGTAGATTCATGATAAACCTTAGATTGAATTTCCCATTGAGATGAATAAGTTCGATCTTCTTGAATGAATAGGCAAAGGCTCAGAATTGGAGCTCGAAGATCGTAGGGTTATCTTCGGAAGCTATCGAGAGTCTTCTAAGAGAATAAAATTCAAATGCCCTTATGAAGGGATGAATCCTAAATTTTTAGTGAAAGAGCCTTAAGTTGAATAGAGATAGGATACGAAAATTAAAAAAAGGAAATTTTATCGGAAGACCTGCACGGTTTTTGACAAACCGGCTGATTTTCTTATTTGATTTGAATATGTTTGGCAGTCAATCTCTTTGATCAACTGTCCGGTTTTACTTGAAAAATAAATTTCTTTTGGATCAACCGTCCAGTTTTACTAAAAACTTGATTTTCTTTCTGATCAACCGTCCGATTTTACCAGAAAAAATAATTTTCTCTCTGATCAAACCGTCTAGTTTTACTCAAGAATTTTATATATTCGGTTAGTTAGAGCTTGTAAAAATTTGATAGGGTTTGCCTATTTTTAGGCCAAAACCTGTACCTATTCAAACAACTCAATTCAATCTCAGTTTTTTCAACCTAATTTTAGCCCAACCTCTTTTCTTTTTTATGTGAGTGCGTGAGCATACATTCAAACAACCATTAACATAGAATTAACTAGGCAAATTTCTTAACTCAAATAAAAAATAACAGTTTTCATTACCTTTCTATTTGAAATAGCCCTTAAGGGACTCTAGGGCCATCTTTTCGGGCCATCTTCGGGCTAGCCTCCTCATTGCCAATCACCGAGGGTTCCTCATCTTCCTTATCATCTTGTTCATATTCCTCTTCCTTGTTTTCGAGATCAAGGGACGACTCCACCACCACAGATTTGTCGGACTGGGGCTTCTTGTAGGTCTTATGACAGACTAAAGAAATTCGAGAGTATCTTCGTCACCTTTTGGTGGAGAGGCTAGAGCTTTTCTTTTAACCCCCCAGAGAATTACTTTTCCTTTTGATGACGCCGGTCCAGTTGCCTGCCCTTCTTTAAGAACATTTGACTCGTTGCCTTAGTCTTCACCCGGCTCCCTTTCCTAAGTACCAGAGCCCCTCTGTAAGAGTCTGAGTGGCAGCAGCAAAAGTCACGGGCTTCGTGGAGCTCTGCTTCCACTCGACCCACCTTCCAAAGGGGGAATCAAGGGATTAGAGGTAAGTGCCTCAGTCGTTTTGGCCGACAGTGTGTACACTTCTAGCAAGTTCTAGTAAGTGGACACCATGTCCTTAAGACTGTAGATCATCCTATAAGCGTTTGTTTAGCATTGAGCATGAGACTATAATAAGATGCATATAATTAAAAAATAGAAATCTAAGTTTGGTTAAAGTCTAGAGTTACTCGTAAGCTCTTTGAGCCCAAAGACCTCAAAATCTTTCTTTAGTCAAGGGATCGGCTCCTGCTCCTAAGTTTTGCCCTTCAAAAACACCAACAACGTTCAAGGAGGAAACGAGATATCATCAGCAGACTTTGCCTCTTTCTTCCCCTTCCGATCCCGACAACCCTAGCCTTTGTACCTTCCTCAACCACTCCGTAGTCAGCGGGGGAGCCAGGTCCTCTATCACGAACGCCGCCAGGTCCTCTATCACGAACGCCACTACAAGAAAAATAACCATTAGCGACGGAAAAATTCCGTCGCTAAATGTGAAAATTCCGTCGGTAAAGCATTTAGCGACGGAAATTCCGTCGCCTAAACCCTTGTCGCTAAAGGTTTTATTGACGGAATTAGTATTCCATCGGTGAAGCTTTTGTCATTAGCGACGGAAATGGTCATCCTTTAGTGACGGAATTTCCGTCGCTAAAACTATTTTCTAATTTTTAGAAAATTAAGTTTTTAAAAAATAAATAAAGAAATATAAATATATTTTTATGCATTTTTTTTTAAAAATTACCATTAGTGACGGAAATTCCGTCGCTAATTCTGTCGCCAAATTTTGTGCAGGACAAATTGTCTGTCGCTAATTCCGTCGCAAAAATCATATTTTGGAGAAGAATATATTTTTTCGTCGTTAATTTTGTTGCAAAAACGCATATTAAAGAAAATTTCCGTCGCTAATTCCGTCACAAAAACAATATTTAGGTGCTAACTGATTTTTTTCCTTCGCTAATTCCCGCGCAAAAATAATATTTAAGAGCTAAAATTTTGAATACCACTAAAAGTTAACAATTGAGTTAACAAATATTCCGCATTTGTTGAATACCACTAAAAGTTAACAATTGAGTTAATGCATCTAAATCAACCACTTGCTCGGTTACCAAAATGAACAAATATTCCAACAAATGTAACGTCAAATCTTGTCACATAAGGCATCATCCACAAAGCTCGTCGAATGTATCATCATTGCCATCCTCAGTAGCATCAGTCGTGGTAACTTTGACCTGTAACAAAGCAATTAAAGACATGTTAAAGGATGTATCAATGTACTTGCATAACTGGGCCTAACCATGAATCCAACCTAAAATATGTGAGTCAAACAATGATGGAACTACAACAAATATTTGACAATATCCAACATCCAACATGGTAGCTACAGCAGTCCCATGCACATCCACACCACCCCCTGCTTTGCTCTCACATCCACACCACGCACACACACAACAGGTTGGCACACACACACACACACCCCGCACACCCCCTCCCTCTAACAGTCGCCATGGCTGCTCCCTCCTCCCTTCATCCCCATGCTAACAACATTTTTTTTGCATGAGTACCTAAACTAAAAATAGGAAATAACCCAGCAAGATAGATGAAAAATCAGTTGTGTGGAAGTCCTATGCTACAAATCAAAATCAGAAAGGGCTGATTGTCACTGCTGTAGCCCCTGCCAAACACACATCACCTCCATTGTTACAGCAGTCCCATGCACACCCACACCACCCCCTGCCTTGCACTCACATCCATACCATGCACAAACACACATCAGGTTGGCACACACGCACACCCCTTCCCCCTAGCAGTCACCATGGCTGCTCCCTCCTCCCTTCATCCTCATGCACACACAGCTTTACATAGTTGTGCACAAACCACCCCTCCCCTCCCCCCACTCCCATCCCAACCCCCAAAACCCTCTTCAAGAACACCCCAAAAAGAAATTTTCAAGCATCAATTGATGCTTTAGTGCTCTTAGCACCATTGATGCAAGTAGCTGGTACAAAGTTGGTAGAAAATCCAAATATGTTTTTCATGCTTGAAAATATGAATTACCTGTATGCATGAGTTTATGTGAACCTCTAGAACTTTTAGATGCAAAGCTACTATGCATGAGTTTATGTGAACCTCTAAAACTTTAAGAGCATAGAAAATATGAATTACCTGTAGGAGTTCTTTCTCTTTCATCCGTTTTTCCACCTCAATCTCTACCATCTTAGTAATTTCAGTCTTTTTCATCTTCTGCACCTCAAGCTGCACAATCTTAGCAAGTTTTTCTTTCCAATTCTCGGAGGCCGGAGATTGATCTAGTGAAATACGTATTAATGCCCTGGCATCTCGTGCAGTTTCGCGAGTACCACGTATGCGTCCTTTCTTGTCGCGAGCTCCAGGCGTTTCTCGCCATAATTCTGCTGCATCATAACTACCAAGGAAGAGTTGGGTTCTTGGGAACTGATTTCATTAAATCTCACAGCATATGCATCCTATAATGTATACAAAATGCAAATCGAGTTAGAGATTCATTAGAATAGATAGATGAAAAAATCAGCAGCAAAAAACAAACTTACGCGGATAGCCTTTGCCTTCTTTGAGACATATGGACGGTCTTGGTCCTCCAATGACTGACCATTAGGATCACGTTTAAGTTTATGTGTTAGTTCATACACTTCTAGCTTCAGCCTTGCTTCGCTAATTTTCGGCATAAATCACAGGGCTACAGGGTAAGTATAGCAAGTAAATGCGTTTAATCTCTGCTTACTCAACCAAATTTAGATATGGAATACAACATGATGGCATCATAAACACCCAAAACTACCAGCATCTTTACACCTCTTCGTTGTGTTCGAGTCAATTTTGATGCTGCAATCCGTGACAATAGGACAATTCATGCAGCGACTATCCGTGACAACGAGGGAAAACTAATTGCGGCCCAAACACTAGAGAGTGCCAAACACAAGGTGCATCAAATATTCAACAACATAAATGTTTTTTTTGAAAAAAACTAGGCATTGAATTAACATAACGCAGGACAAGTAATTTGAATATGGAAATGGAGACAGAGAGCCCAATGTAGCACAATGCAGGACAAGTAATTTGGATTTAATGCGTAAACAGGCTCTGAAAACATGCAAAATGAGATTAAGATCGAGACAAGAATGAAGATTCAGGTTTTTGCTTCAAACTGGATGTATTTCTCGCCTAATTACTAATGAAATTTAATGCATAAGCAGGCTCTAAAAACATGAAGTTTAAAGCATAAGCTTACCAAAAATTTTTGCCAAAGCATCTCTTTCATTTCAGGGTACTTCTTCCAGCTTGACCACACCACAAAAGGAAAATTCATATTTGCCCTAAAGATAACTCCTATGGTACTCCGCGCCTCGTCCTCAATGAAGCTAATACATAAAAAATAAAGAGTGTTACAATAAAGTAGAATGGAAACAATGATATTGTACAACTAGTACATAAGCACTACAGGTTACATTTTCTTATGAACATGGATTCTCTTTTTGGAGCCTAGTGGAAGCTTTCTTATGATTCCTTGTGTTGCACCCCTAGTATGAAGATAAGCTGCAAAAAAGCATATCAGGAAAACACATGAAAACTGCAATGTACTTTAATTATTCAAACAAAAAACAACTATCACCCATTCTTCCATTTAGAGTACCATTGGTTAAAGCTACTGACGATTCCACCTCAACAAGCTGCTCCGAAGACGAGTTACTTCCACCGTGACCTCCACGAGCTGGAGCAGATACAACACAACTGCGACCTCAAGCAGCACAAGAGCGTTGCATAACTGCAAAAAATACTATATAACAATAATTATTTATGTAAAGAAAACTAAATATGGCAATACATAATATTTCACTACAATAGTTGGTAGAAATGATATATCTTTCAAGACAAAGTGAGAGATTATCAACGATACAAATTAATGCCAAATCCAAACAAAAAATCCAAACACCAAATCAGTTGATAATAAAAACAAAAAATCAAGTATTAATCGTTATCGCTACTGGACAAGTCTACTTCTTCATCGTCGTCTTCTTCTTCACCACTATCATCGACCTCGTCCCCATCCCCGTCCTCATCCTCGTCGTCCTTGTCTTGATCTTCATAAAATTCCACATTTTTAGTATTTCGGTGATTGTCTATGATTGCTATAGCTCGAAGGTCATCAACATCAACTTCCTCTCCCATTTGGTCTTCCGACAAATCTATTGTTTGAAGAGGTATGTTATCTGTGTCATCATCAACTAGAATAGGTACCACAACAGGAGTAACGTCCTCTTGATAAGTCTCAAGCACATCTTGTTGGTAGTTGCCAACTGCTAATCTTTTGGTCTTGATAACAGTACACCAATTATAATTCTTTTTCGATACACTTTATGCATAAAACACATGTGAAGCTTGATTAGCAAACACAAAAGGTTCATTTGATCCTAGTCTTGATTTGAGATTGACGTCTACTATCCCATGGCGACTAACACACACTACAGCTCTAGATGTGATATCAAACCAATGACATTTGAACATTGCTAGTTGATTTCTACTACCTATATAATCTAACTCAACAACCTCATCCAATTGCCCATAGAAATCAAGGCAATTGTCATTATAACAATCGCCATTGACTAAAACTCTGCTATTTTGAGTTTGCTTAATCAAGTCAATATCTACCGTGTTAAACCTAAAGCCATTCACGATGTAACCTTTGTAGCATCTAACCAATCTACTAGGGCCACAAGAAAGTTCTTTGAAATGAATATCCACCGCTTGATCAACCTTGTCAACCTATTGCAACAATGTCCAATAGAATAGTATTATGTTAGTCATATAACGGTAGTAATTAGACAACTATGATCTACTTTTTGAACTTACACGTTGCTTGAACCACGCAATGAACTCGTTGTTACGCAACTCTTCAAGTTCTTTATTAAAGATTGTAGAATTGGCAAGTCATGCTTTGTTATCGAATTCACTGTAAATAAGCTAAGTATGTTATCCTATTAAGTAACTAAGTATGTTATCCTAGCGGGAAACCAGTCTTCCACTCAGAATAACAGCATAACATTGAACATGCATACAAAGTTGTCTTACGTGATCATACTCATTTAACTAAACTTACTAGAAACAGACCCAAATACTGAAATTCTTTTAATGCAGCTAGAACAGGGACGCTAATGTGCCAAACTCATATCAGTTTAAAAGTAAAGGTTTGAAGGTTGCTTTGAGGATACATGAAGCTCTTTCACTTCACACATTTCTCTCTAGAGATTTATGGCAAGTGGCCACAATGATAGGCCATCTTGAGGATCTTGATGGTCACATATTTCATGTCTTTGATACTAACTCTTTTGTTGCTTTCACCTTTTCTATCAATGTGAAACTGTTTCAAAAACAATGTAGGCAATGTACCTATTATCTAGCTGCAAGTCCAAGCTCGGGTAGGAAAAACAATGTAGGCAATGTACCTATTATAGGGAATGTACCTATTATCTAGCTGCAGATTCTTTGGCACTTGTACGTTGAATAATATAACTAGCTTCTGAGCTCTTTTGCAAAGACAATAGTATCCATAGCAAATGGATGTTCTGGTTTTCATTTTATATGCTTATGATATTCAAGACAGCAAAAAAAAAAAGAAGAGACAAGGAAAAGTTACTGGCTTTTCAGTGCTCCTAAACTGCTTAAATGCTGTACCAGATAGAAAAGGTTTCTCATGTAATCTTGTCTTTGCAGCTTGTTAACAGAGACTGCTCTATTTTGAAGTCATAACAGAGAGTCAAAATTGACGCTAAAAGAACACCCAACAAATATATACCCGTGCCTGCAACAATGTAAGAAAGGAGTACCTATAATCTACTCATATTTGTTACATGAGATTATAGTTATATACTTATTGCCGTTGCAATAATATGTTATATACTTGTTGTAGTGGAAAAGCATAGCATGGATAACCGAGTCAATGCAATTAGTCATAACTAGAAGCTCTTAATCTATCCAACATATCCAATGCACATACACACAAAGCCTTACAACAAAAGGAATCACAAACAACTATAAGCTTATCATAAAAGCGTAATAAGAAAACCCCAGTTAATAAATTCTTTAATAAGGAAAAACCTTGAATAAGCTATTCTACATTTTCCAATGCACATAAACCAAAACCCTAGAATGGAAGGGGTCACAAGCAGCAGTAGCATTTATTGCTGGAGCAAAGATCATTATTGCTGGAGCATGATTTTCACTCTTTTGCATCTTCTTGTAATTGCTTTTTGGTTATTTAAGCTGAAAACATAGCATGCTGCAAGCTATATGAGGCAGTCACATATAAGTTAATGAGCGATCTCCAAATTTTTTGTACATTGTACGTCGTATGTTGTATACGTGCTCGTTAACATAAAATACGCATGCTATGCATGCTGCTCAACATAAAGTACGCATGCTATGATAGGATTTCGAAGGCCCAAGAGGTAGTTCATTTGATTTCCCTAAACATGTTTCTGGCCCAAAAGAGTTAATTTTACTGCAGAAATACCAACATAACTATAATTTTTAACTTTCAGGAGTAAAGCATAGTGGCCAAATCCCTCCCTAACTATATTCATCTGTCCATCACCATTATAAACTCATGCCTCAATTAATAAGAAGTCAAATTTGTGTTGAGGATGAATAAGAAGATGCACGAGGGTGGAAATCCGTTAGCATACAGAATTGCTACCTTATTACCTTCTAAAACTAAATGACTAAAAGAAATAATTCCGAGAATAAGTTAAATAATTTGGGCCACTTGAACATAAAACAACGAGCTATATGCCTATGGCAAGCATGCGAAGTGCTAAGTTCACCCATAATGTGCCACATACGCACGTGCATGCACCGCATAGTAGTATTTCCAAGCTTCCCTCCCAAACATCTCAAAACAATTCAAAGGAAAGTAATATGTGCTTGCTTATAAGGTGAGAGAAAATTTCTTTTCTCTTAAATATGGGACAGAGAACAAGACTTGAACTTTACTCACATTACATACAAAAAAACATGATACTGTTAAGATCAAGATATGTGTTAAGACAATATCTTAGTATAGTCAAAGTGTTTAGCCTCTAACTTACTCTATTACCTGTCTCTAGCTTACTCTACAGCCATTGTACCTGTTTTTTAGCTCACCTATCTCTAGCTTACTCTACAGCCATTGTACCTATTTTTTAGCTTACTCTACATAGAGATGTCAAAAGGGCTGGGCGGCCCGCGGGCTGGCTCGGCCGGCCCTTAACCCTTAGGGCTTGGGCCAGGCCGAATTATTTGAGAAATAGGTCCGGGCCCGGCCCTAAAATGGTTGCAAGATTAGGAACGACTTGAATATCTGCACAAACTGACAAGCATCTTTGCATGTCTATACTTGTATTCTTGCAGAAAACGACTTCTGTCAAAGTAAACACGACTTGTGTCAAAGTAAATCATCTTTACACCCTATGGTTTACTTTGAACTTATACTGGTACAAACATTGAATTTATTAAAGTACTAAAGCAACATAAGCAAATAGAATAAAGGTTACTTGATTGGTCAAATACCCTGTTGGCCCTTGGTTGAACAAAGGGAAAATTAGGAAAAAGTGGGTTTTGGGGTTAAATTTTTGTAGAAGGTGGGATATATTTCAAAACTTGAGAAAAAGAGAGTTTTCTTTTGAAAATTTTTGAACAGTGGGGAAGCTTAAAAAAAATGGGTTTTTTTTTTTAAACTTAAGTTTTTGACTACCCAAACTACCCATCCCCATCTTCTCCTCCAAATCAGCTTTCCTTCCAAACTACATGCCCCCACCCTCCTCCTATCCCCTTCTCACGCCTCACCCCAACCCCACCCACCCACCTACCCACCTGTTATAATTTTCAGTACCAAAAATTCCAAACACGTTAATCTTCTTCATGAACAACAACTTCCATGCAAATGCTTTAGCCCCTTTTCTTCATGCAAGTGTGCCAATGGTATTCGTCAAAGCATGATTATTTCTTCTTTGCTTTTAGAACAATGAAAAACTAAATATCAAGTTTTAACTATCAACGTCTAATTTAAAAAAAAGATAGGTTGGAACTGATCTAAACTCGCTTGTACGTACCTACCAGTTATATCCTTTGAATTTATGACATAGTTGTATAATAATCATCGGAAGTGGTGACTAATGTTACTAGCATAATGGAAATAAAGATATTGGCGATTAGGATTGATTTGTTGGATAAAATTGAGGATTATGTGAGGGGATTTGCGGAGGTTAAAAAAGGTGGTGGATATTAAGGGAGGGTGACAACTATTTGATAAAATATTTTTGAGAAGATTTGATTGACTTCTGAAGGAAGTGGGGAGTGATGATTGAGTTGGGTGTAGATTTTATGGTTTGGAATGTGAGGGCTAATGCATGGTCGTGGTGATACAAGTCTTACTCTGAAAAAAAGCAAGTAATTATATGCAATTGTATTTGTCCCTTCGTATTAATATTCAGTTACTCTGCAAAAAAGTAAGTATTTTGGTTCTAACACCACACAAGTTTCTGTGCAGAAACCGAAGTCCTTTTATACAAAAGTGCATGTCGGAATCTGCCGACGCCCCAGTCTTTTTATGCAAAAATTACGGGGGGCACAGCCAGACGTCCCATTCTTCTATGATTGCTCGGTAAACACACTCCAAAGTGAATCATTTTCTCACAACAACTATGTGTATATTTAAGCCAAAAAAATGCGACCTAATTAAGAGGTGACAAAACGCTTTGCTTTTCATTACAAAACGGCTAAACCGCATTTGTTTCTTCAATCCCAACCCCCTTAGCAAGGGACAATGTATTTGCATGTAAAGTTCTTCTTTTTTAGGAGTCTCATCGAAGCAAAAGCAACGCTTGTGCCCCCTTGTAATTTCTGCATAAAAAGACTGGGGCATCAGCAGAATTCGACATGCATGTTTGCATAAAAGGACTTGTGTTTCGGCAGAATATGACTAGTTTCACCCAGATCGTGCTTCTATGTCGTTCTTCTATAATTGATTGGTAAACACACTCCGAAGCGGATCATTTTCTCCTCAGCACCAACGTGTAAATTTGGGCCAAAAAAAATGCGGCCTAATTGAGAGGTGACAAAACGCGGCTCTTTTCATTACAAAATGGCTAAACCGCATCCGTTTCTTCAATCCCAACCCCCTAGCAAGGAAAAGCGTAGTTCTCGTAAGGTCCTCTTTTTTTAGGAGTCCCACCGAAGCAAAGCAGCACTTGTGCCCCCCCTCCCCCGCATAATTTTTGCATAAAAAACTGGGGCATCGGCTAAATCCGACATGCACTTTTGCATAAAAGGACTTGTGTTTTTGCAAAAAGTGATGTGTTTCACCCAGACCATGCTTCTACACCGTTCTTCTTTTGTCCCACAAATTGAAGGTAATGTTTCTTTCTAATTCACAAATGGCATCTAGGCCATTTCATTTTCCAAGTGAGCCATCAATAATACAAATTGTTTGAATTAAGAATTTTTCTTAACACATAATATTCAAAATTAAGATTGGATATTAACATCATATACTGCATCTATCTACACATGCTTAGTGCTGTAGAATTACCAGCATAGGGGCATGGCATGTAACTAAGCACCAATAAAGCTGGGAAGTATTTTGTGGCATTACATAATTCATGAGATATATTAAATCATCAAGAATTCAATTTTATTGTTGCAAACTCTGTACTAGGCTTGTGTGGTCCTAAAGAGGCCACAGTTTCCCTCCCGATTGAAGGACCTGTGTCGCATTCTATTGGAGCCATATACTTCTTGTTGACTAACTAATGGCAGAGGCCACATGACAACATATATGTACGTCAAAAAACCCACATAATGTTTTCTTTTCCAGGTTCGAACATAGATTTGGTCAAGCTCCTCAACACAGCATCCACAGTTAAGATTTGTGTATTTATTGAGGGAGAGCAGTCTTCTCTCTTCTACGAAATTTTCATTCAAATATGACTTTGACAGAAGTAGTATCAATGCTGGAACACCACAATGCTATGTTAAAAACCGTTACCTGTAAGAACAAATTCTCAACTAAATTGATAAATGGAGAGAACTGGATATATAAGTTCTGAATCTTGGGTCAGGGATGGCTCCGGGGGCAAAATCACAATCAGTGTTGATTCCTCGTTTTAAACTTTTACAAGATCTAGGATCCGAAAGTAGTCAAAGAAGAGAGAAGAGTTCTCCCCCTCAAGCCCGTGTCGACTCACACGGTTACCACCTGCAGGTTATTGCATGGGCTCCCACCGATCACAAGACCGAAACAACCACATGATCTAATCCACTGCTCCACCTTATCAGCAGTCACTTCTTGCACACTTGTAACGTGGATTAGGCCCTGCTAACGTGGATTAGGCCCTGCTGGTTGGTTTGGTCCCACTAGTTTTGGAGAATATTCTGACAAGTGGGGGATATCTCGACTGACACAACAGAGTTCAACAGTATTTCTAACCGGTGCAGTGCAACTTCAGCTCCACCGATCCCGGAGAAAAGTGACAGGACATTCATTCCAGAGGGAAACATGTTCTTCAAGACAAGGGGGATGGGTAATTTGGGAAATGAAAAGTCATCCTTGGAAAAAAAAACCCACTTTTTCACAAGTTTTCAAAATAAACCCACCATCCCCAAAAATTTTACCCGAAAACCCACTTTTTCCTAATTTTCCCTAAAGCATTGGGAAAATTAGGAAAACGTGAAAATTGGGGTTAACTTTTAGTGGATGGTGATTATTGTTTGTAAAATTAAGAAAAAGTGAGTTTTTTTTTTCTAAAAACTTCTAAGCAAGGGTTTTTTCAAATTCTAACTTTTGTTTAACCCAAATTACCCCTCTCAGCTCATTTTTCAAAAGACAGAACTGCCCTTGTCTAATTCTCTTTCCCATCTTGTTGACCATATTCATCTTTGACCCGTGTTTCGTCTTCCCCATCCATGCCAAATTAGGTTCCCTTCAACTACTTCCCCTTCCCCTCTACCCTCCCCCATCCCCACCCATTTCCACTCAGATTTCTCCCAAAGTACATACGCCATTTCCCCCCCCAAACACAAATGCCTGCTCACACACACACACACACATAGAGACTTGAATCCTCCCCTGAAGCTATTAAAAACTAAAGCGGTAAGAAGGAATTTTAGTTTCACGCATTTCAACCTAAAGATTAAATCTGAAGCTGGGACATTTGTTGGTGTCATATTAGCTTTCTTCCTTTGACTCTCCTATGGAAGTTTCAAGCTTGAATATGTAAAAGGTATTCCTTTAATATATTGGTACTATCTTTCTTTAAATCTCGCATTATTTGAATATTTTTTTATTTTCGGAGTGGTGGTATTTAATCTCCCCTTTATGGAATCAATATTGACTTATGGCTTATTCGGGTATAAATGTGTTTATATTTTTTTTTGGACTTTTTGATGTACATATCTTGCATGTAATTGATGTACTGTTGTGTCTTTGTTTGTTCATTTGACAATTTATTAATCAAGAGTCTTATACCTACGGTGAGTGACGTAGTTCAAATACATGTAAGTTCTTTTTTTGGTTAAATTTTAATACTTTATTGTCTCTTCATGCAATATGTTTACTCATACGCTTCAGTGTCTCTATGCATAGACCTCACGGCATTGATTATCTGTAAATAGTTTGGATTTATCACAAGTGATGACAAACCCATCAAGTATGTTCTAAAGCTTGAGGTGCAATCAAGCTTGAATGAGATATTCTTACCTTTATTTGTTAAGGTGGAGGATGGCGCAAAAGAGCTGAGTGTCGGGCATTTTCATCATAAGCTCAAAACAATCAATGTGTTTTACATCTTTGGTCAAGAATTTTAGATGGAACTTGTAAAGCATCTGTTGGAAAAGGCAGTGAATCAAAATAGACTATTGTTGTTTTATGATGACCCTCGTAATAATCAAATATTGTAGAAGGATACTTTCATAGGTGATGGCCACTTATATATATTTTGCTTTGCGGCCAATATGATTTAAAAGCTAAAGTACTAGCAGCTCAGAGTTGACGCTCGAGCTCTGCCTTATTCAGTACATTTGTTAGAGGTACCAAAGTAGTCCAATCTCTCATGCAGCCAATGGAGTTACTATGAAAGCAACTGATGCAATCACCAATCTTGCTCATGAGAATAGCACCTCAAAACCTATGTTAAGTTTGTCCTTATGGCATGTTTGGAGCTACCATTCGATTATCATGTCAATGTTTTCATATTGCTTTTGCATATTTAGGATTGAAGGTGGTATCTCCTTTGGTTGAATTGCTCGAGTTCAATGACTCAAATTTGCAGAGAGTGGTAGCAGGACCCATATGACCCCTTGCTTTTAAAATAATGAAAACAAAAGCAAGGTTGGTGGCTATTTTAATGAATGGAATTATTGGGATAAATGTTTTTATAGCATCTTATTACTGCTGATTTTTCCTTAATTCGAACTCTGCAAATTGTTGGATCCAATGCTCTGCCTATTCTTATTCCTATGCTTCAGTCGGAGGATGCTGCCATGCACTATGAAGTTGTTGCCTCTTGTCTAAACTTTCTACAACTTTCACTTATCAGAACTTATATCTTCTGTGCATACCTATTCATTTTGTTTTGGTTCTTTCAGGTTGGAGTGAATGGGAATTATGTTCACTCATCCCCAACTATTAAAATAGAATTTCTTCTCGTTGGAGCTCTCCAAGCTGTAATTGGATTGCTTAGTAGCTGATGCCAAGTTGGTTAGTACGGAATTGAATTTGGAAGGTCAATCTTGGAAGCAACGATCTGCAGACCTTTTTAGTCTGTGAGCAATGTTCATGGATTTCTCCGAGTTGAGAAATTTGTAATTTATTTCGGATTTGTATGATGTAAACTACTATTTTAGTAAATACAACATTTTGATGTGTCGGATATAACAAATACCAATTAATGTTCTACATGACTTAGATTTTGCTTATACTACTTTACATATATCTTTTTCACATGTTATAAGAAACCTATCTAAGGATTAGTTTTATCTTGACAAGATTGTGTTGTGAGATTCTCGATTTTTAATTAAGTGAATGCAACAATAGTAAAAAAAACTTGAATGACATAAAACTTGTTTTTAGTCAAGTCTTTTAGTTGTTGCGAAAGTCTAATTGTAATAAACTTCTTCCAGTTGTTGAGGAGAAAATGATCCGCTTCGGAGTGTGTTTACTGATCAATCATAGAAGAACGGTGTAGAGCGCGGTCTGGGTGTTTCTGCGGAAACACAAGTCGTTTTCTGCAAAAGTGCATGTCGAATTCTGCTGTGGCCCAGTCTTGTTATGAAGAAATTATAAGAGGGCACAAGCACTGCTTTTGCTTCGGTGGGACTCCTCAAAATAGAGGAATTTCACATGCAAATACACTTTCCCCAGCTAAGGGAGTTGGGATTGACGAAACAGATGCGGTTTAGCCGTTTCGTAATGAAAAGTACTGCATTTTGTCACCTCTCACTTAGGCAGCATTTTATATGCCAAAATATACACGTAGGTGTTGAGGAAAAATTGATCCACTTCAGAGTGTGTTTACCGATCATTCATAGAGGAACGGTGTAGAAGCGCTGTCTGAGTGAAACTAGTCAGTTTTTGCAGAAACACGAGTCTTTATCTGTGAAAGTACATGTCTGATTCTGCCATCGCCCCAGTCTTGTTATGCAGAAATTATGGGTGGGCACAAGCGCCGCTTTTGCTTTGGTGGGACTCCTAAAAAAGAGAAACTTCACATGCAAATATACTTTCCCTTGTTAAGAGGGTTGGGATTGAAGAAACGGATATGGTTTAGCCATTTCATAATGAAAAGCACTGCGTTTTGTCACCTCACTTAGGCTGCATTCTATTGGCTGAAATTTTCACATAGGTGCTGAGGAGAAAGTGATCCGCTTCAGGGTGTGTTTACATATCAATCTTAGAGGAACGGTGTAGAAGCGTGGTTTAAGTGAAACTAGTTAGTTTCTGCAGAAACACAAGTCTTGTTCTGCAAAAGTGAATGTCATGTTCTGCCGATGCCCCAGTCTTTTTATGCAGAAATTACGGGGGGGCACAAGCGCTTCTTTCGCTTTGGTGGGACTCCTCAAAAAAGAGAAACTTCACATGCAAATACACTTTCCCTTGCTAAGGGGTCTCCAAGTTGAAGAAAGGAATGCGGTTTAGCGTTTGGTAATGAAAAGCACCGCGTTTTGTCACCTCACTTGGGATGCATTTTACCGGCCCAAATATACACGTAGTTGTTGAGGAGAAAATGATCCGCTTCGGGGTGTGTTTACCTATCAATCATAGAGGAACGGTGTAAAAGCGCATTCTAAGTAAAACTAGTCGGTTTCTATGGAAACCCAAGTCTTGTTCTACAAAAGTGCATGGGGGGCACAAGTGCTGCTTTTGCTTCGGTAGGACTCCTAAAAAAAGAGGAACTTCACATGTAAATAGACTTTCCCTTGCTAAGGGGTCTCCAACTTAAAGAAACGGATGCGGTTTAGCCGTTTGGTAATGAAAAGCACCACGTTTTGTCACCTCACTTAAGCCGCATTTTATCGGCCCAAATATACACATAGTTGTTGAGGAAAAAATGATCTGCTTCGATGTGTGTTTACCGATCAATCATAGAGGAACGGTGTAAAAGCGCATTCTAAGTAAAACTAGTCGGTTTCTATGGAAACCCAAGTCTTGTTCTGCAAAAGTCATGTCGGGTTCTGCCGATGCCCCAGTCTTTTTATGTAAAAATTACCGGGGGGGGGGGGGGGGGGCACAAGTGCTGCTTTTGCTTAGGTGAGACTCCTAAAAAAGAGAAACTTTACATGCTAATACACTTTTTCCTGCTAAGGGGGTCTCCAAGTTAAAGAAACGGATGCGGTTTAGCCGTTTAGTAATGAAAAGCACTGCATTTTGTCACCTCTCAATTAGGCAGCATTTTATCGGCCCAAATATACACGTAGGTGCGGAGGAGAAAATGATTTGCTTCGGAGTGTGTTAATGATCAATCATCAGAAGGTGCTAAACGATGCTGGATTTGGAAAAGGCGTTGCAATCGGATCGGTACTAGTCCTTGCAAACGTAAGTTTAGCTCTGAGCGCATTCTTGCAGTGACTGCGTTTACCTAGAAAAATATGATTGTTAGGGATAAAATGACATGCAAGCCTCCATTTTTCAGGTTCTGTATTGGAAGGTGCAATCCACTTGCCGATATTACTGACAAGTAATTTGGGCAATGTGGTCAAGGTGTTCAAGTGAATACGCTCTATGGAGAATGAGTTATAAGCATTGGACTGCCAATGCAATGCTCAACTTGACTCCCATAATAAAGGTTAGGCTCAACCTAAGTAGTACAATGACATGATATTCAAAGGTTAGGCTCATTTGATGTGTTTTGCAAATCCTCACTATTTTTAATTTAACTAGTCTCAAATTCATGTGATTTAGGACACGACGGATGAAGTTGAAGCTTGCATCCTTCCCAAAGTGCTTTACAAGATCGAATTTGAAAAAGACATCGCAGTTAGATCAATACTGATCGTTGCGAATGTAAGTTACAAATCAATCAAAGTTGTGCAAGAGCTCCAAATACATGTCACACTTTTGAAAGGCATCATCCCTTTCTTTCGTCACCTTCTTGAGCTTAGTTGTAAGGGCCTCAACATCTAAAGAATTAATAGAGGCGGCATCACCATCTGAAAAACAGGTGATGCCATATATCTTGTCTACCCAAGTAAAGAAACCCTTGCATTCCTCCGAGGAAAGAAATAACAAATGGGCTAGAAACTGGTGGAGAATAAAGGCAAGCATTACATGCTAAGCTTACCGTTAACCAAGGAAACACTTACAAACTTGGGGGCATCTGTAGAAGTGACGCCCAATGTCAATCTTAGAATGTGAAATGACAAGCTCACAGGATTTTCAACAGAGTGGGCATGCATACACAGGATTCTCCAACACAGGAAACATAAAATATCAAAATACATAAGCAAAAAAGTAGAAGATAAAATTGTAGAAAAGACAACGATGCGTCCGCTGAAACAAAGATTATCCTTAAGACACAATGAATACATGTACGACAATGTACATGATTCTCTATCGAAACAAGATAGATCATATGAGAAACTTGACAAAGGTAAAAGAAAATGACAAGTGTATTACAGACCTGATTTCTTTAGGTCTGGTTTAATTTGTGGATTTGATGACCTCTTCATCTATTGTCTTTCTCTTCTCTTTATACTCACTTGTTTGTAACCATTTCTCTTTATACTCGCTTGTTTGTAACCGTTTCTCTGTTTTGCAACCGTCTACTTCTATCTTTATCAAAGCGGTTTATCAACTGTCATCATCGGCCGCTTCCTGCCAACACTTATACTCTTTATGGAGTCTATTTCCTGACCACTTTCATTGATCGTTTAGCTCGTGTTGACGACTGTCCGCCTCAAGAACCGGTTATCAACTGCTGCTGTCGATTTTCCATAACTCCTTGTTCTCATGTTGACCACTACCGCAGATTATCTTGCATTTGTTGACAACTGTTTTCTTCACACGATGTGGCAGCATGGGAGGGTCTCTAGCTACCAGTCGGTACTTGTGCCGACTGGAGCTGGTGAAGGCAGTGTTCCTGTAGACATTTGAGGGGTTTACTGTGGGGAACCCGGTGTTGCAGAGGTTTGATATGCTGGGTTTGTAGAGTGGGTGCTGCCATTTATGAGTATGACGCCGGTGGGCTAGACTTTAGAATTTATATCACGGTCACTTATAGAGTTTGCACCGTTTAGGTCTTTGGGCATGCAATTGGATTGGTTGGTGAACTTTATGAGATCGAGAAGCGAGAGCCGTGAGGTGGAGGAGAGGTTAGCCATGGTGCATATGCAGAGACAGTACTGAAGAGGCAGCAGACGGGGTTGGAGGATGAGTAGTCATAGAATGTGAAAGAATTGGTCAAGATCGATAGGCAGTTGGCTGACCTACAGAATCAGGTGGCCAACCTACAGAGGCGGCATGCTGAGGTGGAGGTGCGAGAGGCAGATCAGCGGAGGTAGCATGCCGAGCTTGATATGGGATAGTCTGATATGCAGGCTTAGCGATAAACACTTCAGGTAGGCAGCGCGCACCCGGTTGCAACATTACTGGCTAGGCTTCCTTAGGGTGTATTGATAGGGTGTTGTATTTGTAAAGCCCGATAGTGGCCAGAAAACTTTTAATGTATATGCATATTTTGATGATACTGGTACTGTGGCCACATAATCCTGTTTTTGTCCTTGTTGTTGCATGTTGTGCCAGTTTTCGGTTGCCATGGTTGAATGTCTTGCATATGTTAGCTGCCTACGGATGTTCTCCCTCCCCGCCCATAGCAAGTGACTTAGTGATCATAAGTTAAAATAAGAGAGTGGATGGTAAACAGAAGCTGAGGCAACATAATGACTTTGTATTGATAGTACTTGGGCCAAAATGCCATGACAAAAGTAGAGTAAAAACTTGTAATAATCAACAAAAGTTACAAGTCAGTAAATAAGGATACCTATACAAAAATGCTATGTGGGCTAATGTGCTATGTTATGGGCGGGTAGGGCTGGGGGAAACACTTTTAATTGACTATGCATAAAACTTCTTCAGGTAGCAGCCGTTGACAGGGGCCGTGATCTGACCATCATCGGGGTTTAGCAGGAGATAGAAGCCATTATCGCGGGCTGCATGTACAGTGAAAGGGTCTTCCTAGTTTGGCGTGAATTTGGGGGCGGACATGTAAGCTCGTACATGTTTGGCAGCTTGGAGAACGAGGTCACCTTCGACAAATGAGAGTGGCTTGACTGTCTTCCCATAGGCTTTCGTGAGTTGTTCATGATATTTCTTCATTCGGAGTAGGGCAGTGGCTATTCGCTCATCAAGGCCTTTAAGAGCGGCCATCCGGATTTCATCCTCCTCGAGACCGCTGCTTATGGAGAGTCAGGCTGAGGGCACAATGATCTCAGCCGGTACCACACACTCATCCCTGTAGACGAAGGAGAAGGGCATGGCCTTCGTCACTGTGTGCTTGAAGGTTGTGTGAGCCCAAAGTGCCAGACTTAGCTTTTCAGACCATGACCCACTGACATCATGAACCATCTGTGACAGCACGTGGAGCAGATTCTTGTTAGAGGCTTCAGCTTGACCATTACCTTGTGGATAGTTGGGAGTCAACATGGCATGGTTGATGTTGTATCCTTCCATAAGAGCTCGGATATCCATGTTGATGAATGGCATGCCGTTATCGGATATGATACACCGGGGGATGCCAAAGTGACGATAATGTGATCGCGCAAGAAGTTAGCAACAGCGCCTCCCGTGGCTCTTGGGAGAGGTATGGCTTTGACCCATTTTGTAAAGCGTTCGGTTGCGACCATGATCCATATGTAACGTCTGAAAGGCGGGTGGATGAGGCCAATGAGGTCGAGGGCCCAAGAGTGAAATGGCCAAGGGGCAAGAATCATGCGAATGTTGGATGCCGGCGTATGCATCCTGTCGGCATGCCATTGGCAAGGTTCATAATGTCGGACATGGGAAATGGAGTTGGACTCCATAGTCAGCCAGTAGTACCCCAATCGTAGTAATTTCGTGTACAACATTTGAGATCCTTGATGCTCCACAGTCTCTGTTATGAACTTCATTAAGCACTTATATTTCCTGGGCACCCGGAAGGCATCGCATGGTGCGTCTTGTAAAACCTTTGTGAAATAACTCACCTTGCGTCATAAAATACCTGACCGATTTTCGTTTGATAGATTGGGTCGAGCTAAGGTTAGGAGGTAGTCACCCTTGACGTTGATCACAAGAGCTTCCATATTATTCAGCGCATGTAGGCATTTGGGACAATCCCGTTGTATATCTGAAGCATCCTTAGCCATGGATGGCCAGAAGAGACCCATGCGCTGTAGGCGACGGTATAGAGGGGGACCATCGAGGCCTCAACATTTTTTAAGGCTGAGTTGAAGTTTATTTCGTGGTTCTCCTGGTGCCAAACAGCGGGCTAGAGTGCCTCCGAGACATCGTCTGTACAAAACATCACCCAACATTAAAAAGTCTGTGAGGGTAGAGGCATGAGTAAGAGATGGTTCCTTGAGTTGGTCGACGATCGGCTGCCTCCAATCTTCGGCGGTAGTGTCTGTCGGGACTAAGTCCAAAGCTATACAAGGTTGGGTTCTCTTGATGATGGTTAGCATTTGCTGTTCACCATCAACCTCTATCTTCGACGGGTTGGTTGTAACATCCCGAAATTTTCCGGAACATTAACGCTCAATCGATCAGTTCATTAAGACAGTAATATCCTCTACCTCAAAATACCACAACTGTCAGAGCAACTAAACCATAAAATTTAAATCTTAGTAGACCATTAGAAGTATCAAACTAGGTCTTAAAAATTTAAACAATAATGTTTACCCACGCAGGGGTTCTAATGATGAATACCAAAATCTAATTTCTTCGCTTTCGCTTCCTCGGCTCTAATCCCTATTCAGGTAACCTACTGCTGGCGGTCACCTGCGGAAAGGAAGTCAAAGGAGAGTGAGCTTTCGAGAGCTCAGTAAGGTCGATCAAAGATTTAAAAAAAAAACAGTAAAACGATTCGGACAAGTTTCATATTTAATCCAAATAACAACTTTAAAGACAGAGAGATAGAACGATTCAAATGATTTTCAATATACAATCAATGATAATTTCAAGACGGTTTTCAAAGAAAACCACATCATTTCAATATAAGCGTAAGGGTGAGTATCAACTCAATCCCATAAATAAATATGATTTCAAAACACTTAAAGTATAATAAAGCATGAATGGATAATATTCAAAACATTTCGTGTGAAATAAAACATAAACAGGAACATTGAACATGAGCAGTACAGAAGCAAAGCCACCCCGGCAGTGCTCGATACACTTTACATATGCATATGTACACTGACTAGTCCATCTAGGTACTAGTTAAACCCATCCAACAGACCATCCTTATAACGCCAACAATACAGACCATCCTTATGGCTCCCAAGTTACTAACTCATGTCAACATTGAGAAGTAATAAATGCATTTTGAAAGTAATCAAGGAATTTAAACACAATTCAAAACGTTTTACAATGATTGAATTTAGTAAATAGATGAGAATAACGAATTCCAAACGACCGCTATCAGACTCAAATTAGGGTTTCATGGACAGTTTCAAAAGTATTTTCATATCAATGATAAAATCAGAGTTCAATGAACTTTGTAAAGATTTCATAATAAAACATTTGAATTTTGAACAATGAAGTAGGGTTCGGAGAGAAAATCCTTACCTCTGTCCAAGCTAAGCGATGCTACCAACCTCGATCGGTATTTTCTGAATCAACCTAAATTTATAATTTAATTGTTAGAAAAAAATTTATGTCTAATATGCTAGAAACCCTAATATCGACTACCCACCACGTGCTTACTTCTAATCCTGAAATCACGCGACTCGAAACGTATTCCACACACGACCAACGTAACTCACCGGAAATCTTGCACGCTACTTAACGTGTAACTATATTCCAAAATTTATAATAAATTTCAATAAAATACTTTTATAGCTGAAAACATTAATAAGAGTCAAAATAGGAATTTTGAATATTTTCGAATTTAAAAATATTTTCTTTAAATACCCTAAAACCCAATAATTGCCATAATTACTTTCAGTTGCAAAATAAGTCCCATAATTTTTATATTACCTTGGAAATATGTATAAAAATTATAAAAATATAAATCAGAAATTAAATGGCATTAAAACGATTTTTCAAATATTTGTTTTGCTAAAACTAATGCGATATGGAAACCATAGAAACTCAACCCCAAAAATCATCAAACTTTTACTGAGTCTTTATTCTACTATAAAAACATTACTATAATTTTTCCCAAAACATTTTCTGGGTTTAAGGTCTCCAAAAAGTTTTTACAAATATGAAATTACAGAAAATACTAAAAATTCATACGATCTCAGAAAATTATAAAACTTTGCCAAGTATTCTAATATAGTCTAACGTATTATACTGAAAATTTTCATGTGTTAACGATAAGCGTGCGTTAACATATGTACATGCGAACTTAACGTCAAACCCGATCCGCATTTCCCTTCTTCTTCCTTTCTGTCCAAACCCAGAATACATTCACATCTCAGAGTTACTGTTCACGCAGCTCCATTCTGCTCCCCATGTCTTGTCTTTTAAACCTACATTACACAAATTATTAATATTTCAACACACCTACCAACCATTTCACCCAACAAGCTTCTTCCCTCTTCCCTTACTACTACTTCATGCCCAGTTAACACCTTGCACAGGCTTCTCGCCATTCCCCTTTGCACCACTTTCACACACACACACACACGCGCGCGCGCGCGCGCGCACAGAGAGCTCCCACAACCTATACATATCCCACTTCTTTGACCAACCCACAACACCACCACATAACATATACAATGAAATACCCAACACAAGCCCACGTGGAGACACACACACACACACACAACTACTCAGCCATTCTTTTTCTTTCACTCAGTGACCATGCACACCCACACTCAGAAATATATGGTACCCATACACACATGTACACAGTTCACATTCTTCTTTCTTCTTTTTCCAACATTCTCCTATCTTCCACATCCAGCCACTTTACTTCTAAAATACATGGCATACACACACACATTAGACCCTCATCACCCACTTATACACATACACCACACCCACACTCACATGGTAGTTTTCATGGCTGCCCCCTCTCTCTCTCTCTGTTTTTTTTTTCATTTCATTCACACACTTGCACTCAAAATCTTCACACAATCAGTTCACATTTTCATCCACAACACACCACTTCCCACACCCACTTATGTATATTAACTCTACATGCACACACACTCATGCCCTTATATATGCTCACACGACACACACAGCTACACTCACACAGCTGGACACACAAAACCCATTACCCTTCTCCCTCACTCGCACAAGCTACAAGAATACACAGAGGAACACCAAAAATATACACAGCACCATACTCTCATCACTCCCACGGAAAACAACATACACACAGCCGTACATCACGCATTATGGTTGTTTTCTCTCTCTAAACCACAGCCCTCAGCCCAATCTTTCTCTTGGCAACAAACTCACAGCGGCATAGAAAACCACACACCGCAGCAAACCGTATGCGCGCACGCACCCACCTCATATGCACAGCCCCAAATCTCTCTGAAGCCTCCAATATATATGTACAGGCAGCACACTCACACACACTCAAAACACACACAGCACGCACACACACCTGAGCACACAAACGCACGCACTCACAGCTGCTTCGGCAGCGCACCCGCACATACACACACAATCTACACGACACACCCATTCTTCACGCAAGCAAGCACACACGACACTCACAGGGACTGCCTTAACGGCAGTCCTTCATCTCCCTTGCAAAACCCACACGTGCAGACACACGACGGCAGCCACGCCCCCACTTCACCCAACACCCACGTACTCTCTCGGCAGATCCCTAAACACACCCATAAATACACACATATTATCCTATGCAGTATCCCCTTCCCGTGCCCCTCACACACAACCCCACTCGTTTACACATCACACAGACCAAACCACAGATCCACTACACCGATGCCTACTGTGTAAATATGTATATACACACCCCTATTAGCACACAACCCCACGGCTAAAGCTCCCATAAAATTGAAAAAAAAATCTGAGAACAATTTGCTAGAAAACTTACCGGAAAAATAATTGCTATCGTCGGAAACTTCGCCGGAACCCTTTTTCCATCTCCTTCCTTTGTTATCTCTCTCTCTGCCGCAAATCTGAAGAAGGAACAACTAGGGGAACGACTGCCCTATAATGTTGTATATATATATGTATATATAAAACCCTAAAGGACAATTTTCAAAAAAAACCCCTCCCAAAGTTCCCTTAGACATATTAAATTTACCCAAAGCTTTCTCTTATTACAAAAAGCCCAAAACGATTATTGACGATAATTTTACGTGTTAGGAAAATTCATTAACGGCTGTAACGTTATCCCTATTCCCAAATCGTTGCTAAAAGTTGTTAATATAAAATATCGGCGCTAAGTAAAAATATATTCTCCGCTAAAAATTTTAAATAAATCCAAAAAAGTATCGGGGTGTTACATTCTCCTTCACTTATAAAAATTTCGTCCTCGAAATTTCACTTATCTATAATATCGAAATACTACGCTTTCACTAGGCAACTCTCAAACGAAGATGGCATCAAATTCTTGCACTTAACCTCCAAAAATATTAGTCAAACGAAACATAAAAAAAACGACTCAGCAATCTCACAACTTCAAATATTCGACCATAATATATGATTCAGATTGTAACTTAACATATGATACCTCAAAGTCCGATAGTATACGAGCACTTAAATAAATTATCCGAGAGTGTACCTGGCACCACATCATTGGACGTCGCAGCATCCTGAGCCGATGAAGCAAAAAGCCTGGCCGATGTACTAGGCTTCTGCCCCTGCTGACTTTGACCTGCTCCCGGACGGGATGCATTGCTCATAGCTAACTTAGTTGTAGGTGCGAAACTGGGGGCTGATTGATTCTTCCATACTAAAGGACAATTTCGAACTTGATGTTCCACACTACCACATTTAAAACATCCTCCAGTAAGTCTATAGCATGGTTTATCCCCATGGTTCCTTCCACATGTAGGACACAGAATTGCTGAAAGACCTGACCTAGCACTCTGAACAGATCTAGTTCCTGTGCTCTGTGCTCCACTAAACCCAACACTCTGCCCTGACCTAATTCCCTATGCCTGTCCCATCTTCTGATTCTGAGCACTCTGTTGTGCTATAGAAGAGAATTGTTGACGCTTGCCAGTTTCTGAAGTTCTACTCTCTTCTCTATCTCGCTTCTGACTACCTTGCCGTTTTTCAATTCTTCTCTTATTGTCCGACTTGGACTGTTCCAATGCACGTGCCAAATCAACACACTCTACGTAGCTCGATAAACGTGCAGAAATCACCCCATCTCTCAGTCCTGGCTTAAGTCCCCATTCGAACTTTCGACATCTATCCGCCTCAGTAGGTAACATCCTAGTTGCAAACCTCGCTAAACGTGAGAACCGCACCTCAAATTCATCCACTGTCTCCTGATCCGCTTGTGTCACGTTGGCAAATTCCCTCAACATTTGCTCACGATAGCTCACAGAAAAGTATCTATTGTCAAACAGTTCCTTAAATCGTTCCCAAGTCAGCTCAGTCTTCTGCTGAGGAGTCATACCACTCTCTACCATCTTCCACCACTGATCGGCCTCACCCCTCAGCTTATACACCGCAAATTCTAACTTCTGTTTCTCGGTACTTCGTATGGCTCGAAAAACCTTCTCCATCACCCCAATCCAAGCCTTTGCCTCCATAGGGTCCACTGATCCACTAAAAATTGAAGCATTCTGCTTGTTAAATTCACTTAAGGTACTTCCCTCCTGAGGTTGTGGTTGCGGGTGAATGGGGTTTTGTATACCTTGCTGCTGATTAACCAAATGTTGGGCCATGAATGCCAGAATCTGATTCATGGTATTCAACGCTGCAGCCATGGGTTCTGGGTTTTGGTCTTGTTGCTCAACATGGGGTACTTCCCCAATTGGGATTTCCTGATCTCCACTACGACCCCCAGCGCGACCTCCCCGGCCCCTGGCTTGGTCTCCGCGACCCCTGGTTCCAGCTCTACGAGTGCGTGCCATGCTATAACAAATAAACTTCAATCAGAGTCTGCAAACACCTTTTATAAATGACTATGCAAATTTTAAAATTTCTAATAATATATTTTATCAGGTACATCTTCATCAAAATGATTTCATATACTTAACCACTAGTACGGTTCACTAATTTATCAAATCTTTCCCTAACTTTAATATCGAAACCTAGGCTTCCACTCATAATTTTCTAAAGTCTACAGAATCATAAACCTATGATCGATCAATTGTTCGCCTAGGTTCGAGTCTACATAATCATATACCTAAGCTCTGATACCAACTGTAACATCTCGAAATTTTTCGGAACATTAACGCTCAATCGATCAGTTCATTAAGACAGTAATATCCTATACCTCAAAATACCACAACTGTCAGAGCAACTAAACCATAAAATTTAAATCTTAGTAGACCATTAGAAGTATCAAACTAGGTCTTAAAAATTTAAACAATAATGTTTACCCACGCAGGGGTTCTAATGATGAATACCAAAATTTAATTTCTTCGCTTTCGCTTCCTCGGCTCTAATCCCTATTCAGGTAACCTACTGCTGGCGGTCACCTGCAGAAAGGAAGTCAAAGGAGAGTGAGCTTTCGAGAGCTCAGTAAGGTCGATCAAAGATTTAAAAAAAAATAGTAAAACGATTCGGACAAGTTTCATATTTAATCCAAATAACAACTTTTAAGACAGAGAGACAGAACGATTCAAATGATTTTCAATATACAATCAATGATAATTTCAAGACGGTTTTCAAAGAAAACCACATCATTTCAATATAAGCGTAAGAGTGAGTATCAACTCAATCCCATAAATAAATATGATTTCAAAACACTTAAAGTATAATAAAGCATGAATGGATAATATTCAAAACATTTCGTGTGAAATAAAACATAAACAGGAACATTGAACATGAGCAGTACAGAAGCAAAGCCACCCCGGCAGTGCTCGATACACTTTACATATGCATATGTACACTGACTAGTCCATCTAGGTACTAGTTAAACCCATCCAACAGACCATCCTTATAACGCCAACAATACAGACCATCCTTATGGCTCCCAAGTTACTAACTCATGTCAACATTGAGAAGTAATAAATGCATTTTGAAAGTAATCAAGGAATTTAAACACAATTCAAAACGTTTTACAGTGATTGAATTTAGTAAATAGATGAGAATAACGAATTCCAAACGATCACTATCAGACTCAAATTAGGGTTTCATGGACAGTTTCAAAAGTATTTTCATATCAATGATAAAATCAGAGTTCAATGAACTTTGTAAAGATTTCATAATAAAACATTTGAATTTTGAACAATGAAGTAGGGTTCGGAGAGAAAATCCTTACCTCTGTCCAAGCTAAGCGATGCTACCAACCTCGATCGGTATTTTCTGAATCAACCTAAATTTATAATTTAATTGTTAGAAAAAAATTTATGTCTAATATGCTAGAAACCCTAATATCGACTACCCACCACGTGCTTACTTCTAATCCCGAAATCACGCGACTCGAAACGTATTCCACACACGACCAACGTAGCTCACCGGAAATCTTGCACGCTACTTAACGTGTAACTATATTCCAAAATTTATAATAAATTTCAATAAAATACTTTTATAGCTGAAAACATTAATAAGAGTCAAAATAGGAATTTTTCTGAATTTTGAATATTTTCGAATTTAAAAATATTTTCTTTAAATACCCTAAAACCCAATAATTGCCATAATTACTTTCAGTTGCAAAATAAGTCCCATAATTTTTATATTACCTTGGAAATATGTATAAAAATTATAAAAATATAAATCAGAAATTAAATGGCATTAAAACGATTTTTCAAATATTCGTTTTGCTAAAACTAATGCGATATGGAAACCATAGAAAATCAACCCCAAAAATCATCAAACTTTTACTGAGTCTTTATTCTACTATAAAAACATTACTATAATTTTTCCCGAAACATTTTCTGGGTTTAAGGTCTCCAAAAAGTTTTTACAAATATGAAATTACAGAAAATACTAAAAATTCATACGATTGCAGAAAATTATAAAACTTTGCCAAGTATTCTAATATAGTCTAACGTATTATACTGAAAATTTTCATGTGTTAACGATAAGCGTACGTTAACATATGTACATGCGAACTTAACGTCAAACCCGATCCGCATTTCCCTTCTTCTTCCTTTCTGTCCAAACCCAGAATACATTCACATCTCAGAGTTACTGTTCACGCAGCTCCATTCTGCTCCCCATGTCTTGTCTTTTAAACCTACATTACACAAATTATTAATATTTCAACACACCTACCAACCATTTCACCCAACAAGCTTCTTCCCTTTTCCCTTACTACTACTTCATGCCCAGTTAACACCTTGCACAGGCTTCTCGCCATTCCCCTTTGCACCACTTTCACACACACACACACACACGCGCGCGCGCACAGAGAGCTCCCATAACCTATACATATCCCACTTCTTTGACCAACCCACAACACCACCACATAACATATACAATGAAATACCCAACACAAGCCCACGTGGAGACACACACACACAACTACTCAGCCATTCTTTTTCTTTCACTCAGTGACCATGCACACCCACACTCAGAAATATATGGTACCCATACACACATGTACACAGTTCACATTCTTCTTTCTTCTTTTTCCAACATTCTCCTATCTTCCACATCCAGCCACTTTACTTCTAAAATACATGGCATACACACACACATTAGACCCTCATTACCCACTTATACACATACACCACACCCACACTCACATGGTAGTTTTCATGGCTGCCCCCTCTCTCTCTCTCTGTTTTTTTTTTCATTTCATTCACACACTTGCACTCAAAATCTTCACACAATCAGTTCACATTTTCATCCACAACACACCACTTCCCACACCCACTTATGTATATTAACTCTACATTCACACACACTCATGCACTTATATATGCTCACACGACACACACAGCTACACTCACACAGCTGGACACACAAAACCCATTACCCTTCTCCCTCACTCGCACAAGCTACAAGAATACACAGAGGAACACCAAAAATATACACAGCACCATACTCTCATCACTCCCACGGAAAACAACTTGCACACAGTCGTACATCACGCATTATGGTTGTTTTCTCTCTCTAAACCACAGCCCTCAGCCCAATCTTTCTCTTGGCAACAAACTCACAGCGGCATAGAAAACCACACACCGCAGCAAACCGTACGCGCGCACGCACCCACCTCATATGCACAGCCCCAAATCTCCCTGAAGCCTCCAATATATATGTACAGGCAGCACACTCACACACACTCAAAACACACACAGCACGCACACACACCTGAGCACACAAACACACGCACTCACAGCTGCTTCGGCAGCGCACCCGCACATACACACACAATCTACACGACACACCCATTCTTCACGCAAGCAAGCACACACGACACTCACAGGGACTGCCTTAACGGCAGTCCTTCATCTCGCTTGCAAAACCCACACGTGCAGACACACGACGGCAGCCACGCCCCCACTTCACCCAACACCCACGTACTCTCTCGGCAGATCCCTAAACACACCCATAAATACACACATATTATCCTATGCAGTATCCCCTTCCCGTGCCCCTCACACACAACCCCACTCGTTTACACATCACACAGACCAAACCACAGATCCACTACACCGATGCCTACTGTGTAAATATGTATATACACACCCCTATTAGCACACAACCCCACGGCTAAAGCTCCCATAAAATTGAAAAAAAAATCTGAGAACAATTTGCTAGAAAACTTACCGGAAAAATAATTGCTATCGTCGGAAACTTCGCCGGAACCCTTTTTCCATCTCCTTCCTTTGTTATCTCTCTCTCCCCCGCAAATCTGAAGAAGGAACAACTAGGGGAACGGCTGCCCTATAATGTTGTATATATATGTATATATAAAACCCTAAAGGACAATTTTCAAAAAAAAACCCCTCCCAAAGTTCCCTTAGACATATTAAATTTACCCAAAGCTTTCTCTTATTACAAAAAGCCCAAAACGATTATTGACGATAATTTTACGTGTTAGGAAAATTCATTAACGGCTGTAACGCTATCCCTATTCCCAAATCGTTGCTAAAAGTTGTTAATATAAAATATCGGCGCTAAGTAAAAATATATTCTCCGCTAAAAATTTTAAATAAATCCAAAAAAGTATCGGGGTGTTACATTGGTGGTCAAGCTGTCTGCATGTCTGTTGTGGCACTTGTTGTGATGTTCATACTGGACAGGACCGAGTCTTCCTTCCAAGTGCTGCACTAAGGCACAATAGAGCGCCAAAGCTGGCTCCTTGACTGCAAACTCCCCATTAGCCTGCTTCATAATTAGGTTCGGGTCTCCTTTCACACATAATAACTTAGCCCCCATACTAATTGCTAGCATAAGTCCAATGACGAGTGCCTCATACTCAGCTTTGTTGTTGGATACTGGGAATGCAAGCTTGAAGGCTAGGGAGGTGGTAACATTAGCTGGGCTTCGAAGGACTATGCCAGCACCCCCTTGCCAGAGGGGTGCTCCGTCAGGACCTTTGCTGGTGGCTGAACCATCAAACTCGAGTGTCCACAATTCATCTACGTCGGTGATCAGGGCTGTCTCTTACCCAGGCAATTGAACCGAGCTCAGTTTGTAATGTTGTCATGGAAAGAAGGCCAAGAGATCGGCAAGTGCTTGACTCTACAGAGCTGTAGGGTTCTTTATGGATAGGCCGAACTCGACCGGGAGTAGTAGTCAATAAGTAAGTCGACCAGACAGGGCAGGGTGAGTGAGCATATAGGAAAGCGGATCGGCCTTGGTGACAAGTATGATTTCGTGCACCAGTAAGTAATGTCCAAATTTTTGTGAGGCGTACAACAAGGCTAGGCAGTGTTTCTCGAGCTCGGAGTAATTAACTTTGGGTCCCCTGATCATCCGACTGAGGTAATAAATAGGATGCTCCACCTCATCCACCTCTTGGGCAAGCAGAGCTCCACCTCGTGGAGGTCAAGTAAAGTAAGAGTGAGATGCCCTGCTGTGGCACTACCATGGTTTGCGGGGACATGAGGACTGACTTGATCTGTTCTAAGGCGTGCTGTTGGGGCACACCCCAACTCTACAGTGCGCTTTTGCGCGTCAAGTGCTGGAATGGTGTGATGAGCTGGGCCAAGACAGGAATGAATCAACGAAGGTAAGAAACATTACTGAGGAAGCTTTTCAACTATTTGGTGTTCTTGAGAGGAGGCATTTCCTGAATGGAGGCAGCTTTGGACGGGATGACCTGTCGACTGACCCGGAAGCCGAGGAATTTGTCAGCAGAGACTCCAAAGGCACATTTCAGTGGGTTCATCCGCATGTTAAATTAGAGACAACAATCAAAGACTGCGTGAAGGTCCATGAGGTGATCACTTTTCTTTTAGACTTAATGATAAGATCGTTGACATAGTCTTCCACTGTATGGTGTATCATGTCATGGAAGATGGCTATCATCGCCCGTTGATAGGTAACACACGTATTCTTGAGGCCGAAAGGCATGACTTTTCAACAAAAGTTTCTCATGGGAGTTTGGAAGGCTGTTTTTGTGCAATCGTCAGGATTCATCCAAATTTGGTTGTAGCCGGCAAAACCATCCATGAAGGACAAAGTTTTGTGATCAGCAACGGCCTTTATAAGCATGTCAATGTTGGGCAAGGGAAACTCATCTTTGGGGCATGCTTTGTTCATGTCCAGAAAGTTTATACAAACATGAACTTGGCCATTCTTCTTTTGGACGAGGACAACGTTGGCCAACCATATGGGATGAGTAATAGGTTGAATGAAGCTGGCCTGCAGGAGCCGTTCTATCTCTATCTTGATCTTCAACTTGAGCTCGGGCCAAAAAGTCTGCGGATGTTGTCGGATTGGGATGGACCCGGTTGTAATATTGAGATGATGTGTTACCAAGTCGGGGTCTAACCCAGGCATCTCATTGTAACTCTATGCCAATACATCTCGATATTCATGAAGAAGGGTAACCAATTCCTCTCTTTGGCCTGGGGCAAGTTTTATGCCAATGTACGTAAGTTGGGGTTCCTCGCTTGGGTCAGCCAGGTTGATTTCTTCAAGTTCTTCAGCCTGTGTTCAGGGGCCATCTTCGTAACAAGGTGGAGCAGCACCAGGGGTGAGCTTGGGGTCGGCGGGCAGTGCTCGACCGCACAACACCATTCGTTCTCTATGGGTGTATTAGGTTCGGGGGGTCAGATGGCAAACCACCTGAAGCCCCCGAGCACAATCATAACTGATATATCACTTTGCCATTCTGGATGATACATTGGAAGGTTGGTTCTGCCTTTTGCTTCTTAGACAGGGGGGGTGAAGGTGGGGAGCTAGGCTTCGTAGCAAGCAGTGTTACTGATGTCGACGCCTTGTTCTAGCTTTTTTGCTATTATAAAAACATCAGTTATGTCACTATCTAAACTACTTACAAAAGTTTGAATAGGTGTAAATCATTTTTTAGATATAATACCCCAACTTTGTATATGAAATCGACGCCCTTCCAAATATGAGGACTATATGCCGAAACAAAATCTCTTTTGGTAGATGCTAACTTCTGCTCAACCCCCTTCCTCTTCACGTTCCAACTTGAACAAAGGCTATTGACTAAACTAACAAGGGTGTGTAAGGCAATCACAACAAGATCAAGAAGAGTTATAAACGTTCGTAAATTTAAGAATTAAAATCTGGATAATCAAGAAGAATAATAAACTTTCTTAAATTTAGCAATTAAAATTTGCATTAACATTTGCTGAGGAGGGAAAATCAATCAACGTACTAGGACATATATAAGTAGTTAGCTTTTGCTTTTGCAATACTTTGTGAGTATTAAACTTTGAACTAAATTTTAGGAGCATGAAGGATGAATGTAGAGTTCAATTGGAAGCATTGACCATGCTCATGATACTCTTGTGCTGCTTTTGTGCTGCTTTTAGGCTTTTACAATCTTTAATTGACTTGATTATCTTTCATTTTTGTTGTTTATATAGAACGCTGGTGTATATAATTGTGAATTTATTTTGGAGTAATGGTTCATGGCAAATGACCATGTGAAGGTTCTTGGAACGAATTCAGAAACATAAAACATTAACAACAATATAAGATGAATAGAAGTTAAAAATACGTGAAATCTTTGTAAAGGTACTTGTAATTGGTTTATTTTGGCTTTTGGCTTGTATATGTTATCTTACTTTTTGTAGAAATAGGTTTGTTCTCTCTACTCTCTTTCTGTGTTTGTTACGATATTCATACTAGAAACTCGTCAATTGTTAACTTATTTCTTTTTATGCAGACAAGGGTCATGACAACAAGGATGTTGTATATTTGTTCTTTTAAAGGAGAGAGTTGTTGTCCCAAGGTCAGTACCAACCCCAAAGCTCTGATGCCTTTTCTGTCAAAAGATTACATGGTCTAATAACCTATCTTGTTCTTTACCTTTCTTCTTTCTAGGGCGTGTCCCCAAACAATCTATTATACTATATATTGGCTCCAGAAAACGTTTTAGAAGAAAATGTTGATCATTATGTTGATTTCCCTACATGTTGGTGTTTATAAGCTTAGGGCGACTCGAGCACGTTTTATTATTCGATTCAAATTATGGCTTCATTGCACTTCTAACCCTGAGAGGGTGTTTGAGGTTGCTTTTAGGATGATCAAACCTAATTTAATCTAGATTAAATCAGGTGTGTGAGTGTTTGATAAAAGATATTATGAGATTTAATCTGACTAAAAAATCAAAAACTGATTAAATCCATAATACTGAAAAGTGAGGATTATTATCGCTTTTTTCATAATCTGGTTTGACCTTTTAATTTACTATCTTATCCCCATATTTTTCACAAAAGAAATTTCATACCCTCTTAACTAATTATTAGGTGTGACTTTTACTTAGTTTTTGGAGTTATATTCTCTTCTACTCTAACAGAGAGAAGGAGCATATCAGTTCGTCAACAGCCGCCTTCTTCCTCCCCACATTTCTGTACGCTCTTTACCTTTAATTCAGAATAAGAAGTGACAACTTTTGTAGGTGATTGAAATAAGATTCTTTGATAATTTTTTCGTATATTATACTTATTTTCGAAAGAAAGTTATGTTACATTACTTCACTTAATGGTTATTAGAAACTTTATTTATGCAGTGTCCTTTATGGTCATTTTGTCATCTCAAAACTGATTTAATCACTTTTTATCCAAATAATTTTTGTAATTTTGCTAAAAAGTAAGCTGATTCTATTTAAAGTAGAATAAATCTGATTTTAAAAATTAATTTAAATTTAAGTTGAAATCTGATTTTCAGAATCAATTTCAAAGGGCATCTAAGTTTGTAAGAAGTTGCTCCGAAGTTTGCATTATGCTACCAGCATTGGTCCAATCACCACCGTCAATTCCCTTTGACCCAATATCACCGGCTTCATTCACAACAAACAGCACCAAGCAGTGGCGGAGCACAAGCATGACCAAGGGGGGCCATGGCACCCCCTCCCCCCTCCCCACCCACTAGAGTTTGAGAATTTTTTTGTTGTTTTAAATAATGGGTAATTATGTTTAAAATATTTTACTAAAATACCAATATATTAGAGTTTCAATTTTGTTATGTTTTTACTTTTTGTGCCACCCGCCGTCGTAACTAGTCTTTATCTTCCTCGTTCCTTTATCCATCTTCATTATTTCAAATTCTAAATCTCCATATTATAAAGAAAATACTAAAAGATCAAGGTCAGTTATTATTTTTTTCTTTTTTTAATTTAAATTCTTATAATATGTTATATGTAACTATTGTCATCATACAATTGGTAAGTGCACTAGTAATACATATATATAATAAGAGTTAAGTTTCCTTCATGCAAGATTAGTAGTTTATTGTTGACAAACTTTAACAGGTTAAATAAATCACTACGAATAGTGATATTGTATGATTATTAGTCAAATTGAGCAATCTCATTTAACGTATTCAATCGTGACGCGAATTCTTTTATGTTAGTCGTCAATTTTTCTTATGTCTTTTTAGCCCCCCCCCCCCCCCCCGGCCCCACGGTTGAACTTCCTGGATCCGCTTCGTCCCTGGCACCAAGCCCACCACTTCCATGTTTTCATAGGTCTACCGCTGTAACATCTTCCTCCATGATCCATCCCAAACATTGACCATGAAATGGGAGAGTGCCCCCATGACTAGCGTAACCGTCCTGTCATCAACACGTTCAGCCACCACAATACCATCAACCTCCACTTTCAAACCTGAAATGCAAGTGTACACGCTCACCTGTACATGGTATGATACAGTTTGGAATTATTTTTCGGTGCCAAAAGAAACTTCAATGGATTTGGAGATCAGCGCACTTCAATACCATCAATTTAATATTGCTCCGACTTGTATGGGGGTTTGATTGATACGTTTTCATTTGTGAACCCAAAGACTTTGATTATATCCTGATTTGGATTCGGGTTTTTCGGGACCTTTGTTTATTAATATTGCTTTAAGACTAAACCAGTGACTGTCGCAGTGCATCTATCATTTTCCCATGGAAGAACAGCTTAGACTTTCTACAACGGTGTCCATGGCTCCAAGCCGCCAAAGGGACAAAGGAATAATAGCAAAATAGTTCTTCCTTTGTTTCATGTACCAGCATCTGGTCAGTGAATGTGACAATAGCAACGACAGCTGTGTCTTCCTTTACCAAACCAAACAAAAGAGCACATCTTTCCTTGAGGAAAAAGTGGAGATAGGCTCCACTGATTGGACTTTTCTCAATTCTTTCCCAGTAACAAGCATAAGTAGTGCTCTGCTTTTTCCATTGGATACCTGACAATTCATCAAAGGGTGTGACTGCTTGATAATACTTTTCTTCTACTACACGACATCTATAAAAAATTGTGGACTATATCTGGACACAAACTTGTGAGCAGCTGCATCTTGTATCACAAAGTTGATAAAACGATTCTCACTTGTCGAAATGGCTGAAACCCTCCTCAGTGATATTGCAGAAGGAATGTTGAAAAAGGTACTTTTACGTGCACCGAAGAGGTAATTAGCCTTGCCTAAGGTTTTAAGAGTGAGCTGAAAAAGCTAATTGACAGGTCGGAAACGATTCAAGCATTGTTAGCCGATGCAGAGAGCAAGCAGCTCACGATGAAAACTGCAGAACTTTGGCTGAGAAAACTCAAGGCTGTTTCGTATGGTGCTGATGCTGTGTTGGATGAGTTCCAGTATCAAATTCTTTGACGGACGGTAGAGAACCTAAAGAGGAACAAGGTACGCACCTTCTTATCTCCCTCAAGAAACCTGCTTTAATTTCGCTTGGACATGCCTCACCAGATTAAAGATATTAATATAGAGAAGCCAGGGAAACCCATCCGGGCATGGGTGATTCGGACAAATTCCGGCAAGAATTAATTATGTACTAAAAATAGTTGGTATATATGTTGCTTTGCTCAAACAAGCGAACAGATTTTTCTGTCATCACGATTGCAGAAATGCCCGGTCAAGGCAAGACAACCCTTGCTAAGGTTGTGTACAAAAATGAAAAGGTGGTGAGCCATTTGGATTAGACAATGAGGTATGCGTATCTGATGATTTTGAGGTCAAAAGAATCGCATAAGAGATGGTGCAATCTCTCACACAAACCAATCCCCTTTTATGAAACATGGAATGACTCTTAAATGGTAAAAAGTACTTATTTGCTTCTGTTGGATGATGCGTGGAATGACATCCAAGAGAAATGGGAGTCTATCAGGCATGCTTTGCTCGAAGCATGTGGTTCTAGATGAAGCAAAATTTTGGTTACTACTCGCAGAGATGTAGTCACTTCAACTATGGCGTCCCTTACGTATCCATTAGGAAAACTATCAGATGATGATAGTTGGACTAGGTTTTGGCAGATAGCATTTGCAGATGATGAAGCAACTGAGACTAGTAATTTGGTGGATATAGGAAAAGAGATTGTGAAAAAGTGTAGCCGTCTGCCTCTAGCAATAAAGATTATTGGTGCTTTAATGCGCTCTAAGAAATCCAAATGTAAGTGGTCGTCGATACAAGACAGTCCAATATTAGCCTTACCAATATCACTGGAGCAATCCGACCCATCTTGAAGTTGAGTTATGATCATTTGCCATCATCATCTCGAAACATTGCTTTGCATACTGTTCAATCCTTCCGAAAGGTTTTGAGATTGGGAAGGATAGGTTAGTTCAACTCTGGATGGCCCTAGGATTGCTTCATCCTGAAGGAAGCCATGCGTTGATGAGGATATTTGGGACCACTATCTCAACATTTTGTTATTGAATTCCTTGCTACAAGATCTAATAAGGGATTATTACAACCATATAACAGGTTGCAAGATGCATGATCTTGTGCACGATCTTGCGCAAGCTACATCAAATTATTACTTCCCAACCGAGGAGTATGATGAGCTTGATGAGGTTGTACACTTATCCTGGATTTCAGAGAAGAGAAAGTACTTGGAACCTCAAAGGTAAGTTTTCAAAGGTTGCAACCACTGATATTAAAAGGTGATCGGCTCGATTCGACATCAACAAACTTCAGATGCTCAAGTGTTCTTTCTTTGTTAATGATGGTATTGAAGATCTACCTATGTCAGTAGGGACGCTAGAACATTTAAAATATTTCGACATCACGAAGACCAGCATTAAAAACTACCGGATTCCATGAATAAACTGTACCATTTGCAAACCTTGAGGTCAAGGACCTGATAGAGCTTCCAAAAATGGTTTGGGAACTTGATCAACTTGAGAAATTTTTGCTTCGAGGTCAATAGATTAAGCACGGATTGTATGCTTACTGGGCTTTGGCATATGACTTGTCTTCAGACCTTACCTCTACTTGTCGTGAGCCATGAGAGGGGGTGTCATATTGAATAATTGAGAGGCTAGCTTGAACAACCTAAAAGGCGAGCTAAAGATATACAGGCTAGAGGATGTAGGAAACGCGAAAGAAGCAAGAAAAGCAAATTCAGGAAAAGCCAATATCCATAACTTTGTTGGAAACGTAATGGGTTCACACACAAATATAATTCGAACAACGACGATATATGTATATATCGACACAAAATTTTAATACAAAAAACACACTTGAACAAGATATATGAAACCCACAAACTTGGTGTTTCAACACCTCTCCCTCTAATTTTCACAAGCTACCGTTTTCTCTCTCTCTCTCTAATGCTTCTACCTCTTCTTTCTTTTTTTCTCACAAAATCACATACTACAAAAAAACAAGACTTATATTTATACTATTACTATGTCGGCAACATCATGCATCACTCCACTTTACATGCATTCTTGGTCAAAGATTACAACTCATTATCCTCTCAAGTTGGTTGGTGATTCTTCTAATTGACTGACAATGCTTCACATTGAAATTTCCATTTGCTGGCCACAAAGGATAACAGCTCACCATAAAGAATTCTTCAAGTCAAAACTTCCGGCTACTTCTTCAATCCAATCAAAATCGTACTTTGAAATTTCTAACACTTTCCCTCAAACCCGAATTTGCATTCCAAATATTTCTTTGAATTTGTAGAACATGTCTGTTTTTATAGGGTTTGTAAAAATATCTGCAAGTTGATCATCAGTTCTACAATGAACTAGCTCCACAACTTTATTTCTTACCTGTTCTCGAATAAAGTGATACTTCGTGTCTATATGCTTACTTCGACTGTGTGATACTGGATTTTTCGCAAGTGCTATAGCAGATTTGTTGTTGACGTATATCGTAGTCGGACCTTCTTCAGTGAGATATAACTCGCTCAAAATATTCTTCAATCATATTGCTTGACACGTGGACGCTGCTGCAATTATATTGGGCTTCAGATGTTGACAGAGTAACAATTTGTTGCTTCTTTGGTGACCACGAAAATATTACTAATCCAATATGAAATGCATATCCTGATGTGTTCTTCCAATCATCCAAGTCTCTACCACAGTCACTATCTGAATAAGCAATCAATCTTGAATTTTGAGAGTGCGTATAAAATAGACCATGATCAATCGTACCTCTAACATATCTCCAAATTCTTTTTGCTACATTGAAGTGATCTTGTTTTGGTCTCTCCATGTATCTATTGACTAATCCAACTGCATATGTTATATCTAGTCGCGTGAAAGTAAAGTATCTCAAACTCCTGACCATACTCTTGTACAGTGTCGGGTTTACTGACTTTCTATTCGAGTCAACTCTCAACTCCATGCCTGTTTCTGTTGGTATGGCTACTGGATTGCAATCCTTCATTCTGAACCTACTCAATATTTGCTCCACAAACTTCTCTTGCGACATAACTATTCTATCTTCCATTTGTTTTACTTCGACTTTAAGAAAGTATGACATTTGATTGAAATCTGTCATCTTAAATTCTTTAGTCATAACTTTCTTGAAATTATTAAACATTCCTGGATTATTTCTCGTGAATATCATATTTTCAACATTTAAGCACACAATCATGATATCACAATCTTGATTTATCTTCGTGTATAAGGCATGTTCACACAGACTCTTCACAAACTCATTTTTTAAAAGTACTCATCTATTCTCGTGTTCCAAGCTCTGGAGCTTGCTTTAATCCATACAAAGCTTTCTTGTCTTCTTGACCTTTTTTTAATATATCCAAGTTGTTGTTCGATGTAGACTTCTTCTTCTAAGTAGCCATTCAAGAATGCCGATTTCACATCCATCTGATAAATCTTCCATCGATTTTGCGCTGTGAGTGCTATGAGAAGTCTAATAGCATCAATTCTTGCAATTGGAGCAAATACTTCATCATAGTCAATTCTTTGTTTCTGCTTTTAGCCTTTAGCGTTTAACTTTGCCTTGTGCTTCTCTACTTTACCTTCTTGATTAGTCTTTGTCTTATACACCCGCTTGACTCCGATTGACTTGTATCCTTTTGGAAGATTAGTTAGCTCTCATATATCATTTCTTTTTATTGCAGTAATTTTTTCATTCATGGCTTTCTTCCATTTCTCATCTTCAATAGCCTCTCCGTACGTTATCGGATCACACTCTGCCGTCAAACAAAATAGTCAATAATCAAAGTTGTCTGAACGGGTTCTGCAGCATCATAGATGTCATTTAGACTTTGCGTTTTCGTAGGTGCTCCCCCTTAATTGCTGCTACTACCAGATGATGATGGCGTCGATACAAGAGTTGTTGGAGTAGGACTTTGTGGAAGAGTCTAATCATCACCCTGCTCATCTTGTGTATTAAAGCTGTCGTCATCATTATCAGCATCATCGTGATCATCATTAAAAAACAGTCATTTAACTTTCTTTTCTTCTTTCCTCCATATCCAATAATCTGCTTCATCGAACTCAACATCTCGTGAGATAATCATTTTCTTGGTAAGAGGATTATATAGCCTATACCTTACTCATTTTCTCGTAGCTAATAAAGATGCACTCTACTCCTTTATCATCTAGCTTCTTTCTCTTTTGATCAGGAATATGGGCATATGCAATGCACCTAAAAATTCTGAGATGTTCGACTTTCGGCTTGCTACTACTCCATGATTCATTTGGCGTCCTGAACTTTACACTCTTTGTTGGACATCGATTTAGCAAATAAACTGCACATTGAACAGCTTCAACCCAAAATGTTCTTGGTAGGTGTTTTTCCTTCACCATGCTTCTTGCCATATCGAGAATCGTGTGATTCTTTCTTTCTGTGATGCCATTTTGTTATGGCGTATAAGAGGCTGTCAACTGATGAATAATTTCATGCCTTTTACAATGACCTTCAAATATCTTTGAGGCGTATTATTCGCCTCCTCTATCAGATCTGAGTGTCTTCAGATACTGACCAATTTGTTTTACTGCCATTGCTTTGAATTCCATGAACTTATCAAGGGCTTCCAATTTTTCTTTAAGAATATACACCTAACTCTTTCTACTAAAATCATTAATAAAAGTAAGGTAGTACCTGTTTCCGCCAAGTGATGAAATATCAAATGGACCAGCTATATCTGAGTGCAGAATCTCTAGTGTCCTTCTAGCTCTCTAGGATTTTCCAACTTCAAAACTTTGTCTGTGTTGTTTTCCTTTAACGCAAGTTTCACATAATTGATCCAGTTCATTAATTTCTGGCATATCATTCACCGTCTTTGTTCTCGATAGCAACTTTAGACCGGTAAAATCAAGATGATCAAATCTTAGATGCCATAATCATGAATCATCTTTAATGACAGACTTCATGCATTCCATCTTTTTTGTTCGGATATCAAGTGTGAAAAGACAATTTTTTGTCATTTCAACTTTGACAATTAATTCTCTATCTTTGTTTTTGATAATGAGAGAGCAGTCAATGATTTGTATGTCGTACCCCTTTTTCTAAGAGCTAACCTAGACTGCTAATATTGCTTTTTAATATTGGTACATAATTAACATCTGATTTATATTTTCTATCTCCATTCTTTAAGGTAATCATGAATTTACATTTGCCTTTGATCGGAATCTTTGACGAGTCTCTGAAAGTAACTTCTCCTTTGATTGTCTCGTCCAAATCTATGAACAACTCTTTTCGGCCGCACATGTGGTTGCTGGCACCAGTGTCGAGATACCAAACATTTTTCTTGCATTCTCCGTTTCCTCTATAACTGAGAAAAATAGTATATTTCATATTTTTATCTTCAGTTGTTGCAAAATTATTTCTTTCCTCCATCTTAGGAGTTGATCTACACTTATAATTAAAATGACCATATTTGTTGCAATTATAACATTGCAACTGAGATTTATCACCTCGTTGTTGAAATCTCCCTCTACTTCTACTTATAAATCCTCGACCACGACTATATGTTTGATAGCCATTGTTTGTTTGTCCTCTTTCAATAAATTGTCTACCACGTCCTCGACCATGGCGTCTATGACGTCCACCTTTTGTAGCCACCTATGTAACCATTATGATCTCTTCTACCTCGTCCGTAACTGCTGCTAAGTTGATTTTCACCTACATTTAATTTATTTGCAAAGCTTGCTCCAAATTACTACTATTTTTATTTTGGTTTATTTTTCGCTCATGAGCTTGAAGAGAACTCACAAACTCATATATAGAAATTTGAGACAAGTCTCTCGATTCTTCAATGGCAATAATAACATAATCAAATTTTCTAGTCAAAGAACATAACAGTTTTTCCATCACCCTCACAGCAGCACGAGTTTCTCCATTTCTTTTCATCTCGTTTGCCACTGTTTTCAAACGAGTAACATAATCGATAATATTTTCTGAACTTTGCATTTTAAACGTCTCAAATTTAGCTCTGAGTAATTGAAGACATACATTTTTAACCTTTTCGACTCCTTGTAGAGATTTTTGTAGAATCTCCCACGTATCCTTTGATGTCTTCGCGTCTGATATTTTTCAAAGGTTGATTCATCAACTCCTTGAAAAATTAAGAATAAGGCCTTCTTATCCTTCTTTCGTAATTGTTTTAGCGCTGGGCTCAGTATATTTGTCTTCAACAATATTTCATAATTCTTGTGATCTGAGCAGAACCTTCATTTGTATGCTCCAATTCTCATTATTCGTCTTTGTTAATTTTAGGATCTGCGGCTAAATATATTTGCCATTTCTTCACTTTCTTGAAACGTAGAATCGAACTACGGTTCTGATACCACTTGCTAGAAATATAATGGGTTCACACACAAATATAATTCAAACAACGACGATATATGTATATATCGACACAAAATTCTATTACAAAAACACACTTGAACAAAATATATGAAACTCACAAACTTGGTGTTTCAACACCTCTCCCTTTAATTTTCACAGGCTTCTACCTCTTCCTTCTTTTTTTCTCACAAGCTGCTGCTTGTGTCTTTCTCACAAAATCACACACTACAAAAAAACAAAACTCCTATATTTATACCATTACTATGTCGGCAACATCATGCATCACTCCACGTGCATTCTTAGTCAAAGATTACAACTCATTATTCTCTCAAGTCGGTTGGTGATTCTTCTAATTGACAGCCAAAGTTTCACATTGAAGCTTTCATTTGCTGGCCACAAAGGAGAACAGCTCACCTTGAAGAATTCTTCAAGTCAAAAACTCCCGGCTACTTCTTCAATCCAATCAAAATCATACTTCAACCAAGATAAGGGTTTGAAATTTCTAACAACCTTAGAATTTCACAGAGAAAAAAAAATATCCTAAACAAAAAGGATAAGGATGAGTATGAGTATGTCTTGGAGTCTCAAACTTTATACCCCAACTTAAAAGGTGTTAGAATTGGAAACTTTAAAGGATATAACTTTTGTGTCGTGGATGGTGGTGTTGAGCCAATCGTCAATAGTACTCGAAAACTTGGTTGCACTGAAGAATTGCAGCAAGTAAGAACAGATCCCGACACTTGGGCACCTTCCTTGTCTCAAGGTTACTTACATAGAATGGATGTTTCGTATCAAAATATTGGTATTGGAATTTATGGACATAATTTTGATGTTAGGAGTAGATGCTTCTCGACTACACTGCTTCACGCATTCAAAAAACTGAGTCTGGTGAAAGTAAACCTAGAATTAGAATCTGCAGATGCCACTCCATCAACGAATGTGTCCCTTTGCCTCAAGAAGTTGGCTATTTTTTGTTGTTGCAAGTTGGCAACAGTTCCGTGTCATTTACCGGCACTCAAACGATTATCGAAGATTAACCACCTTTGGCAAAGCCTCGCGTGATCCAAAGATGAGGAGCAAGCTGACCTCTTTAACCTTTTAAAAAGTATCAGATGTCAAAGGAACAGAGTCCATTTTAGAAATTCAAACCCGTCATTGTTAAGAAAGAGTTTGATTGGTTGGAAAAGTGGCTTGAAGTTGAAGAAGTAAAAGCAATGTCTAGAAAATTTGGAATTCTATACTTGGATGACATGGCTCCATTAGTTGCAAATGTTGACTTGAAAAATTCTTCATGGTGAGCTATTGTCCTTTGTGACCAACAAATGAAATCTTCAATGTGAAGCTTTGGTTATCAACTAGAAGAATCATCTGCCGACTTGGAAGAAGATAGGGAATTGTAATCTTTGAAGAATGTATATGGATTGATGAATGAAGTTGCCGACTTGAGTTATCCTATAAATGGGACTATTGTGAGATAAGTATATATGAGAATGAGAGAGTGATACAAGCAGCAGCTTGTAAGAAGGAAAAAAAAGAGTTATGTAGATTAGAAAAAGAAAGAAAAAGCACTAGCCTGTGAAAATAGAGAGAAAATAGCGAGGTGTTGAAACACCAAGTTGTGAGAGAGAACATACATTTTGTTCAGAGTGTTTTTTGTATTAGAATTTTGTGTTGATATATTCATATATCGCAGTCGTTCAAATTATAATATTTGTGATCCCATTACGCTTCTAACAAGTGCTATCGAAGCCGCAAGTTCGATTTCTACATTTCAAGTAGGTGAACGGATGGCCAATATAGTTCAGCCGCAAATCTCAAAATTAAAAAAGACGAATTATGGGAATTGGAGCATCCAAATGAAGGTTCTGCTCGGGTCACAAGAATTATGAAAAATTGATGAAGACGGATATACTGAGCCTGCAGATGTACCTGCTGAAGCAGCTTTATCAAACGCCCAGAAGACGGCGCTAAAAAATCTCGCAATAAGGATAAGAAGGCCTTGTTCTTCACTTTTCAAGAAGTTGACAAATCAATCTTTGAAAAAATATCAAACGCGAAAACATCAAAGGATGCATGGGAGATTCTGCAAAAATCTCTACAAGGAGTCGAAAAGGCTAAAAAGGTACGTCTTCAATCACTCAGAGCTGAATTTGAGACGTTAGAAATGCAATGTTCTGAAAATATTAATGATTGTTTGAAAATGGTGGCAAACGAGATGAAAAATGGAGAAACTCTTGATGATGTAAGGGTAATGGAAAAACTCTTACGTTTTCTGACTCGAAAATTTGATTATGTTTTCATTGCCATTGAAGAATCGAAAAATTTGTCTCAAATTTATGTATATGAGCTTGTGGGTTCTCCTCAAGCTCACGAGCAAAGAATAAACCGAAATAAAAATAGTGAAAATTTGGAACAAGCTCTGCAAAGAAAATTATATATAGATGAAAACCAAGTTAGCAGCAGCCACGGACGAGGAAGAGGAGATCCTTGTAACATCCCAGAATTTTTCGGAACGTTAACACTCACTCGATCATTTACACTAAAACAATACTATCTCAAACTTAACTAAATAATACCATCAATCTGTCAGAGCAACTATTCGTCAATCAAACTATACTCTCAATCAACTATCATAATTGAAATACCAAGTCTAAGTCTAAGAAAATTTAAACAAAAATATTTACCCACGCAAGGATTCTAACATTCAATATTAAACTTAAATTTAAATTCCTTAGCTAGCTCGGCTCTAATCCATGCTCAGGTAACTTACGGCTAATGCTGGCTATCACCTGCAGAAAGAAAGTCAAAGGAGAGTGAACTTTCGAGAGCTCAGTAAGGTCGATCATAGATTTAAAAACAGTAAAACGATTCGAACAAGTTTTCATATAAAACTTTTTAAAAAGTATTTTCATTGAAATACAGCATTTAGACAAGAGATGAACAAAACAAAGCGATTTTACATTAAAGTCCAATAACATCTTTTTAAGAGGTTTTGCTTTCGATGAAATCACTACAATACGATATAAACATAGGGATGCGTATTTAACTCAATCGCTTAAATAATAGTCATTTGAAACACTTCGGGCATAATAAAGCATGAATGGATAATATTCAAAACATTTCATGTGAAATAAAACATAAACAGGAACATTGAACATGAGCAGTACAGAAGCAAAACCACCCCGGCAGTGCTCGATCGCTTTACATATGCATATGTACACTGACTAGTCCATCTAGGTACTAGTTAAACCCATCCAACAGACCATCCTTATAACGCCAACAATTCAGACCATCCTGATGGCTGCCAAGTTACTACCCTATGTCAACATTGAGAAGTAATAAATAGAATTCAAAAATGCTTTACGAAGAGCAATCAATAAACATATCAAATGAACAATGGATTCTAAGATGAGATGAAACAGAATTCCAAACGATCGCTATAAGGCTCAATTTAGGGTTTCATGGACAATTTAAAAATATTTTTATATCAATCAATAAAAAGAAACATTCAATCTAGTTTGTAAAACTGTTGTCATAAGCATTTGAAATCTGAATAGTGAAATAGGGTTCGGATAGAATTCCTTACCTCGGTCCAAGCTAAGCAATGCTACCAATCCCCGATTAATATTTTCTGAATAATCTAGATTGGCAAACCATTTGTCAGAACATAATCTATGCTACAATACTATAACCCTAATATTCATATACCCCCACGTGCTCACTTCTAACCTCGAAATCGCTCAATTCAAAACGCGCCTCGCACGTGGCCAACTTAACCGAGAACCCAGTACGCTCTTTAATGCGTAACAATATCCTAAAATTTATAATAAATTTCAATAAAACAATTTTATGGCTTAAAACATTAATAAAAGTCAAAATATGAATTTTCTGAATTTTGAATATTTTCAAATTTGAAAATATTTTCTTTAAATACCCTAAAACCCAATAATTGCCATAATTACTTCCACTTGCAAAATAAGTCCCATATTTATTTTTTTTTGTAACAACCTTAAAATATGTATAAAAATGATAGCTATTGAAATCAAAACTTAAAAGACATAAAACTATTTTTAAATGTTTCGTTTTGCTAAAACCAATGCGATATGGAAACCATAGCAAAACAACTCCAAAAACTATTAAATTCAAACTGAGTCTTATTTATACCATAAAAACATTACCCTAATTTTTCCTAGAACATTTTCCGGGTTAAAGGTCCCCAAAAGAATTTTACAATTTTAAGTTTACAGAAAATATTAAAAATACATATGATTTCAGAATATTGTAAAACTTTATCAGAAATTCTATTATAATGTAAGGTACTATAGTCTAAAATTTCTTGTGCTAATGATAAGCGTACATTAACATATGCACGTGCTGAATTTAACGTCAACCTGTTACTCGATTCGTACATCCCTTTTTCTTCTTTCCTTCCCACCGTACTCAGAACGCACACTCTGACACCACGGCTGTTCACTCCTCTCTATAGAAACTACACATACACATATACGCTTACACTTTCATCCCTTCATTCACTCTAATAGAATCAAAATACTATCTCATCTCCCACAATTACTCACATTCAACCATTTACCTCACAGGACTCCAACACTCAAACATTGATTCACAGTGCACTATTTCAGCTACTACCATGTATTCTTGTCCAATAGATCGACTAACTCCCTTCTTGTTGTTAAGCCACGCAATCCTACACAAATACACCGTATAGATACAATAAACACCACACTCATTACAGCTACCGCCTAGTAGCTCCCTTTCTTGCAAAATTTACTCACACACATGCACCTCACCACTCACCCACACACACACAACACATGCATTCACCCAGTCTGCCCCCTTGGCTGACTTACATGCACACAAATTACATTCACACAACACAACTCACACACAAAGTCACACATGTACACTTATTATACACACACATATATGAACAAACACATGTACACTTACACAGACTCACGCATGCAACACACACACACACACACACTAGCTGCCTTGGCAGCTTCATTTCCTCACAAACACACAGATTTACGCACGCACACACACACACACCTGTTACATATACACCATCTTCACACAACAAAACACACACCTTGCACCTTACACCCACTGCCCTACGGCAGTGGGATTTCTCTCCCCTTTATTTCCATCAAACCCACTCACATATACATCCAAACATATACATAAATACACATATCTCACCACAGACCCACACAACACTCATCTTGTACCCACAAACACCACTGAACTCACACCAAACACGGTTATGGCAGCCTTGAACCCATTCCATCAACAACACATTACACTGTAAATTGCAACTACGGCAGCCCATTTTCTCTCTTACATGGCATTCCCACATGCCCAAAGCTTTTCTCTTCCTACCCACAGCCATGGCTGCCATGGCCACAACCCACAAGCTGCAAAACAGCCCCTTATTCTCACAACCATAAACCCAATAGCGAGCATTAGATACACACACATGAACTACCTTACAGCAGGTTCCCTCACTACTTCTTAGACACTCACACACATACATATATAGACACTAAACATAGAACACCTCACGGCGTCACTAAACACGCACACTAAACACTTGGCTGGTACCCTTTTCTAACAGCCGTTCACCGAAAATTCTCGAAGCGCTAGACCGATTCACCCAAAACCCACTTAGTCGCATATGCTTGCATATGTATATCCGCTGCTATGCACACCTAATATCTATACACACACATTTACAGTACCCCTACCCGTGTCCCTAAACCATTGAACAAACTTAACGTAAAGATTAAAAGACTTACCGAAAACTCCACGCAACTTGCTGGAAATTCTCTTCTCCTAGCCTTCTTTGTCTCTCTATCCCTCTATCTCTCAACTCGTGGTTTGGAGATGATACGGATGGGGAATGGCTGCTCCCTTTTGCAAGCCTTTTTATAAAAGCCCTAATAGGAAAAGATCACAAAAGACCCTTTATACTTTCGTTAGTCATTTTAAATTTAACCCTCTATTTTTCTATTATTATAAACATGACCAAAATAAATTATTTGTTACAGTTTATGTGCTAGAAAATTTTAATGGGTTTGATACGCTATCCCGCTTCCTTATTCGTCACCAAAGGTCACTAAAAAATATTGACACTAAGTAAACAATATCGTCGCCTAAAGTTTCCTATTTAAATCCAAAAAATATCGGGGTGTTACAATCCTAGTGGCTACAAAGGTGGTTATAGAGGTGGACGTGATGGACATAATGGACACGGTGGATGAGGACGTGGTAGACAATCTTTTGAAAGAGGCTAAACAAGCGATGGTTATCAAGCATATAGTCGTGGTCGAGGATTTAGAAGTAGAGGTAGTGGCGAATTTCAACAACGAGGTGATAAATTCCGGTTGAAATGCTATAATTGCTACAAATATGGTCATTTTAGTTACGAGTGCAGATCAACGCTTAAGATAGAGGAAATAAATAATTTTACAACAGCTGAAGAGAAAAATGTGGAAGATGTTATTTTCTAACTTACAGATGAAATGAAGAGTGCTGGAAAAATGTTTGGTATCTCGACACTGGTGCCAGCAACCACATGTGCAGCCAAAAAGAGCTGTTCCCGAATTTGGACAAGACTATCAAAGGAGAAGTTACTTTCAGAGACTCATCAAAAATTCTGGTTTAATGTAAAGGTAAACTCATGATTACCTTAAAGAATGGAGACAAAAAGAAAATATAAGATGTTTATTATGTACTAGCCTTAAAAAGCAATATTTTCAATTTGAGTCAATTCTTAGAAAATGGATATGACATACACATGAAGGATTGCTCTCTCATTATCAGAAACAGAGATAGTGAATTAATTGCCGAAGTTGAAATGACAAAGAATCGTCTTTTCACACTTGATATCCGAACAGAAATGATGAAATGCATGAAGTCTGTCATTAAAGATGATTCATGGTTATGTCATTTAAAATTTGGTCATCTTGGTTTTACTGGTCTAAAGTTGTTATTGAGAACAGAGATGGTGAATGTGTTTGCCAGAAATTAATGAATCAGATCAGTTATGTGAAGCTTGCATTAAAGGGAAACAACACAGGCAAATTTTTTAAGTCAAAAAATCCTGGAGAGCCAGAAGGCCGCTAGAGATTGTGCACTCAGCTATAGCTGGTCCGTTTGATATTCCAGCACTTGACAAAAACTTGTACTACCTTACTTTTATTGATGATTTCAGTAGAAAGAGTTGGGTGTATACCTTGATAAATTAATGGAATTCAAAGCAATGGCTGAAAAACAAAGTGGACAATATCTGAAGATATTCAGGTCTGGCAGAGGAGGCGAATACACGTCGAAATTATTTGAAGGTTTTTGTAAAAAGTATGGAATTATTCATCAGTTGACAGCCACTTATACGCAACAACAAAATGGTGTTGCAGAAAGAAAGAATTGTACGATTCATAATATGGTAAGAAGCATGGTGAAGGGAAAGCACTTACCAAGAACATTTTGGGCTGAAGCCATTCAATGTGCAGTTTATTTGCTAAATCAATGTCCAACAAAGAGTGTAAAGTTCAAGATGTCAAATGAAGCATGGAGTAGTAGTAAGCCAAAAGTTGAACATCTCAGAATTTTTGGGTGCATTGGATATGCCCATATTCCTGACCAAAAGAGAAAGAAGCTAGATGACAAAGGAGAAAAGTGCATCTTTATCGGCTTCGAGAAAAGGTGTAAGGCATATAGACTATATAATTCTCTTACAAAGAAAGTGATTATCTCACGAGATTTGATGAAACGGATTAAAGATTACAGGAGATAGAGCAAATGAGAAAAGAAAGTTAAAGGATTGTTTTTAATGATGATCACGATGATAATGTTAGTGATGGCGACGATTTCAACACACAGAATGAGCAAGGTAATGATCAGACTCCTCCACAAAGTCCTAATTTGACAACTCCTGCATCGACACCATTGTCATCTAGCAGTGGCAATAGCAGCAATAATTTAGGAGGAGCACCTATGAAAATGCAAAGTCTAAATGACGTCTATGATACTGCAGATTCCGTTCAGACAATATTAGATTATTCACTATTTTGTTTAACAACATAGTGCGATCCCGTGACATACGAAGAAGCTACTGAGGATGAGAAATAAAAGAAAGAGCCATGAATGAAGAAATTGCTGTAATAAAAAGAAATGATACATGGGAGCTAGCTGATCTTCCGAAAGGATACAAGGCAATTGGAGTCAAGTGGGTGTACAAGACAAAAACTAATTAAGAAGGTAAAGTGGAGAAGCACAAGGCATGGGTAATCACTAAAGGCTATAAGCATAAACACAAAGTTGACTATGATGAAGTATTTGTTCCAATTGCAAGAATTGATACTATTAGACTTCTCACAGCACTCACAGCGCCAAATAAATGGAAGATTTATCAGATGGATGTGAAATCGGCATTCATGAATGGCTACTTAGAAGAAGAAGTCTACATCAAGCAACTACCTGAATATATTAAAAAAGGACAAGAAGACTGAGCCTAATGACTGGAGAAAGCTTTGTATGGATTAAAGCAAGCTCCGAGAGCTTGGAACACGAGAATAGACGAGTACTTCTAGAAAAATAATTTTGTGAAGAGTCCGTAAGAACATGCCTTATACACGAAGAGAAATCAAGATAGTGATATCATGATTGTGTGCTTATATGTGGACGATATGATATTCACGAGAAATAATCAAGGTATATTTAATAATTTAAAGAAAGCTATGACTAAAGAATTTGAGATGTTAGATATCGGTGAAATGTCATACTTTCTTGAAGTCCAAGTAAAACAAATGGAAGATAGAATATTTATGTTGCAAAAGAAGTATGCAAAGCTAATTTTGAGTAGGTTCATAACGAAGTATTGCACTCCTGTAGCCATACCAACAGAAACAGGAATGGAGTTGAGAGTTGACTCGAATAGAAAGTCGGTAAACCCGACACTATACAAGAATATAGTCAGAAGTTTGATGTACTTGACTTTCTCGCGACCAGATATAACATATGCAATTGGATTGGTCAATAGATACATGGAGAGACTAAAACAAGATCACTTCAATGCAACAAAAAGAAATTTGAGATATGTCAGAGGTACGATTGATCATGGTCTATTTTATACACACTCTCGAAATTCAAGATTGATTAGTTATTCAGATAGTGACTATGGTAGAGACTTGAATGATTGGAAGAGCACATCTAAATATGCATTTCATATTGGATTAGGAATATTTTCGTGGTCATCAAAGAAGCAATAAATTGTTACTCTCTCAACATGTGAAGCCCAGTATATACCCGCAGCAGCGTGCACGTGTCAAGCAATATGGCTGAAAAATATTTTGAGAGACTTATATCTCATTGAAGAAGGTCCGACTACGATATATGTCGACAACAAATCTGCTATAGCACTTGCAAAAAATTCAGTATCACATAGTCGAAGCACGCATGTAGACACGAAGTATCATTTTATTCGGGAGCAAGTTAAAATTAAAGTCATTGAGCTAGTTCACTGTAGAATGGAAGAACAAATAGCATATATTTTTGCGAAGCCATTGAGGACTGACGTATTCTGCAAACTCAAAGGAATGCTTGGAATGCAGATTCGGGTTTGAGAGGAGTGTTAGAAATTCAAACCCTTCATAGTTAAGAATGAGTTTGATTGGTTGGAAAAGTGGCTTGAAATTGAAGAAATAGAAGCAACGTCTAGCAAAGTTACAATTCTCTACTTGGATCACATGGCTCCATTAGTTGCAAATGTTAACTTGAAAATTTCTTCATGGTCATCTGTTGTCCTTTGTGGCTAGCAAATGAAATCTTCAAAGTGAAGCTTTGGTTATCAACTAGAAGAATCACCTGCCGGCTTGGAAGAAGATAAGGAGTTGTAATCTTTGACCAATAATGCATATGGATTGATGAATAAAGTTGCCGACTTAAGTTATCCAATAAATGAGTCTTCTATTGTGAGATATATATATAGGATTAGATCCAAGAAAACCCTAATCGTTCAACACGGCATCCTGAAATTTATTCTAGTTAAAAGTCTACCCAGCATCCTGAACCTTTGGAATATAAAACTTAAACCCAGACTCTCTCTCTCATTCCAGTTTTTGCCTTACTTTCTCTAAATCTGCTCTTTATTCCGCTATTTTTGTAATGACCTGGTCTACGGCCCCACCACAGGGCATTGCCTCTCTCAAAAGGGCTAGCCAAGTAGGTACTTATGAGTTCCTTGGCAAGGTCTTATAAGGGTCATCTCGTACTACTCCACATCCGACGTGGGATATTACAATCTCCCCTCCTTATACCTTAGCGTCCTCGCTAAGGCTCAATCACACATAGCTCAGAATCTTTCTCTCTAGCCAATGTGGGATATACCGGGCTCACCCTTCGTTGCCCCAACCATCCTCTTGATGTGGGATATACCTGGGCTTGCCTTCGTTTCCCCAACCATCGGCAACCCGACTGGATAGCCCAGCCCGAGTTTTTGAGAGTCGGCTCTGATACCATCAGTAACGACCCGGTCCACGGCCCCACCACAGGGCATTGCCTCCCTCAAAAGGGATAGCCAAGTACGTACTTATGAGTTCCTTGGCAAGGTCTTATAAGGGTCATCTTGTACTACTCCACATCCGATGTGGGATATTACAATCTCCCCTCCTTATACCTTAGCGTCCTCACTAAGGCTCAATCACACATAGCTCAGAATCTTTCTCTCTAGCCAATGTGGGATATACCGGGCTCACCCTTCGTTGCCCCAACCATCCTCTTAATGTGGGATATACCTGGGCTTGCCTTCGTTTCCCCAACCATCGGCAACCCGACTGGATAGCCCAGCCCGAGTTTTCGAGAGTCGGCTCTAATATCAACTGTAACACCCCGAAAATTCGAAGCTTTAATACCCGGACTTTTCCGGAGCATTATCACCCCAAACTCTCGGAGCGTTGAAACAATCACTTCTTAATAACATAAGAACCTCAATTTCAAATAACTAACTATTAAAACCTATGTCAGAGCTTCTAATCATTACAGTTTCTCAAATCAATTTAAATCTAACCAAAAAGCTAGAGAAATTTTCCCGCATAGGGGTCTTAACGATCAATACTAAAAATTAAATTCACTTCCTCACACTCGGCTCTAATCCATGCTCAGGTAATCTACGGCTAATGCTACCTGCAGAAAGGAAGTCAAAGGAGAGTGAGCTATTGAGAGCTCAGTAAGGTCGATCAAAGATTTAAAACATAACAAAATGATTCGGACGAGTTTTCATATAAAACTTTTGAAGAGTATTTTCAATAAAATACAACACTTAGACATAGATGAACAAAACGAACGATTTTACATTTAAGTCCAATAACATCTTTTTGAGAGGTTTGCTTTTGATGAAATCACTACAATACGATATAAACATAGGGATGAGTATTTAACTCACTCCCTTAAATAATAGTCATTTGAAACACTTTGGGCATAATAAAACAGGAATGGATAATATTCAAAACATTTCAAGTGAAATAAAACATAAACAGGAAACATTGAACATGAGCAGTACAGAAGCAAAGCCACCACGGCAGTGCTCGATCGCTTTACATATGCATATGTAACACTGACTAGTCCATCTAGGTACTAGTTAACCCAACCAACAGACCATCCTTATAACGCCAACAATACAGACCATCATTATGGCTCCCAAGTTACTAACTCATGTCAACATTGAGAAACAATAAATAGAATTCAAAACATTTTATGATAATTGAATCGATAAAACAGATGAGAATAAACAAATTACGAATTCCAAACGATCGCTTAAGGTTCAAGTTAGGCTTTCATGGACAGGTTTAAAACATCTTTTATATCAGCATAAAATCGAATCAATTTAGTTTGGAAAACTGTTCTATAAGCATTTGAAAACAGAATGTCAAAATAGGATTCGGATAGAAATCCTTACCTCGGTCCAAGCTAAGCAACGCTACCAAACCTCGATCAGTAATCTCTGAATGAACCTAGATTGACAATTTATTTGTTAGAACATAATCTATGTCTAATATACTATAACCTAATATCCACTACCCAAACGATGCTCACTTCTAATCCCGAAATCACGCGACTCGAAACGTATTCCACACACGACCAACGTAGCTAACCGGAAATCTTGTACGCTACTTAACGCGTAATTATATTCCAAAATTTATAATAAATTTCAATAAAATAATTTTATAGCTGAAAACATTAATAAGAGTCAAAATAGGAATTTTCTGAAAATTTCAATATTTTTGAATTAAAATAATTTCTTTAAATACAATAAAAATCCAATAATAGCCATAATTACTTCCAGTGGCAAAACAAGTCCCATAATTTTTATAAGAACTTTAAAATATATATAAAAATTATAGAAATTGAAATAAGAATTTAAAAGACATAAAAACTATTTCTTTATTTTTCGTTTTGCTAAAATTCAATGCGATACTGAAAATGATAACAAATCGATTCCAAAAATCATCAAATTTATACTGAGTCTTTATTATACTATTTAAGCACTACTCTAATTTTTCCCAGAACATTTTCAGGGTTTAAAGACTTCAAAAGAATTTTCCAAATCTGAAATTATAGAAAATACTATAAATTCATACGATCTCAGAAAATTATAAAATTTTGCCAAGAATTCTAATATGGTCTAATGTATTATACTGTAAATTTTCACGTGCTAAAAATAAGTGTGCGTTAGTCTATGCACGTCGGACCTAATGCTAACCCAATTATCCATTCCGTATTTCTCTTCTTTCTTCCCTTTCTGTGCTAACTCTAATCTCACCCTAACATATATTGATACACAGTAGACCATTGCACACACTCTCCTTCACTGCGCACCCTCATCACTCCTTTAACACACACATATGCACGCACTTGATATATATACTTACATTACCCAAACACACACACCCAGCACAACATGCACTCGGTACACATTTGCGTACATCACTCATACACACACATGCACACGCACACACTGCAAAACACTCTTCAGACCCAAGAGCATACACCCGCATATATACACTACACACACACACATATAAACCCACACACACACAGCTACTGCCTCACGGCAGTAGCTTTTCTTCTCCCTCTTTTTCTTTCTTTGTTCCAAACCCACCTGCACATGTATATATGCACACACAGGCACCCATTTGCAGGCATAACACACACACGCACCATGCACACAGGTCATGTAACACAAACAAGCACATCACACACACAAATGCAGCTACCTGCTGTTGCTTCTTCCTTCAACAGCAGTCATCACTCCATGGCCAATCACCAAGCACACAATCACACTCACGCTGCACTACACACGCATTCACCCGGCCGCACAAATATACCTAGTTGTTCCCCCCTTTTCCTCACACATACAAACACACATTACACCAAAAACACACACACAATAACACAGGAGCAACCCGCAACCTACTCTCTCTCTTGGCAACAGACTCACGCACTCAATACTCGCACCACAGTTTCGCATATTCCCCTTCCCTCTTCTTTGTCTCTTAATCCCATACACAAACACATGACATTCACGGCCCCCTTTCGTATTATAGCTGCTGCCCTTCTTCCGTCCATTTCATATTATACACACATCGACATAGACACAACTAGTCGGTCACAACAGCCCTTACCCATGCCCCTACACTCACATTCTTTTCACAGACAAGCACACTTCTCTCTCTAAAGGCAGCCATCACTGCCTTTACACAATCTGTTTTGTTTCCCAACGCAGTCCCGTAATTCTACAATCATTATTTAAACAAGGGAAACCGGAGCTTATCCGAAATTTGCCGGAAAACTCTTCACTGCATTCCTCCTCCGCTCTCTCTCTCTCTCTCTCTCTCTCTCTCTCTCTCTCAAGCGTTTACATGGGAAGAACATTAGGGTCAGCTGTGGCATCTTATTGGTGTATATATATATAAGCAAAGCCCTTAAAGACACTAACTGAAAACCCCTTAAAGTTTCGTTAGTCACAAAAAATGTACCCAAGTATTTTTATTATTACGAAATGGTCCAAATTAAATTATTTACTATAGTTTGGGTGCTCGAAAAATTTTAAGGGTTTGGTTAGGTAACCTGTTATACTAAGTGTCGCTAAAGGTCACCAAATAAATATCAACGCTAACTGAAAGAACATTCGTCGCTAAAGATCGCTACTTAAAATACCGATGCTTAAAAGTTTTATTTGTCCTTAACTTTTTTTTTTAATTGAATCCGAAAAAGTATTGGGGTGTTACATTCTCCCCCACTTATAAAATTTCGTCCTCGAAATTTCACTTACTTATGGAATCGAAGCACTACGCTCTCACTAGGTAATTCCCAATTGAAGGTGTAACCGAATCTTACACATAACTTCCAAAATGTGAGTTGAGAACATCAAAAGTAACTGAGAACATTTCACTGTCATATATGATTTCGAATATAACATAGGGTTTCATAACCCAACCAACCGGATATCATTTCTCAACCTTAAAAAATTATCCAATTCCTATAATCACTCAAACATCAATGCCTCAAATCAATCGATGTGACCACTATATCTAGCCACCATTATGGTTCGGCTAAGTCACTAAAACTTTTTCCCAACTCTCTTGTTGACACTTACGCTTTCTCTCACTTGCTTCTAAAGTCCACATAACCATATAACCTATGCTCGATCATTTGTTTGCCTAGATTTGAGTCTACAAAATCATATACCTAAGCTCTGATACCAACTGTAACGACCTGATCTACGGCCCCACCACAGGGCATTGCCTCTCTCAAAAGGGCTAGCCAAGTAGGTACTTATGAGTTCCTTGGCAAGGTCTTATAAGGGTCATTTCATAATATTTCACATTCGATGTGGGATATTACAATCTCCCCCTCTTATACCTTAGCGTCCTCACTAAGGCTCAATCACACATAGCCCAGAATCTTCCTCTCTAGCCAATGTGGGATATACTGGGCTCACCCTTCGTTGCCCCAACCATCCTCTTGATGTGGGATATACCCGGGCTTGCCTTCGTTTGCCCAACCATCGGCAACCCGACTGGATAGCCCAGCCTGAGTTTTCGAGAGTCGGCTCTGATACCATCAGTAACGACCCTTTCCACGGCCCCACCACAGGGCATTGCCTCCTTCAAAAGGGCTAGCCAAGTAGGTACTTATGAGTTCCTTGGTAAGGTCTTATAAGGGTCATCTCGTACTACTCCACATCCGATGTGGGATCTACGGCCCCACCACAGGGCATTGCCTCCCTCAAAAGGGCTAGCCAAGTAAGTACTTATGAGTTCCTTGGCAAGGTCTTATAAGGGTCATTTCATAATATTCCATATTCGATGTGGGATATTACAAACTCCCCCTCTTATACCTTAGCGTCCTCGCTAAGGCTCAATCACACATAGCCCAGAATCTTCCTCTCTAGCCAATGTGGGATATACCGGGCTCACCCTTCGTTGCCCCAACCATCCTCTTGATGTGGGATATACCCGGGCTTGCCTTCGTTTCCCCAACCATCGGCAACCCGACTGGATAGCCCAGCCCGAGTTTTCGAGAGTCGGCTTTGATACCATTTGTAACAACCGGTCCACGGCCCCAGGGCATTGCCTCCCTCAAAAGGGCTAGCCAAGTAGGTACTTATGAGTTCCTTGGCAAGGTCTTATAAGGGTCATCTCATACTACTCCACATCCGATGTGGGATATTACAATTTTTCTCTCTGGTATTCTACCCTTTTCCAAAATTGTGTTTCGGTCTAACCGGGGACTTGTTTTCCGGCCAAACCCCCCTATTTTGGTATCAGAGCCTTCAAAGTTTTTTTTAAACTTAAAGATTCTGATGAGATATTTATCAAGTAAAGGAGAAGTAGTGAGTAACCCAGAGCAAGTAACCGTTTTTGCATCATTCCATGAGTAATCGACCCCCAAATCCTACTTATTATTATAGTTATACAGAAGATCATGTACCATATTCAGTAAATCACATAGACATCACGCAATTCAATTATTTCTATGCATCTTTAAATACTAGAAATTACGTTAATGGTAGAATTAGATCTCTTATGCAATCTAGTAGACTAAGCTCAGTTCCTCACCCTTTGCAATCATATGGTCATTATTTCTGAAATTTAGAAAATGATTTCCATCATCTTAATGAGTATTTAGAACAACTTTTGAGACATCATATAACTTTGTTAGACCAAGAATATCATGATGAATACGTAAGACAACTTTTAAGAACAAACACTCAAGCAGCTTCTAACGTAAGACAGATTATACGAGATAGGAGAGCTAATAAAATACAGTATGCAGAAAATAATGACAATTATGATAGTATACATAGACCAAGTTAATTCTAATGGCCAATAGAAATCTAGATCTTGAACCTTACCAGGAACTTTTTAAGTTTGAAGACATGATTAATAACTTTAATCTTGATCAATAGACAACGTGAGACATTTTAGACACCTTTAATAAATTTTTTACTGCCTTAGAAACAATTGATTTTACAAATGGTAGAATAAGACATTTTATAGACACAGATTCAATTACACTTTTATACAATTCTTTATCTTTTTACATTAATTTTTTTTAAAATTTAGACTCTTTATTAGAAGAATTTGATATATTCTTTCAACACCTTATTGGCTTTTACATACATCTAAAAGACCAACAAAATAATACACTTTATTATAGTGAGTTTCATCGTAGATTTAGACAAAGAGACGAACAAGCAGCCGAAGAAAATTTAGGAGTACTTACAGACATAATAAATAACATGAATACTTTACGACTAGACAATGATGAAGAAGACATATATAATGAAAACTATTATGACAATAATACTAGACAATTAACCATATATAAAAATGAAGAAGATACTAAGTATGAGAGACCCAGTTATAAACCTAAAGGTAAAAAACACCCTTTAGAACAAAATTTTAAAATACAAAAGGCAGCAGAACCCTTTATTTTAAATATAACTGCTGTTGACCCACAGCAAAGAACGAACTATATACAAGTTCGGAAAGATGCAGTAGTAGCAAACTTTATAACAAAGCAATCTGATAATTTAGAAACGGGAGAAGAAATGATAAGATACATGACACAATTCTTAGGCCCTATAGCTAAAGCCAATTTTGAAGAATGGCAAAAAAACATTTCCTAATGATTTAAAAGAAATGGCAGACTTAGGACCTAATCCTTATAATTTTGTAAACACTATAGAATTAATTTTAACTGGAGGAAATTCTAATACCGAAGATACTATAATACAAATTGAGGCAGCCAGAAAATTAGAACAGGTACATTTATACAACTGGCATAATATAAAACATTTTATGCAAGAATATTATTACTTTGCTTCACAAAGTGGCAATATTTATAGTCGAACCATAGTTGATAAATTTTTAAATAAATTACCAGGCGCTTTAGGAAGAGAAATATAATTAAAAAAGTCTTATGAAGAAGACCCTAGATGACCCCTACATTAGGAAGTATATTTGAACAAGTTATAGAAATCTTAGTTTCTAAATGTACTAATATACAAATAGCTAGGCAACTTAGAAATGAAACAAGTTTTTGTAAAGAAATCTATACACCACAATATTACAGTCAAGAAGAATCTAGACCTAAATACACTAGAAAGCCCTTAAGAAAATACAAACAACCTAGAAAAACTTACTTCTTACGAAAGAGTAGAGCTAGAAAACCATTTCTTAACCCAAGACATGTTAGAAAATACGATAATAGATGCATATATAAATTAAGATATTCAATTTTCTTTATGGACATGATCTATATTCCACCTAAGGTATTGTCTAGATTAGTCAGGGCTTCTTCATCCTATGGATAATCATTATCTTCTTCATTATAGTTTAAATAATCTTCATAGATGCCTTCTTCATTTTCATATATGGTTAATTGTATGGTATTATTGTCATAATAGTTTTCATTAAATATGTCTTCTTCATCATTGTCTAGTCATAAAGTATTCATGTTATTTATTATGTCTGTAGGTACTCCTAAATTTTCTACGGTTGTTTGTTCGTCTCTTTGTCTAAGTCTACGATGAAACTCACTATAATAAAGTGTATTATTTTGTTGGTCTTTTAGATGTATGTAAAAGCCAATAAGGTGTTGAAAGAATATATCAAATTCTTCTAATAAAGAGTCTAAATTTTAAAAAAATCTAATGTAAAAAGATAAAAGGATTGTATAAAAGTGTAATTGAATCTGTGTCTATAAAATGTCTTATTCTACCATTTGTAAAATCAATTGTTTCTAAGGCAGTAAAAAATTTATTAAAGATGTCTAAAATGTCTCACGTTGTCTGTTGATCAAGATTAAAGTTATTAATCATGTCTTCAAAATTAAAAGGTTCCTGGTAAGGTTCAAGATCTAGATTTCTATTGGCCATTAGAATTAACTTGGTCTATGTATACTATCATAGTTGTCGTTATTTTCTGCATATTGTATTCTGTTAGCTCTCCTATCTCGTATAATCTGTCTTACGTTAGAAGCTGCTTGAGTGTTTGTTCTTAAAAGTTGTCTTACGTATTCATCATGATATTCTTGGTCTAACAAAGTTATATGATGTCTCAAAAGTTGTTATAAATACTCATTAATATGATGAAAATTATTTTCTAAATTTAAGAAATAATGACCATATGATTGCAAAGGGTGAGGAACTGAGCTTAGTCTACCAAATTGCATAAGAGATCTAATTCTACCATTAACGTAATTTATAGTATTTAAAGATGCATAAAAATAATTAAATTGCTTGATGTCTACGAGATTTACTGAATATGGTACATGATCTTCTGTATAACTACAATAATAAGTAGGATTTTGGGGTCGATTACTCATGGAATGATGCAAAAGAGGTTACTTGCTCTAGGTTACTCACTACTTCTCCTTTACTTGATAAATATCTCATCAGAATCTTTAAGTTTAAAAAAAAACTTTGAAGGCTCTGATACCAAAATAGGGGGGTTTGGCCGGAAAATAAGTCCCCGTTAGACCGAAACACAATTTTGGAAAAAGGTAGCATATCAGAGAGAAAAACAACAGAATAGAGAGCAGATTTAGAGAAAGTATGGCAAAAACTGAAAAGAGAGAGAGTCTGGGTTCAAGTTTGATATTCCAAAGGTTCAGGATGCTGGGTAGACTTTTAACTGGACTAAATCTCAGGATGTCGTGTTGAACGATCCGGGTTTTCTCTTTGGAAAAAACTCAGGTCATGCGTTAGTCTGTGGGTTTTCAACGCCATCACTAGGCAACTAACCCTAAACGACTCGCTCCCACTTTTGTTAAAAACCATTAAGAGAACTATGAGGGTTCTGCTACAGGAAATATATATATATATATATATATATATATAGAAAAACAAAATAATAGGATTGAAAATAATTTAAAACAATATTTTAACATCCAAGGAATAGAATATATATGAGTATTAAAGATTACGAACTCAATGTAGAATATACACAAATATTAAGAGACAGTAATAAATATATAACACCTGCAGAAGGACTATCTCGAAGTACTTCTGGAACCCCTAATGAACAAATTATTAAAAAATGAAATAATGTTATTCTACTTTTATTAATACACTGCCTAGAAAAAATAGATAAATTAGAACAAAGTATAACACATCAAAAAGACAGAGAAATTAAAACAGATATCGATGAGCTATGTTCTAAGTTAAACAATTTCAAAATAGATAAAAGAAAGGCTACAAAATCTCAAGACAAATTAAAATTCTTAGTCTATGATCAGAAACAGTAGTAATATTTTAGGAAGAGGTAATATAGAAGATAGAAACAGAACTGAAGTTTTAGCTACAGAAACAAGAAGACGTAATGAAAACATAGTAGGAAATAGAGTTTTAAGATTATTTAGGAATCCACCTGCACCTATATCCTCTTTAGAACAAGTAATAAACATAGATCGACAAATTGAACAATTTAGACAAAATAGACTAGACTTAATTTCTCCACAAATTTTATATCAAAATAATGCAACTTTAAGCCAAACAAGATTATTTATGCACTATAGAGAAACTCAAAATAGATGCATAGGAGAAGATACAGTAAGTATAAATTTAATACACCCTGATTCAGAACAAGAGTTAATTAGAGGAAATTTTAATTTAACACATATAGGCTTAATTGTTATTGGTATAAAAGGATTAACAAGAAGAGATACAAGAGCTAAAGTATTTTTAGCTATAATAGATGATAGATTTACAAGTGAACAAGCAATCCTAGGAGCAATAGAGGTTGATATGAACAACAATGGTGGCATATTCTACTGTGCACTAGACTTTTTCTTAAATACAAGAGACTTTGCAAGAAATATTAAAATTAAGATAATGACTAAAGGATATGAAGATTTCCATCAAGGAAAGAATCTTCTAATCTATTCTACCTTTATAGGCAAACTTACACAAAATAGCCAAGTAGGTTATCAATTAAGTATAGAAGATACAGCTAAGTTTATTATAAATCGAGGCATTCGATTATTACCCCCTTACAAAGTAGACTCTTTACAAAATTCAGGTCAAGAATGGCAAGTAGATAGACTATTAAGTACAAACTCTACTACAAGTATAGTACCAATCGACAGTTTTTGGTATCGTAATACATTTGGCAGAATGTCAGTAAGATTTACAAATTATGTTAAAACTAGTAATAATCCAGACATTCAAGAAAATGATGAAGACAGTGTTTGATTTTGATATCTTAAAACATTATGATATAAAAATTTTAGATCAAAAAGTAGGAACTACATTTGTAGGAAGAGGACTTAGTATGAAACAATTACAAGAAGTTACAAAATATATAGAAGAACAGGAACGTCTTGAAAATGAAAGTCTAGATATCTTCAATCAATCTGAAGAATCTGCAAACAACAAGTTTCATGAAATAGAGTTAGATATTATGAAAGATTTAAAAGACTTAGACATAAGTATTCCTTATACACTTCCAAATATTGAAAACAAACCTGAATTAGAAACAGATTATAAAATTAAATTAGATAAGAAAATTAGCGAAGCCCTAGAGGACATAAGTAATTTAAGGGAAACAAATATAAAGAAAGACATAAAAGAACTAGACGACACGGCTACTGAGTTAGATGAAATTGATAAATTTCTACTAAACATAGACAATTTAGATGAAAACCTAGAAGACATAGATATAACAAATCTAGACGAAATAGATAGATATCTTTTAGATATAAATAATTTAGATGATACATTGTCTATAAGCACCGAAGAACTTAATAGACTAGAAGACGATTTAGACCTAGTAGAAGAATATTTAGAAAAACAAGATAAAGAAACATAGCCTATTACATCTGAAACAGAGTATGAGACAGAATCTATAAATACACAAATTACTACGAATAATTTAAATGAAACACCTTATATTCTTATGGATACAAAAGATAGTGGTGAATCAGGGTCAGGAACCACTAATAATAGAAGATTTTATACAAACACAAGAAATCAACCACAATATATATATATATATATATATATATGGTAATTTACCGAGACAAAGCGCTGTTATAGACCCTAATATTAAATATGATAGACCAAATTATAAACCTAAAGGCAAAAAACATCCTTTAGAACAAAATTTTAAAATACAAAAGGCAGCAGAACCTTTTTATTTTAAATATAACAACAATAGACCCTCAACAAAGAACAAATTATATACAAGTATGGAAAGATGCCGTAGTAGCAAATTTCATTACAAAACAATATGATAATATAGAAACATGAGAAGAAATGATTAGATACATGACACAATTTTTAGGACCTATAGCAAAGGCAAATTTTAAAGAATGGCAAAAGGCTTTTCCTATAGACTTAAAAGAAATAGCTGACTTAGGACCAAATCCAATTAATTTTGTAAACACTATACAATTAATTTTAACCGGTAGAAACCCAAATACTGGAGATATGTCATTACAAGAAGAAGCGGCTAGAAAACTAGAACAAGTACACTTATACAGTTGGCATAATATAAAACCATTTATGCAAGAATATTATTATTTCGCTTCACAAAGCGGAAAATATTTATAATCAAACAATAATTGATAAATTTTTAAATAAACTACCAGGTGCTTTAGGTGGAGAAATTTATGATTCAGTTAAAAAACCTAAAACTGAGAATCCTTCATGGAATCCCTCTTTAGGATACATCTTTGAACATGTAATAGAAATATTAGTTTCTAAAAAGTTTACAAGTGGATGCATTTAAAAGACAGACGGCACAGATTATTTTAGATCCTTTTCAAGTATTAGACAAGCGGAACAATCAGACTACTCAAGATAGCCAAGAATTTTCCCAAAGACCAAATACAAGTGACGAAGATAGAAGAATCCAGCAAGAACTCCTCAAGGTCTTGCCCAGTTCTGAAGAATCTTCATCATCCAGCACTGACAAAAAGACGACAGCAAAAGGAAAAGAAAAAGTTTAAGGACAAAGATGATGGAATAAGCATCTGCCTCCAACTTTTGAAGACAATTCTACTTTCGGCAGACAACGGACATCACTTTCGGCGCAAGACGACAAAACTACTTTCAGCAAAAGCTCATGGCAGACAAGAAATCTTGCAACAGTTAAAACTTTTCCTGTACACTTTAAGACTTATGTAAAATTATTGTACCTTTTCTGTCAACTTTAGAAAAACTCGTCCAGATGTAACCATTTAGTGGACGACAGCTTTAGGAATAGTAGACAGCTGTAAAGTTCTAATTTTGTCAGCTAGTTCTTAGTTCTTGCTATATAAAGCCTTAGACACCTTAATTGTAGATAACGAGTGAAATCTGTTTACTCAGAGATCAATAAAAATTCTCTTATTGCTCTCAACTCTCTCTCTTCCAATTGATGATCACAACCTGAAGTGCTAAGAAGTGTTCAAGTGCTTTACTTTGCTTTCAAGTAAGCTTTTCTCTTTACTCAACTAGTTTAGTTATTTTGGGGTGAACACGCTCAAGTGGTGAAACGTCATCTATGATTTGAAAAATAAATATCTCATTAACTTAACATGTCAAAGAGCAGATAATATAGGATGGATTTAGAGAACATATGGCATTTGTCTGATAAAAAGAGACTATGTCTAAATTGGTTTTCAAAAAACTGATTATGCTTACACAAGACTTAGCCAGATCTAGATTGATTATGCTTACCCATGGGCTTTCAAAAAAAGTTTTTCTAAAATATTTAACTCCAAGGTTTTAAACAAAAGTGGGAGCGAGTCGTTTAAGGTAGTTGCCGAGTGAAGGCATTAAAACCAGTCAGACTAATGCATGCCCTGAGTTTTTGGCCAAAAGGGAAGAATTTTTTAAAAAATCGGCTTAAAGGTTCAACCTGGCATCCTGAGATCTTTTCTAGTCATAGTCTACCCAGCATCCTGAAGAATTTTGTAAACACAAATTTTGTAACCAGACTCTCTATTTCTTAGGCTTCTGCCATCTATTCTCTAAATCTGCTCTCTATTCCGCTGATTTTCTCTGAAATGTTCAATTTTTTCTAAACTGGAGTTTGCGGTCTAACCGGAGACCCCCTGTCTTTTTGAAAACGAGGTACATTCGGAAGGAAACCAGACGTTAATAAGGCCTTGCCTGGCACCCCCCAGTTTGGGTGTTGACGATTGGTATAACAAAACTGAGGTGCCTTTTCGTAGAAGAGACTTAGGTGTTTTTTTCCGGCCAACCCCCCCCCCCCCCCCCCCCAATTTTGGTATCAGAGCCGTAAATCCTTGGTTTTGATGAGATATTTTTCAAGTAAATGAGATGTACTGAGTAACCCAGAGTAAGTAGCCCCTATTAAATTGAAAAATGAGTAATCTTAGAGAAAATACGAATGTAGCTAGAATGGAAGACAATTATGAAGAATTTCGTAGATTCTTTGCTGTTATACAACTTATTGACAATACAAATGCTAATATTAGATTTCATATTTCTGAACGTACTTTACCTTTAAAATACAATCCTTTGATGTCTTATGTTCGTAGTTTATTAAATTTAAATGCTATGATTGCAAGCTTAAATTCTTATTTAAAGTTTTTAGTAGCCTTTTATATATGCTTTAAGAGTTAATCAGAGGAAATTTTAATTTAACACATATAGGCTTAATTGTTATTCGTATAAAAGGATTAACAAGAAGAGATACAGGAGCTAAAGTATTTTTAGCTATAATAGATGATAGATTTACAAGTGAACAAGCAATCCTAAGAGCAATAGAGGTTGATATGAACAACAATTGTGGCATATTCTACTGTGCACCAGACTTTTGCTTAAATACAAGAGACTTTGCAAAATATTAAAATTAAGATAATGACTAAAGGATATGAAGATTTCCATCAAGGAAAGAATCTTCTAATCTGTTCTACCTTTATAGGCAAACTTACGCAAAATAGCCAAGTAGGTTATCAATTAAGTATAGAAGATACAACTAAGTTTATTATAAATCGAGACATTCGATTATTACCCCCTTACAAAGTAGACTCTTTACAAAATTCAGGTCAACTTTGTTCTAATTTACCTATTTTTTCTAGGCTGTGTATTAATTAAAGTATGATAACATTATTTTGTTTTTTTAATAATTTGTTCATTAGGGGTTCCAGAAGTACTTCGAGATAGTCCTTCTGCAGGTGTTATATATCTATTACTGTCTCTTAAGATTTGTGTATATTCTACATTGAGTTCATAATCTTTAATACTCATATATATTCTATTCCTTGGATGTTAAAATATTGTTTTAAATTATTTTCAATCCTATTATTTTGTTTTTCTATATTTTGTATTTTTTGTTTGCAATTTTCTACTTCTTGTCGAATTTCTTTAACTTGTTTATGTATAAATTCTAAATCTATCTTCTTAGGTTTATCTTGTAACATGTTTTTAATATAATCAAGATTTTCTCTAATTATTTTAAGACTATTTTGATATGTCTGTAAATTTAGATATTCTATGTTTTAGACATTTTAATAGGGTAAATATAAATTTTCTCTAGTTTGTCTATTACTTTCTTGTCTACGCTGTCTTACTTTTGATAAGTGTTTGCTGATTGCTTAAATGTAATTGTCTCATATAAGTGTCATAAGATTCATCATCTAACTGTATTCTAATATGTCTTAAAAGTCCTTCTAAATATTCATTAACTTGCAGAAAATCATTTTCTAAAGTTATGAATAAATGTCCATAAGTCTGTAAAGGTCTAGGAACAGATCTAAGTGTACCTAGTTGCATAAGTAACTTTAATCTATCATTAACATAATGCATGCGATTTAAAGCAGTATAAAAACAATTAAATTGAATTGTATTTTCTTCAAGCGTAGAATTATATGTCATAACATCTTCAGTATAGTCACTAAAAAGGAAGGATTCACTGGTCTACTGTTACTACTCATTTTATGTTTCAAAGGCATTGTCTAAATTAGCCATGGCTTCTTCATCCCATGGATAATCATTATCGCTTGCGTTATAATCTGTATTATTATCTTCATATGCATCTTCAATCTCGTTATTTATATTCAAAGTATTCATGCTATTAATTATATCTATAGGTACTCCTAAACTTTCTAGGCGTGATTCTTCATCAATTTGCCTAAGTCTACAATGAAATTCGCTATAATAAAGTGAATTGTTTTGTTGGTCTTTTAAATGTATATAAAAACCTATAAGGTGCTGGAAAAATATATCAAAGTCTTATAATGGAGAATCTAGATTTAAGAAATATCTAATATAGAAAGATAAAGGGTTGTATAAAACAGCGATACAATCGGTGTCTATGTAATGTTTTATTCTATCATTTGTAAAATCTATTGTTTCTAAAGCTGTGAAAAATTTGTTAAAATTGTCTAATATATCTATTCTCATTTGTTGATCTAAATTATAATCATTTATCATGTCTTCGAAACTAAAAGGTTCTTGTGGTGGTTCGAAGTTTCGATTTCTACTTCGTTCCGTTAATATTAACTAGGTAAGTTTACACTGTCTGTATCCGTGCTATCTAAAATATCTTCACTAGCGCTTGCCCTATTACTAGTATTAGCTTCTTCATTTCTATTTATTTGTAAATTATGTATGTGGTCTATTATATTTTCTAACGCATTAACTTCATGTCTTTCAGGCAGGGCCTTATTGACGGAAAAAACACCTAAGTCTCTTCTACGAAAAGGCACCTCAGTTTTGTTATACCAACCGTCAACACCCAAACTGGGGGGTGCCAGGCAGGGCCTTATTGACGTCTGCTTTCCTTCCGAATGTACCTTGTTTTCAAAAAGACAGGGGGTCTCTGGTTAGACCGCAAACTCCAGTTTAGAAAAAACTGAACATTTCAGAGAAAATCAGCGGCATAGAGAGCAGATTTAGAGAATAGATGGCAGAAGCCTAAGACATAGAGAGTCTGGTTACAAAATTTGTGTTTACAAAATTCTTCAGGATGCTGGGTAGACTATGGCTAGAAAAGATCTCAGGATGCCAGGTTGAACCTTCAAGCCGATTTTTCAAAAAATTCTTCCCTTTTGGCCAAAAACTCAGGGCATGCGTTAGTCTGACAGGTTTTAACGCCTTCACTCGGCAACTACCCTAAACGACTCGCTCCCACTTTTGTTTAAAACCTTGGAGTTAAATATTTTAGAAAAACGTTTTTCGAAAGCCCATGGGTAAGCATAATCAATCTAGATCTGGCTAAGTCTTGTGTAAGCATAATCAGTTTTTTGAAAACCAATTTAGACAGAGTCTCTTTTTATCAGACAAATGCCATATGTTCTTTAAATCCATCCTATATTATCTACTCTTTGACATGTTAAGTTAATGAGATATTTCTTTTTCAAATCATTAATGACTTTTCACCACTTGAGCGTGTTCACCCCAAAATAACTAAACTAGTTGAATAAAGAGAAAAGCTTACTTGAAAGCAAAGTAAAGCACTTGAACACTTCTTAGCACTTCAGGTTGTGATCATCAATTGGAAAAGAGAGAGAGAGAGTTGAGAGCAATAAGAGAATTTTTATTGATCTCTGAGTAAACAGATTTCACTTGTTATCTACAATTGAGGTGTCAAAGGCTTTATATAGCCAGAACTAAGAACTAACTGACAAAATTAGAACTTTACAGCTGTCTACTATTCCTAAAGCTGTCGTCCACTAAATGGTTACATCTGGACGAGTTTTTCTAAAGTTGACAGAAAAGGTACAATAATTTTATATAAGTCTTAAAGTGTACAGGAAAAGTTTTAACTGTTGCAAGATTCCTTGTCTGCCATGAGCTTCTGCTGAAAGTAGTTTTGTCGTCTTGCGCCAAAAGTGATGTCTTTTGTCTGCCGAAAGTAGAGTTGTCTTCAAAAGTTTGAGGCAGATGCTTATTCCATCATCTTTCTCCTTAAACTTTTTCTTTTCCTTTTGTTGTCGTCTATTTGTCAGTGCTGGATGATGAAGATTCTTCAGAACTGGGCAAGACCTTGAGGAGTTCTTGCTGGATTCTTCTATCTTCGTCACTTGTATTTGGTCTTTGGGAAAATTCTTGGCTATCTTGAGTAGTCTGATTGTTCCGCTTGTCTAATTCTTGAAAAAGATCTAAAATAATCTGTGCAGTTTGTCTTTTAAATACATCCACTTGTAAACTTTTCTTCTTAGCGTCTTTGTGCGCCTTTCTCCTTTTTTCCGTTTTCCCAAACGGACAGGGGTCTCTGGATTTGGTATGTCTTTACTAGCTACCAGTGGGGCTGGACTAGCGATTCTTTCTCCCGAATCAATGGGTTTTTCAGAAATTTTTAGTAAATTTCCAACTATCTCAGGGCTTGAGATGTCTTTACCTGTAGCCTGCGCTACAGGACTAGCTACGCCTTTAACTCCGGACGTAGAGGATTGTGTGGACTTGGATTTTAAAAGAGAATAAGTTTTTAAAAGAGAATCGTATTTTGCTTTCCAGTCCAAAGAGTTTAATTCATGAACTTGTATTTGTGTTTTACAAAGAGAAAGTTGTTGTTCTAGATTTTGTTTTTCTACAGCTAACTTGTCTGTAGTTGTTTTTAATAAATTATAGTGTTTTATTAAGACATCGCAATTTTGGCAAAATTGTGAGCAGTGGAGGAAGGAATAGGAGTTTGTGTAAAAGGGACTATTGCATGTGCAGGAACAGAAGTGCATTCTGGACTAATAAAATAATTTACTCCATAATGTGTTTGCATTAATTGATGGGCTTCTTCATATGTCTCAGTGCCTTTGTACCAGGGCCTAATATGATTACCTACTCCAATTGTCATTGCTTCAGGAAAATGTTTGTATATACCCGGCCGTTGTCCTTTAAAAACACAGTAAAATTGAAATCTTTTTCTGTCTCTAAGTTTATGAAAATATGCGGCTAGGCCATTTAAAGTATTAACTATCCAACTATTGTTTTTATGTATAAATGCTTGCCAAATATTGTCTATAAGCGTAACTTGGTCTAAAGGGAAAGGTCCTAATTTAGGGTCTTTTATCTGGAATTTGCTTCCTACATGTATGATACCTAAATTGCTTCCATCATAGTTAATTCTATTGGTGCCTGCATTATCTACATAACTTGTATAAAGTACAGGAAACACTGGTTTTGTCTGATTGGCAAAATTAACTTGTCTAGGGCGTCCGTCTGACGAAGAGGCCATCTTGTCCTGCATAAGTGAAAACACTTGTCTGTTGATATACTTGGGAGTCGATTCAGAAAATAACAAGATTAAATTTTTATTTCAAATAAGAGGTTTCATTACATAGAGAATAAAGAACCTAATCTATGACCTTCGGTAATAAGATCTTGTATTAGAGTTTGTACAGCGTTAATGTGTAACTGCCTAAAAGCTTCTCCTTGTGGGAGTACATATCTAAAATCATTTAATTATTGAAGAAGATCTTGAAGGTTTAAGATTCTTCGAGTTGTGTGTCTCAAAATTTTCTGCACTTCAAAAGGAGTCATCCTGTAAAATAAAATTTAGTTTAAAAGCTTGCGTGATAATAAATCAGCAAGGGTGTTATCCTTACCTTTTATATGTTGCCATTCTATTTGTCTATTCTGTAGTTACTAAGGGTAGCTAAAAATTTTACCCATCTATTTGTATAACGAGAATCTTTATTTTTATTATATCTTACTATGGCTTCACAGTCAGTTCTAATACTAAATTCATGCTTTGAAATTAATAATGCCTTGAAATGTTCTAAGGCATAGATAATTGCTAGTAATTCAAAATCTAAACTTGTTAAATATTGATTACTTTCTTTGTATTTGCTACTTGCATATCTACAAAGTCTTTCATCTTTTTTATTACTGTATTTATTAGGTTTGCAATATAAGACTGCTCCCCAGCCTTCTTTGCAACCATTTGTTTGAACTATTAAATAATATGTATCTAATGGTAGATAAAGATCGGGTAATATTTTTACCTTTTCTTTTATTGTTTTTACTAACTTTATATCTTCTGTATTGAAATGTCTTTGACCATTTTTGCGAGTTTTATTGTATAATGGTCCAATTAACTTACTTAAGTCTTTAAAATACATTCTTGTCTGGTTGACTAAACCTAAGAAAGCATGTATTTGTTTTAAACCATCTAATTTGTCTGGAAATTGTAAGATTTTCTTGGTTATATGTTCTTGTAACTTAATCTTGCCATTTCCTATTTCCATACCTAAAAATTTTATATTTGTTTTAAATAACTCGACTTTCTTCTTACTAAGAATTAAGCCGTGTTTTTCTCGAATAACTTAAAGGCGAGATCTAGGTGTGAAATATGATCTGTATCATTCTTACTGCATATTAAAATGTCATCAATGTAAACAAGTACAAAATCGTTATAAGGTCTAAAAATATCATCCATCTTTCGTTGGAAGATACTTGGGGCTGCCTTAAGGCCAAATGGCATTACTAGCCATTCATATAAGCCTTCGGGTGTTGTAAAAGCTGTCCATTTAATGTCTTCAGGCCACATCTTAATTTGATAAAAGCCTGATTTATAATCGAATTTACTAAAGATTCTTTTTCCTTGTATTTTACTTAATAGAAAAGTCTTATTAGGTATATTATAACTATCATCCCTAATGTTGTCATTTAATCTTTTATAATTTATTACCATTCTACTCTTGTTTCTTATCATCTCAGCATGATTTCTTACTATAAAAGCTGCTGATCTATGTGGACTAATACTAGGTCTTATTACTCCTAATTGGGTAAGTTCTTTAATATGCATTTTAAACTCTTCTGTATCTAAACTACTTGCTTCTATATTAGCTGTCTTGACAATATATTCAGGGTTTATGATGTCTAACTTACAATATATTTTATTTAAGTCCCATCTTTTAATGGGGTCTTCGCCTATAAATGTTAAGGTTTCGATTGCCTTAATAATATCTTGTTTTTTAGAAAAATAATTCATTAGATTGTAGTTTATTCTATCCAAATTGTATATATCCATATCATTATCTTCTTCGTTGTCTGAAATATCATTGATTTGACAATTGTCTATTAATTTTATGCAGCAGTTAGTTTTGCCTTGACTGCATTCATTGCATACTTTATTTTTTGCTTTGCCATGATGTTTTTGTAAGTCTTCTTGTAATTCTAAATATGTCCCACCACGCTTGCGAGCGTACTCTGATGGTGTATCTATATTAATAGGGGTCTGGGCAGTATGTTGAGAAATTTGAAAATAATCTTTTGAAAGAATAATAGTATTGTTTTCTGCAAGTAAAAAGTTGATACCTAAAATGATTTTGCCTTCTCTGTGTACTATAGGTGCACAAAAGGCTTGTTTTAGGGAATAAGATTTAGATTGTATATTACAGGGTGTTAAGAAAGTAAGGGTAGCGTTTGTAATAAAGTCTGTGTAACACCCCAAAAATTATGTTGCCAGATTTATGAAAAAAAAAATTTCCAAGTAATCATGTAGTAGACTTTTGGCGACAAATTGGTAAATTTATTGGACAGTATGATTCCTGGTGAAACAATTTTTAAAGACTTTAAGTTGTAACTTAATATGGCAATTATAGGTGATACTAATTGAGGCCTTTAGTGACGATTAGGATAAAAAGTATATTTTTGAAAACTTTAGTGACAATCAGGATAAAAAGTATATTTTTGAAACCTTTAGTGACAATCAGTGAAGCGGAGTTAATGTAATACCCCGAATGTTGATTCTTCTAGCCCGTTATTTTATTTCTTTAGCAATGGTTTTTATAGACAACATTTAGCGTTAGCGAAATTATGGTTACTAAATAGTGACAATTTGTATACGCAATTTGCAGCATCGATTACATAAATGATATTTTATCGACAGTATTTAGGGATAATTTTTTACGCGGGTATAATAGAAAAAAAATTGATTAATAAAATAATAATAATAATGTCAACCCTTTAAATTTGGAAGGAAATGGAACAAAGGAAGTAAATTATGGAGAAATTATGGCTTGCCTTAAGCCATTTTCGGTTACAGAGAAAGAGCTCCTTGCTATTTCGGTTACAATAAAGAAAAGAAAGAGAGAGAGAGAGAGAGAGAGGGAAGAGAAGAGACTCGGCAGAGAAGAGGGAAGAAGAAAGTTATGTGGAAAAGGAGAGAGAGAGAGAGAGAGAGAGAGAGGGAGAGAGTAAAGGCTGAAAATCGGCGACGTTTTTGATCCGGCGCAGTACGATTTTTCGGTAAGCTTCGATGCCATTTTCTTCCTTTTAATTCCATGTTTTAGTGTATATTAATGGTAGTGTGCAACTGAGTGTGTATATGTGAAATGGAAGGGGGAAATAACCATGATGCAAGGTGTGTTGTGAACGTGTGTGCGTGTAAAGTCTGCCACGAGTGTGTAATTTCAGAGTATGGTATTTTGTGGGTGAGCAAGTGTGAGAAGTGTGTTTGTGGGATGGAAGATAGACTGCAATTTCAGCCGATCAAGAACTCGCAGCCCAGCCGGCATACCCATTAACGAGTGAGAGAGAGGGCTCTTCAGAGAAGGGTTTTGGAAATTCTCTTTCCAGCGATCGGAGTTACCTTTTCGGTGAGTCTCCAAACTCTTTTTCTTTATGTTATTTAACAGTTTTAGAGGACAGCTGTGGGTATTGTTTTTGGTGGGTTGTGTGTGTCTTTGTGCTCAAGTGTGGGAGTAAAGGAAAGAAAAAGAGGGAGAAGAGTAGCTACTGCCGTGAGGCAGTAGCTGTGTGTGTGGCGTGAGTTTATAATATTGTATGTATATGTGTGTTTAGATATAGTTGTGTGAGTGAGTGTCGTGCTGCCATGTGCAGCCATGAGTGTGCAGCTGTGTATGTGGATATGCGCATTGTTGTGCAATGGTGTGCATTGTTACTGTGTACGTGTGCACATGGGTGTGAAAATGTGTGTGCAGCAGGTCTGTGAAGTGTATATGTGAATGTATTGGGTGTGCAAATATGGAGATGGGTGTGGATTGTTGAGTGTGAGTTGGTGTGTGACAGTGAAGGTATGTGCGTGTGATGTTGGTGTGTATGTATGCATAAGAAAGGAGAAAGCAATGGGAGAAGACCCACTGTCGTGAGGCAGCGGGTGTGTAAGAGATAAAGTGGGGAGAGTTGTGTGTGTGTAGTGGGTAAATCGTGCATGAGTATGTGGGCTGTGGTGCTGTGTGTGTACGTGGGTTTAGAGGAAGAGAAGATAGAGAGAGAGGGAGTGAACTGAAATAGGTGCAAAGAGAGCAGCTGTGTGTTCGTTTGTGTACTGGGGTGTGTGTGTGTGTGTGTGTGTGTGTGTGTGTGTTGGGTGTGTTATGTGCTCTAGTGTGTGTGTTTATGGTGGAGGCTTGGAGTATAGTGTGTTAAGTGCAGTGTGTGTATATAGAAGGTGAGTGAGTGAAATGCATGGATGGTTGTGTGCATGTGTAGTGTGAGTTTACTTTATGAGTGAGCTAAATGGAAGAAGAAAGAGGGACGGGTGGTCATGGCAATTGGGTTTTGGGTATGAAATTGGGTGTGTGTGATTACATGTGATGTGTCTGTGAGTAGTGTAAGCTGGTGGTGTGAAGTGGGTGTGTAAATATGTGAAGATATGTGTGTATATAGTGTGTAATTATGGGTGAAATTAGTGCATAAGTGTGTGTACCTGTATAGTGTGTGGTGAGTTAGTGACGAGGTAGTGTGAGTGGTGTGTTCTGTGTGGTTAAATAGTGAACCGTGAAGTATAAAGAGGAAGAAGAAGACAGGCGAACAGTAGTGGGTCTGTGCAGTAGAGTAGTACACTGTGCTTGCACAGTTGCACCACGTGGCTGTTGGGTACTGTACGCTTGTCCAAAAATTCTGAACATTTACAGGATGATTCTTAGTGCAATATTATAATTTCTGTGAAAATTTCATAATTTTCTGATATTATATGTATTTATTATATTTTCTGCAATTTCTGATTTATGAAAACCTTTTAAAGCCTTTAACCCCATGAAAATGTTTTGGAAACATTAGGGTAATGTTTTCAAACTATAAGAAAGACTCAGTAAAAGTTTGATAACTTGATTCGGGATCATTTTCCGTATCGCATTGAATTTAGCAAAATGAAAATAAAGAAATAGTTTTGGCAACTTTTAAATCCTGATTTCCATTTCTATAATTTTTATACATATATTAAGGATTGAATAAAAATTATGAGTACTTATTTCCAGGTAGAAGCAATTATGGAAAATTATTGGTTTTCAGTGTATTTAAGGAAATTATTTTTAATTCGAAAATAATCAAAAATTATATTTTTATCTCATGTGCTCTATTAAGCTATAAATAATGCTTAACGAACGATAAGAATATTTTGAAATATTTCGGAGCCTCGTGAAGTGTGACCAATTTTGGGATACGTTGGCCGTGTGGGAAACGCTCCAAGTTTCATCATGTCTGGGTAGAGAAATGGGTACGCTATAGATAATTATATTTAGATTTTAATGTAAGTAGTATGAATAAGTATTCTGATTAATGACTCTGCCAACCTAGGTTAATCTCGAGGAATTTGGTCAAGAGCATTTTTAACTTCAGCGATTGGATTGAGGTAAGGGATTTCTATCCGAAACCCAAATTTGATCCATTTGTTCTCGTGATTATTTTTCTGAATTGATATCGAATCTCCTTTGAACTCTGTTATAATTGTTATGAAAATGCATCGTTTTCCCTTAATGCCTTGTTTTGAGCCTTACACGTTTATTGAAATTCATATTCGATGCTCTGTGTTTATTTCTCGTTGTGCATCGATTTAATCATTGCACTATCTATTATTGCATTCTACATATTGACATGAGTTAGTGTATTGAGGAGTTATAAGGATGGTCTGTATCGGGAGTGATATAAGGATGGTCTGTTATTGTCGGGAGATGCTAGTACCTTGAGGGTCTAGCTAGTGTTCATATGCATATGTAACAACAGTGTTATTGAGCATCGCTTTTGTGGCTTTGCTAAGTGATTACCCTGCACTGCCTGTGTGGCTTTGCAAATTTACTCATGTCAATATCATCTGCATCGTATACAGTGTAATTGAATTGTTTTCGTTGATATCTGATTTAAGGTAGAGAGTCGAATCTCTTCCTCATCGCCTTTGAAATAAATCTGTTAATCATTTGAAATCCGTTTTCTAAATTTTGAGCGACCTTACTGAGCTCCCAAAAGCTCACTCCCTTTTTATGTTCCCTTCTGCAGGAATTAATCGTCAGTAAGAGTTTGGAACCAATGAGCTTGATTATGGATTAGCTTAGCATTTTCATTGTTTATTATTTAAGCCCCTGCGAGGGGATTAGTGTGTAACTTAATAAATTAAGTACATTACATTGTTTTGAATGAGAACGGTTTCAATCTTAGTCATTAGAACCCCTGCGTGGGTCAGTGTTGCTATTTAGAAATTTTGACTTAGAATTGATGTTTCAAGTATGACAGTATATTTGGAGAATTATTTTACTCAATGGTTTAGTTGCTCTGACGGATTGATGGTTCTAAATTGCTTGATTTGAGGTCATAATTGTCTGAGTGCATCTGATCGAGCGAGTGTTAACGTTCCAAAAATTACGGGATGTTACATTAACACTCGCTCGATCATTTACACTAACATAATACTATCTCAAACTCAACCAAATAATACCATCAATCTGTCAGAGCAACTAACCATCAATGAAATCATACTCTTATATGATTTCATAAGTAAAATACCAAATTGATATCCTACAAAATTTAAACAATACTATTCACCCACGCAGGGGTTCAAATAGAAAAAAAAACACGGTAACTTGAATTCACTCGCTCGCTAGCCTCAAGTCTAATTTCAAGAATTCTAACGCTGGTTACTACCTGCAGAAAGGAAGTCAAAGGGGAGTGAGCTTTTAAGAGCCCAGTAAGGTCGCACAAAGATTTAAAACAATAGAAACAATTCAGACGATTTTATATTTAAGCCAAATAAAAACTTTTAAAACGGGGAACAGAACGATTCAAACAATTTTTCTATATACAATCAAATGATAATGTCAAAAGGGTTTTCAAAGAAAACCACACAGCAATTTCAATATAAACATAGGGATGAGTATCAACTCAGTTCCCTTAAATCAATAACTATTTTTTTTAAACACTTAAAGTACGATAAAACATAAATAGGAAACGTTGAGCATGAGCAGTACACTAGCAAAGCCACCCCGGCAGTGCTCGATCGCTTTACATATGCATATGTACACTGACTAGTCCATCTAGGTACTAGTTAAACCCATCCAACAGACCATCCTTATAACGCCAACAATACAGACCATCCTTATGGCTCCCAAGTTACTAACTCATGTCAACATTGAGAATCAATAAATGCATTTAATAATATTCAAGGAATTTAAACACAATTCAAAACGTTTTACAATGATTGAATTTATTAAACAGATGAGAGTAACGAATTCCAAACGATCGCTATCAGGCTCAAATTAGGGTTTCATGGACAGTTTCAAAACAAACGCTTCTTATTTCAAACATAGAAATCAACAATCAATATATTTTGTAAAACTTTTATTACAAACATTTGAAACAGAATAACGAAATGGGGTTCGGAAAGAAATCCTTACCTCGGTCCAAGTTAAGCAACGCTACCAAACCTCGATCAATAATCTCTGAATGAACCTAGATTGACAATTTATTTGTTAGAACATAATTTATGTCTAATATACTATAACCTAATATCCACTACCCAAGCGATGCTCACTTCTAACTCCGAAATCGCTAAACCCAAAGCGAGCCTCGCACGCGGCTAACCTAACCGAAATCTCTATACACTCTTTAAATGTGTAATGATACTCCAAATACACATTAAATTATACTAAAACACTTTTATGGATTAAAACATTATAAAAAGTCAAAATATGAATTTTTGAATATTTTTGAATAATAATTTTCTTAAATTCAATAAAAAAAACCATAAATTCCAAAAATTACTTCCAGCTGCAACTAAGTCCCATAATTTTTTGTAACAGCTTTAAAATATGTATAACAATTATATAAATTTAAATCAGGATTTAAAATGCATTAAAACCATTTTTAAATTATTTATTTTGCTAAAACGAATGCGATACGGAAACCATAGCAAAACAACTCCAAAAATTATCAAATTCAAACTGAGTCTTATTTATACCATATAGACATTATTCTAATTTTTTTTCAAAACATTTTCAGGGTTTAAGGGCTCGAAAAGAATTTTCCAAATCTGAAATTACATAAAATACTAAAAATTCATACGATCTCAGAAAATTATAAAACTTTGCCAAGAATTCTAATATGGTCTAGCGTATTATACTGTAAATTTTCATGTGCTAACGATAAGCGTGAGTTAATATATGCACGTATCTATCTAACGTTAACCCAAAATAACCCGTTCCGTCCTTCTCTTCCTCTTGTCCTTCCTTTTGATCTCTACCTGCTGGCCAAAACTCACTCTCTCACACACAGGTGTACCCACGACAGGCTCCTACCTATTCCTTCTTCTTGTCCCACTCACCCACCACACCAATTACACATTATGCTCTCCCACACATGAGCACCGAACTCACACATGAGCTGCCTTGCACCCATTTTCCATCCCCCGAAGACATCTTCTCACACATATACACACACATTACACACACTTGGCTGCTACAACTACACGTACTATGTTGTGCACCAATTATCCAAACACACACCAACCACTTAACGGCAATGGCTGCTCCAGTCTTGCTCCTTTCCATTTCTCACATTCCCACACACATTCAACACATACTCAACACTTTCATGTGCACCACACCCATTCCAAGCACTTCCTTCTTGCTGCTTTTGCACCTTCATGCACATATAAACTCACGGCTCCTTCACACAATGCATGCCACAACTGTAAACCCAACACCTAGCTGCCTCACACACCTACACAATCATGCACACAATTTTCCCACACACACAACCCATTTCAGTTCACTCCCTTTACAAGGCATTTGTCTAGGTTTTCTATGTTTTTTAAACAGCAATTTGTTTTTCCTTTACTGCATTCATTCGTCACATACTTTGTTTTTTCCTTTGTTTTGGTATTTTACATTAATATATTCCCCACCACTCTTCTGTATTTCCTTTGTTTTTTAAACAGCAATTTGTTTTTCCCGTCGCATACTTTGTTTTTTCCTTTGTTTTGGTATTTTACATTAATATATTACCCACCACTCTTCTGAGCGTACTCTGATGATGTGTCAATATTAATGGGTGTATGGGTAGTATTTTGTGCTATTTGAATAAAGTCTGTGGTAATAGTTAAGGTGTTATTGTTGGCTAATAAGAAATGAATTCCTAAAATAATTTTGCCTTCGGCATGTGTAATTGGTGCACAAAAGGCTTGTTTTAAAGGATAAGGTTTACTTTGGGTATTACATGGTGTTAGGAAAGTAATAAAGGCTTGTGTGATATATTGAGAATAGTGTATAGGAGTATTCAAAAAACCTACTCCGGTTATGGACTTATCTAATGTTTTAATATGAGAAGAAATAACGATACTAGGATCTATAACTGGAATAGTGCATCCAGTATCTATAATTGCATTTGTTTATGTTAATTTATCATAATATTTTTGTAACATCCCGGAATTTTCTGGAAGGTTAACGCTCACTCGATCATTTACACTACGACAATGATATCCTCAAACTCAACCTAATTAGAACCACCAGTCAGTCAGAGCAACTAAAACATCAAATAAGACAATACTCTAAATTTACTGTCTCAATTCAAATACCAAGTCTAAGTCTAAGTCTAAAAAAATTTAAACAATAGTATTTCCCCACATAGGGGTTCTAATGATGAATACCAAAAAATCTAATTCCTTCGCTTTCGCTTGCTCGGCTCTAATCCCTATTCAGGTAACCTACTGCAGGCTGTCACCTGCGGAAAGGAAGTCAAAGGGGAGTGAGCTTTCGAGAGCCCAGTAAGGTCGCACAAAGATTTAAAAATAAGAAAAACGATACGAACGATTTGACATTTAAACCAATAGAAAATTTTGAAAGCAGAGAAACATAGCGATTCAAACAATCTTTCTATATACAATCAAATGATAATTTTAAAAGGGTTTTCAAAGAAAACCACATTATTTCAATATAAACAACACATGGATGAGTATCAACACAGTTCACTTAAATCGATAACCATTTTTTTTAAACACTTAAAGTGCAATAAATATAAATAGAAAACGTTGAACATGAGCAGTACAGAAGCAAAGCCACCCCTGCAGTGCTCGATCGCTTTACATATGCATATGTACACTGACTAGTCCATCTAGGTACTAGTTAAACCCATCTAACAGACCATCCTTATAACGCCAACGATACAGACCATCCTTATGGCTCCCAAGTTACTAACTCATGTCAACATTGAGAAGGATTAAACTACAATTGAAAATGCTTTTCGATCTGCGAATTCAATAAATAGATGAGCATGAAAAGAGATAAGTACAACTCAAAATATGTATTTTATGATGGTCAGATCAATAAACATACGAGAATGAAACATGAATTCCAAACGATCGCTATCAGGCTCAAATTAGGTTTTCATGGACAGTTTCAAAACAAACGCTTTTTATTTCAAACACAGAAATCAACAGTCAATGTATTTTGTAAAACTGTTATTACAAACATTTGAAACAGAATAACAAAATGGAGTTCGGAGAGAAATCCTTACCTCGGTCCAAGGTAAGCAGTGCTACCAAACCTCGATAAAAATATCTGAATGAACCTAAATCGACAATTTATTTGTTAGAACACAAACTGTGATCAATACACTATAAACCCTATATCATCTACCCACCACGTGCTCACTTCTAAACCCGAAATTGTTCAACTCAAACCGCGCCTCGCACGCGGCCAACCTAGCTAACTGAGAACCCGGTACGCTCTTTAATGCGTAACAATATTCTAAATTTAGTATAAATTACAATAAAATACTTTTGTAGTTTAAAACATTATAAAAAGTTAAAATATGAATTATTTGAATTTTTTTGAATACTTTTGAATTAAAATAATTTCCTTAAACCCAATAATAGCCATAATTACTTCCAGCTGCAAAATAAGTCCCATAATTTTTATAATAGCTTTAGAATACTTATAAAAATTAAAGAAATTAAAATCAGAATTTAAAAGACATCAAAACTATTTTTAGAATGTTTGTTTTTCTAAAATCAATGCGATACATAAATCATAGCAAATCAACTCCAAAAATCATCAAATTCAAACTGAGTCTTATTTATATCATAAAGACATTATCATAATTTTTCCCAGAACATTTTCTGGGTTTAAAGGCTCCAAAATAATTTTCCCATTCGAAAATTGCAGAAAATACTAAAAATACATACGATGTCAGAAAAATATGAAAATTTTACAGTAATTCTAATATTGTTCGATGATCCTTCCTATAAAGTTTCAACATTTTTTGACAAGTTTACGATACCCAACAGCCATGTTGTACAACTGTGCAAGCATAATGTACTGTTCACGCAGAACACAGCTACTGTTCATCGTCTTCTTCTCTTCTTTCAGCTTCTGTACAAACCCAGAATGCACACAGTTCACACATATGGCTGTCCCTCCCACTTTCCTTACCTTGTAAGACCCACATCATTCACTACACTCACCTTATACATTACACCTGCAAGATTTCATCTTCACAGTTATTTTACAAACCACAGCACAGCCACTGCAGTGGCTTCTTCTACTAGCTCATTCTCTTGCTTACACCCCCCACACACAACGCATTCACACACATAAACACTCAGTTGCTGTTGCCTTTCTTGATCATAATACACACTCTCTCTCTCTCTCTCTCTCTCTCACAGCACTTGGCTGAACCACCTTTTACACCTACTCTCACAGCTTGCCATTTTGGCAACTTTACCACATATTCCTCACTTGTTCACTCACCAAGACGAACATATATACACCTGTGGACACATTATATAAACACACATATATTCCACTTACCCATTACCTTCAACAACAAAGCCACATATAAATATCCCTTCCAAATACCCACTGCCTCCAAGTTGATCAGCTAATCTACAAACCCAGAAGAATATCATGCATCAGCCCCCATGGCTGCCCTTTGTTCATGCAAAACACACAGCCATCACAGCTGTTCCCCTTCCTTTTTGCCACTACCCACACACAGTTTACTCCATATCACAGCTCCTCGCATCACACAAAAAAAGAAACCCACTTAACACACACATAAGCACACACAAAACAAATGGGTATACTACCTTACGGCAGTACCCTTTTCCCACGCAACCCCCTCACTCACGCTGAACACAGTTTCATATACACTCTCATGTAGTCCAGCAAATGAAACTTTCCCAACCTCACGACTATCGTGCCCTCTTCTACGTGCATTTACACAGCCATGGCAGTACCTTTATCTTCCCCATTTTACACCGCTACACGCACACAAAGGAAACACAAACACATCACACTAACACTGCCATTACGACAGCTCCTCCATCCCCTTCGGCATGTACCCCAAAAAATCTCCATACTCACACGCAAAAAATAACATAGCAACAGTCCCTTTTAAGCACAAATGCAGAAACCATCACCCCCGGCCAACACCGAACCCGTACACACAAGCACACGGCTGGATTTTTCAGCCTTACCTTTTTGCTCATGCACACAGAAAAACCCACATGATCTCCCAAGTTCTCTCGCGTCCCCCAACCCCTTAAATCTATGAGAAGTTAAATCACAGAGAAAGGTTTTAAAAGAAAAGCTTACCTGAAGAATTACACCCAAGTAGCCAGAGAAAAATATCCCTTTGATCTCTTCCTTGAAGATCTCTCTCTCAATATCTCTCTATCCCTTTCTCGGTCGACAAAACGTCGCTAATAATAAGCGTACCGGTACTAAAAATAAATTTGTCGCTAAAAATATATCAATGCTAAGAAAATTAATTTATCGCTAAAATACTTGTCGACATTTAAGCATAAAAATATATCGTCTTTAAAAATTTCCAAAACTATCATTTACGCTAATTATCACTAATTACCTCAATCAATGTCACTTAAAATTGCCATCTTTAATACATAACTTACGGTTCTTCAAACATTCGTTGCTAAAGGTTGCCGCTAATTTCACTCGCAGAAATCGACGCTAAATCCTACGCATAAAAGTCATCGCTTAATAACAAATTATCCGGCTAGGCCATACCAAGGTTCGGGGTGTTACAATTTTACTTGTATTCTTGCCGTTATTGTAACACCCCGAAATTTCCGGAGCATTATCCAATCATTCCATCAGATCCTCAACTATCCAATTTATTCATTTCCAATAATGGTAACCCAACAACATTCATATCAGAGCTTTACAATAACTCAATTGTCTCAACAAACCGTTCTCATTTAAAACAAATGTAATGTAATTAATTTATTAAGTTACACACTAGTCCCCTCGCAGGGGCTTAAATAACAAACAATGAAAATGCTAATATAATCCATAATCAAGCTCATTGGTCCAAACTCTTACTGATGATTATTTCCTGCAGAAGGGAACAGAAAAAGGGAGTGAGCTTTTGGGAACTCAATAAGGTCGCTCAAAATTCAGAAAACGGATTTCAACTTATTAACAGATTTACTTCCAAGGCAATGAGGAAGAGATTCGACTCTCTACCTTAAATCAGATATCAACGAAAACAATTCAATTACACTGTATACAATGCAGATGATATTTATATGAGTAAATTTGCAAAAGCCACACAGGCAGTGCTCAATAACACTGTTGTTACATATGCATATGAACACTAGCTAGACCCTCAAGGTACTAGCATCTCCCGACAATAACAGACCATCCTTATATCACCCCCAATACAGACCATCCTTATAACTCTTCAATACACTAACTCATGTCAATATGTAGAGTGCAATGATCGATAATGCAATGATTAAATTGATGCACAACGAGAAATAAATACAGAGCATCGAACAGAATTTTCAAGAAACGTGTCAGGCTCAAAACATGGTATTAATGGCAATCAATGAAATTTCATAACAATTATAACTGATTCTAAAGAATTAACGATAGCAAATCAGAATAACATACGAATCAAATAGAGGAGTTAGGTTCGGATGAAAATTCCTTACCTCAATCCAAGCGCTGAAGCTAAAAACCTCTCGACCTAATTTATCGAGATTAACCTAGGTTGGCAGAGTCATTTATCAGAACACTTATTCATACTACCACATTAATATCTAAATATAATTATTTATAGTGTACCCATTTCTCTACCCGGACATGATGAAACTCGGAGCGATTTCCCTCACGGCCAACCTACCTTAAAATTCGTCACCCTCCCCGAGACTCATAAATATCCCAAAAATATTCTGTCACTCATTAAACATTATTTATAGTTTGATGCAGCATATGGGATAAAAATATAATTTTTGAATTTTTTTATTTTTGAATAAAAATATAATTTTCTTAAATACACTAAAACCAATAAATTGCCATAATTTCTTCTAGTTGGAAATAAAGGCTCATAATTTTTGTAACAGCTTAAGAAGACTTATAAAAATTATTGAAATTGAAATCAGAAATAAAAAGGCACAAAATATTTTAAAAACTTCCATTTTGTTAAATTCAATGCGATAGAGAAATGAGAGCAAATGAACTCTAAAAATCACCAAATTTACACTGAGTCTTTATTATTATACTATAAAAGTATTACTATAATTTTTCCTAGCACATTTTTAGGGTTAAAGAATTTAAAATAATTTTATCATTTTAAGCTTACAGAAAATATTTAAAATATATATGATCTCAGAAAATTATGAAATTTTACCAGTAATTCTAGCATAGTTTCAAGTACTGTAATATAAATTTTCACATTCTAATATTTAATATACGCTATCCAAAGTGCGTAACGAGCCTAACATTATCCGTGTACCCACCATTAAGTACACAGCTCACTAACACACACACCCAGCACACACATGCACTCAATGACTACCCAGTTACTCCATCTCTCAGTCCCATACAAGCTTAACTTCCTCACAAAAAACTCTCATGCACACACACCATGTACACGCACCACACACTCACACATGCACACACTCTTATATACACATATATACTCTCACCCCACTACACTACACAGGTTGTCTCCATTCCATTTCTTTCCTCCCATACACTACCATACACAGTTTCCATACACTACCTCTACACGGCACTCACCCAGGCACACTCACAAATCACGGCATAGGTTCACTGCCATTTCACACACTATCACACCTGCACACTTCCCTGCCCACATATGTTATACATGCACTAAGTATACCCATACCCTCACACGGGTTGCAAACCCATTTGCATTCTCTCTTTCTTGCTTTCCTTTTCCAGACACTTGCACACTCATGCACTCAGAATTGTCACACACACATACACACTTCACCACCCCCCATTACACGGCTGCACTCTGTGGTCCCCATCTCTTTCTCTCTCTTTCTCTCTCTCTCTAAACTTAAAACCCATTCCATGTCCCATCTTACACACACAAACAACCTGTATATAATCACATACCCATGCCCAATTAACACACAGTAACACTCATGCACGCACCACACACTTCTTTCAAGGCTCACCCCCAACTAACTCTCACTTTCACCATTTATCCAAAGCCCATCGCGCGCAGCCACTGTCTCATGGCAGTGGTTCTTCTTGCTGCCACCTTTCGTCCCAAAAATCTCTTCCCAATTTCCCTCCTACGTGATATCACGGCAACCCATGGCTGCCAGCCTCTTCTTTCACTTTCGGTAGCCATGGTTGCCCCTCATTCCAGCTTTCTTTATGTTATACACTCTGAAATCTAGCCTATGATACACCACAGATTCATGACAACCCATTTATTCGTTCCATACCCACACCCCACATTTATATACCTAGACAATACACCCTCACAGAGACCCATTTTCCTCCTTATATTGTATATATACATTCACATAATCATTTGGAAGTTTCATCTCAGAATAAACTTACCAAAAGTGCTGTCGCCGGTAATCTCTTTGCCAAAGTCCTTCCTCACTCCCGGCGTCCTTCTCCCACTCTCGTTCGTTTTGACAGACGAAGGAGAAAGGGGTTGTCGGCTAGAGAGCTTTGGGTGGCTGTGCAGACCTACAATATGTATGTATATATATATATATATATATATATATATATATATATATATATATATATATATATATATTAAACCCTAATCTGACAAGAAAAATTAACCCTATTCCTCATTTGTCGCTAAATGTTCTTACTCAACTTATTATCGAAATTAAATTGGTCCAAATTAATTGGTACGATAATTTATGCATTCAGGAAATTTTCCTAAAACGTCACTATTAAGTAGATTGCTAAAACGTCACTAATAATTATGCCGCAACTGAAATTTTAAATTGTCACTAAAAGAAAATATTTCAATGCTAAAATTTAAATCCGTCACTAATTTACACGTCAATGTTTATCGTCGCTAAAAATTATATCAACGTTAATAATGCTTAAATTTGTCGCTAATTATACTTATTTAATTTATGAAGGGTATTCTAAGGTTTCGGGGTATTACAGTTATAAGATTATTAAATCTTGTTTTAGTACAAATTTTTTCTAAATTAAAGTCTTGTATTAGATGTTTGCTACTTTCTCCTAGGTTTTCTGTATATTTTTCTTATATTACTAAAATAGAGTCTTCTATTTACATAACCTTTTGTTCTAAAAGGTCTAATCTTCTATTAACATTTTTATCATAATAAGTATTTTCACTTGTTTTATTTTTGTATGTTTTTATGTTTTTGACAATGTCTATATTATATTTTTGTTATATGCATTTAGTGCATGCATCTTTATAACGTAGATTGCATTTGCATCTTACTTTAATTGCTGGAAACCATGTGCATATATAACATGGGATTGTATCTAAACATTTTTTTAATTCCCAATTGTGTGTAATCTTCTTCTAGAGTTAGTTGATGTTTTAATGGTTTAAACCTAAAGTTGTATATATTAGAATTTTTTAAGGAATTTATAAAAGTATCTAATTGGTCTGTTGTTTCTACAAGAAGATTTTCTTCTTCACTATCACTACTTATATAAAGGATGTCTTCTGTATATTCTTCTATTGATTTAATACTATACTTGCTTTCTGTATCACTTAAAGTCTCGTTTACTTCTAATAAATCTTCATTTGTATTGTTAACTATCATAGCCTTAAAATTATTATTGTTTTGTCTTCTAGGACAACTAGAGCTTAAATGGTCTGGTTCTCCACATGAATAACATGTGATTTTATTTTTATAAATTCTTCTATTATCATACTTTCTAACATGTCTAGCATTTAAGAAGGGTTTTCTAACTCTACTTTTTCGTAAGAAATAAGTTTTTCTAGGTTGTTTTTGTCTTTATAAAAGGTTTTCTAGTATATTTAGGTCTTGATTCTTCTTGGCCATAATGTTTGTGGTGTATATATTTTTTTACAGAAACTTGTTTCATTTTTTAATTGTCTAGCTATTTGTATATTAGTACATTTAGATACAAGAATTTCTATAACTTGTTCAAAAATACTTCCTAACGAAGGTTTCCATCTAGGATCTTCATATGTCTTTATAATAGTTTCATGTACCTCTCTTCCTAGAGCGCCTGGAAGTTTATTTAAAAATTTCTCTATTACCGTTTTATTCCATATATTTTCGCTTTTGGGATGCAAAATAATAATATTCTTGCATAAATGGCTTTATATTATGTCAATTGTATAAATGAACTTGTTCTAATTTTCTAGTTGCCTCAGTTTGTATTAAAGTATCTCTTGTATTGAGATTTCTCCAGGTTAATATTAATTGTATGGTATTTACAAAATTATAAGGATTAGGTCCTAAGTCTGTCATTTCTTTAAGATCATTTGAAAATGTCTTTTGTCATTCTTCAAAATTGGCTTTAGCTATAGGTCCTAAAAATTGAGTCATATATCTAATCATTTCTTCTCCTGTTTCTAAATTATCAAATTGCTTAGTTATAAATTTTGGTACTACTGGATCTTTCCATACTTTTATATAATTAGTTCTCTGTTGGGGATCTACTGATGTTATATTTAAACTAAAAGGTTCTGCTGCCTTTTGTATTTTAAAATTTTGTTCTAGATGATGTCTTTTTCCTTTAGGTTTGTAATTAGGTCAATCAAACTATCAAATTTATTGTCTTCAATATTTGCACTTTGTCTTGGTAAATTTTCGTAAGCATATTGTGGCCTCATGGTAGGTTGGGATGTATAGAACCTACTGCCGTCATTATTTCTATTATCAGTGGTTCTAGAGTCACCACTATCATCCATAAGTATATATGGTGTTTCATCCATTAAATTATATTTTGTATTGTTTGTAATAATTTGTGTATTAATAGTTTCTGTTCATCTGTATTAGAGTTTGTATCTTGTTCTTGCTTCTCTAAACTTTCTTCTATTAGATCTAAGTCTTCTTCTAATCTATCAAGATCTTCTGTGCTTATTGATAATGTATCGTCTAAATCGTTTATGTCTTGGACGAAATTATCAATTTTAATCATGTCTAAATCTTTATTTTTTTAGATTGCTAATTTCTCCTAGGGCTTTATTAATCTTTTATCTATTTCTAATTTGTAATCAATTATAGGTTCAGATATGTCTTCTTTGATAGGTTCAAAAGATTGTTGTATATTTATGTCTAAATCTTTTATACTATTTATTATTCCTATGTCTTTTTTTGGTTTGATATTATAATCTGGTTGATTAAATATATTTAATTGTCTTCTTGTTCAGTTAATAGTATAAAATCTTGCAATTGCTTTATACTTATACCTTTTCCTACACTAGTAGTTCCTTTTTTTTATTTAAAATTTTTATATCTATAATTTTAAGAATATCAAATTCTTGAAAACTATACATCTTCATTTTCTTGTGTGTCTGTGTTATTATTTGCTTCAATGTAATTAGTAAATTTACCTAATGTATTTCTATACCATAAGCTATCTGTAGGTATGATGCTATTACTAGAACTAGTTTCTAACATTTTGTCTATATGTCTCCTGAATTTTCTAACAGGTCTACTTGGTATGGTGGTAGAAGTTTAATTCCTTTGTTGATTATAAATTTTGCCGTGTCTTCGATACTTAATTTATATCCTACTTGACTACTTTGTGTTAATTTGTCAATAAAAGTAGTACAAATTAAAAGGTTTTTGCCTTGTTGAAAATTTTCATATCCTTTAGTCATTATCTTAACTTTTATATTTTTTGCAAAATCTTTTGGGTTAACAAGAAGAAAACAAGAACTTCAATGGAGAAGTACGTATCTAGTAATTTGGGTTAGCGTTACGTTTGGCACGTATATATGTTAGTGCACGCTTATCATTAGCACGTGAAAATTTACAATATAATACGTTAGACCATATTATAATTCTTGAAAAAAATTTATAATTTTCTGAGATCGTATGAATTTATAGTATTTTTTGTAATTTCAGAATTGTAAAATTCTTTTGGAGCCTTTAAACCCAGAAAATGTAACGTCTCGGAATTTTCGGAACGTTAACACTTGATCGATCATTTCACTGAGCAATATTATCCTCAAAATTTATTTTTTAAAATAATACCATAACTTTTAGAGCAGCTAAAACATCCATCAATGTATTTCTCTTGGTGTACAGTCATACTTAAAAACTAAATTTAAACCCGAATAATTAATAAACTAACAAAGTCACCCATGCAGGAGTTCTAGCATTCAATACCAATAATTTAAATCCTTTTCTCTCTTTCCCTCTGCTCTAAATCCATATTCAGGTAACCTATGGCTGCTGTCACCTGCGGAAAGGAAGTTAAAGGAGAGTGAGCTTTCAAGAGCCCAGTAAGGTCGATCAATGAGTTAAAAAGAATAAAAACGATTCGGACGATTTTACATTTAAAAAAAATAACAACTTTTAAACGGAGAACAGAACGATTAAAAACGATTTTTCTATATATAATCAAACGACAATTGTAAAAGGGTTTTCAAAGAAACCCATAGCATTTCAATGTAAACATAGGGAGAAGTATCAACTCATTTCCCTTCAATAAATAACTATTTTTAAAACACTTAAAGTGCAATAAACATAAATAGGAATATTGGTTTAGTGATTCATATTGTGGGCTTGGGTTTTCAATCAGTTTTGGAGATAAAATATCTTTGTTGGGAGTATTATCTTGTACTTCGACTTTTTGGAGTTTTTAGAATAAATAGAAACATAACATGATATAAGAATTTTCGTCTAGTAAGATATTAGATTCAGTTCTTTTCGCTTGTATATTTGGTCACACTTTATAATAATAAAATTTGCACTATGTTCATTTGCGCACTTGATGGTGTGCACTTTGATTGTTCTCTCCACGGTGCAGTAGGGGCTTTGTACATGAGCTAGAGTCTTAAACATTATAACATTGTTGAACACATTCTCTAAATTCTTAAACTTTTAAAACAGGTGACAACTTAACAAGCCCTAGTCCAAGAGAACCAAACCGAAAAAGGGAAACAAAAACCAGGAAAAAGAACGAAGCTCAAAGAAGGGGGGAGGATTAAAAAAAGAGAATCTTTTATTTATTCCTAAGGGATCTTTAGAAAAAATGGAAAAGTTTGAGTACTCCGGGGGAAATCAAGTGCTTAAGGCCTAAGTTTGGTTCAGTCAACGAATTACAATCTTGCACTCGAAAGTCTACCGTTAAAGGGAGGCCTTGACTAAGTAAAATTAGAGGATTTCTCATGGTTGAACACAAAGCCGACTAATAGGAATTTAAGCAATGTCTAAAACATGATTAGAATTTAATAGCTTTAGGATTAATCACACTTGACACTCCTGAGGTTTAGGCGAAGATACACTTACCTCCCTCCTCTATCTTTTATTACCCTTGGTTTATAGTGATTACAGAAAGCATATCCGATTAAGAGTGCAGGAAAAAAATTAGGGCACCACACCACTTTTCGTGATCTATCGAAATTACGTGCCTAAGATGTCTAGCACTTCTTCAGCCACTGCTGCTGATGCCCAGCTATCACCTCCGACAACCACACACCGGCAACCACCACTGACATACCCTTATCCTTCTCCGCCTATTAAAACACCATCCCATTACAAAAATCTACCCACAAACACCACTACCCACTGTTTATCACACACACACGCATACATCCACACCTACACACACATACAGACAGGCAAACTACCATCGGTTCACCCTTATCCCTCTCCGCTTATTTAAACAATATCCCACCACCAAACTCTACCCCAAACACCAGTGCCCATAGCCCATCACACACACACGCAAACACAGACAAACGAACCACCACAAGCACACCCTTATCCGTCTCCACCTATCTAAACACCATCCCACCACCAAACTCCACTATAAAAACACCACCGCCCACTGTGTACCACACACCTACACACCCACCCACACATACACGGAACGCGTAACAACCATCGATGCTCCCTTAACTTTCTCCGCCTATGCTAATACCATCTCACTACTAAACTCCCCATCCTTAAACACCATTGTCCATTGCCTATCACACACACTCACGCATGCACATACCCTACGACAACCAGACTTTCATCGCTTCATCTTCATGATTTTACGTCGTCAATTCTCTCATCTCTATATTGTACTAGAGTTTCATTTGTACTCATTTCTTTCAAGAGAGTTTCTTTGTACATAATTGATCTTTGTAAAAGGATTGGGATCAAGGCTTGGTTTGTCAAGTCTTGGGTGAGCTTTGTGGATTGAAGGATTATGCTTGGTGTGGGGTTATCACCAAGTGTTGTAAGGCTTTGATCTTGACCTAGATGAAGATTGTTACTTGTGAATTTTAGTGCTCTTGCAAGGGACTTCCTTGAAGAGGTGGATGTAGGCTTGAACATAGTTCAAGCTACACCATTCAAATTTTCTTGTCAAGTATCTCTAACTCAATCTCTTTCATATTGCTGTATAATTGCTGAAGACTGTGTAGTTAGTATTTTCATTTAAATATTGTTTGGTTTGATTGAGATTCACAATTGCGTTTCTTTTAAGCTCCTCATTAATTCTAAAAAATCCTATTCACCCCTCTCTAGGGTTGTTTTATTGGATTTAACAACCACCACTACAGCCAACCCCCTATCACGACCACCAAAAAGGGACCTATGTAATATCTTGAATTTCGAGAGCCGATTAAAATAACCATTCGGACTCTGAAAAATAAACGGGCGCTAATTTTGAATAATACTCGAGTATTAGAAGCTTGTGGAAGCTTAAAAGAATTTTGAGGCAAAAATATAATTTTTGAAAATTTGGGGGCATGTTTATAGTTTTGGAAAATCTTGGGGGTTAATTTGGAATTTTTAGGAAAATTGTGGGAGTGCCACCTCCTACTAGCTTAATGACTAAGCTAGGAAAAAAAAAGATAAGATAATTGAGAAGGGAAGGATAAATTTAAAGAAGAAAAACAAACAAAAACCAAAAAGGGAAACCTTTCCCTTTCGGGAAATGAAGACAAGTACACCACACATGACTCACATATACACATGTACACCACACATACAGACCTAATATTCCCCAACACCACCATCATCAAATATGCCACCACTACTACCAAACACCAAACCCTTGATCACAGCCACCAATCATATTTCCTATTAGCAACCACAATTGTCACTAACCATACTACAGACAATCCAAAGCAAACTCAAATTTATACAAGAGAATAGTTTTTGGTTTAACATGTGGGAGAGATTATAAATTGGGTGTGAATTGTGATTATCTTTGTGAATAGGTATGGTGATTGTGGTGTAGATTAGAAGTGGTGGGTTCGTCTATGGTAGTTAAGGTGGTGGGGTAGTAGTGGCTATGGTGTAGATCAGTAGTAGTGGGTTCATTTTTGGTGTTGGTGGCGGGGTGGTGATGGGTTTAATTTTGTTGGTCTTGATGGTGAGGCAATAGTGGTTGTAGTGCAGATCGACACTGGTGGGTTTGATTCTAGTGTTGGTTGCAAGCCAGTGTTAGGTTGTAACGCCCCCAGAAATCCGGAGCTCCGTCGCCCCGAACTCTCGGGTCGTTAACCTACCGGACCACATCACACCTGTCAGACCTGTTCACTAACACATATTCCAAATCATCTAATTCAGTATCAACTCAGATTCATCAGATACAAACTTACAAAACTGCTTATACTTAAATTATTAAAACCTAGATTCTTTACAAACTCGAGTCCTTATAAAACAAGGTAATGGTACCGACCCACGCAGGGGTCTCATTACACGGAAGTGGCAGTCCATCGGAAGCGCACACAGACTCTAACCCATTCCCGAATCTGCTATAACTTATCGTCACCTGCAGAAGGGAATCAAACCGAGAGTGAGCTTTTGAGAGCTCAGTAAGGTCGTACAAGGACTACCAACAGGATTACAAAACGATTCCAAAGAATCCAACCGACGAAAATTTCCAGAATACTTCAGATGGTCAAAAACTTAATGACTTCCAAAAAGATCAAAACTCATCAGAAATAGATACCAAAATAAACCAGAACAAACATGATCGATTCCAAAAAGAACAATCGATAATAGATCATTTCTAGGGTCATCATTTCCAAATACAGTGAAGGTTTTTCAAAGGATTTCAACAGAAGCACAGATCATTTCAGATAATACTTTTTAGACATTTCTGTAATAGTCATGGCAGTGTACAAAGCAGATAAAATAAAAAATCAACTTTGATCCTGGGAGGTTGCGATGCCATTCTGGCAAAGCACAGAAGTGTACACATGCATGATGTACTAAAATACTAGTCCAATTGGGTACTAGCCTACTTTTTCCTGTAGGATTCAGACCAGCCTTATTACGCCCTCCCAGAGAACAGAAACTCAGGTCAACACAGAAAAATCAATAATATCAGTGAGCCTTAACATAAGCTCAATCACCGAAATCAATTTGGATTCCAATAACAATAATCATACTGACATAACTCAACATTCAGAATTTTTAGAAGAAATCAGAATTTTCAGAAGAAATCAGAATTTCCAGAAGAAAAATCACAGATAAACAACAAAGACGAATGGGAATAATTATTGATTTTAAACGCAACAATCCGGAAGAACGGATACAGAAAATTATCAAATTACTCAACATGCAACACATGCGAGCATCATAGGATTTCCAAATAATCAATTCAGGTTTAATATTGGGGTTTTCTTGGCAATAACATGCTGATAACCATACAGAATTCAAAGTTCGGCATTAGCCATAAATAAATCAAATGAGTACTTACGAGTACGAGTTATCAAAATAAGGGTTCGGACGAAAGTCCTTACCCAGGGTTCAGAGATGAGAGAATTGAGTACAAAAGAAACTCTCTTGAAAGAAATGAGTACAAATGAAGCTCTAGTACAATATAGAGATGAGAGAATTGACGACGTAAAATCATGAAAATGAAGAGATGAAAGTCTAATCTATGAGCCTTAATGTTTCTCTAATGAATGGAGATTTAGTATGTGGTTCCCATAGTGTATGATGAAGCCCCAAATCATTTTTATAGGGTGGATATAAAATATTTCCGTTATGAAAAAATTTGGCATAATTTTGGGCAAAACTAGCCGTGCCGACTGCATTCCCAATGTAGTCTACTGCATTACCTTACTGCTCATTTCTCAACTGCCTTACGAAACCCTTTTTCTTACTTTTGACATAACTTTCTCTAGAAAAATCGGATTGAAGCTCCGTTTTTTGAAAAGTAATGAAAAGTTTTATCAAAATATGAAAAAATTAACACCAAAAACATTTTTGAGAAATTTTTGAAAGATTATGAACTCACATGCAATGCATAAGGTATCCTAAGGTCATTTTAAGTTATAGTCATCAGTTCAAGCATCAAAACAAGACTAGTTAAATAAGTAAAGATTAATCATAATTAATAGTAACTTAGCCTATATACTCTTTGTTTCTCTTTAGCATTGGACTTGATAAAACTTCCATAGCATATTTACTATATCTTTGAGCTTCTTTGGCTTTAATTCATGTGTCCAACTTTTCAAATGTGTCTTCATGAGTGTGTATGTATATACCTAATAAGAATTCACTCAAAGTACATATTAGAACATAATTAATATGTAGTTACCATCAAAACAAGATGTAAGCCTAGGTTATCCAACCACAAAGCTAACAATTATGGTGTTTATCGGCAGTGTTGGGTTTGTTTTGTGTCAATGGCGAGACAATTGAGGGTTCGATTTTGGTGGTTGAGATGTCAGTATAGATTAATAGAGGGCAGTTGTGGTGTAGATGAATAGTGGTTGGCTCGTTTTTGGTGTTGTTATTGGGGCAGTGGTAGGTTAGTTTTTTGGTGGTCGGGATGCCAGGGTAATGGTGGTATGGTGTAGGTCAGTTGTGGTGGGTTACGTTTTGCAGGTGGCGACAGGGCAGTGGTAGTTGTGTTATAACGCTGTCGTGGGAGCCATGTGTTACTCAGTGATAGTGATGGTGAATTAGTGTGAGCTAGACCTGGAAATTTTCTGCTCGTACCCGCGGGTCAATCCGTATCCGTATCCACGGGGTACATATATGTGCTACCTGTTGAAAATAAAATCGTAACCAAACCGAATCGTAATTTTCTGGTCAATTTCGGGTTAGGTGACGGGTTATCCGATTTACCCGTTTTTCAAAGTATATATAAACAAACATTTTGTGCCCTGACCCTTCACTTTCATTTTTCTCACTTCTCATAAACATTTGTGCCGCTGCCGCTGCCGCCCATTCTATTCGAGATCTATTGCCCCCCATCACTCTGTCTTCCCCCTCACTCTTATGGATCTAGCCCAACTCCACCTATTGTCAATCCGTCACCACGCCACCGATCGAGTAAGTGATCAACCGTCGCCCTTCGTATCTCTGTCACCATCAGATCTACTATTGACCGTCGCCGACCAGATCTATTAATGTTGAATTTTTTTTGTTTTATTTTGTTTATTCAAGAAGCGATCTCCACTCCCACGCTACCATATCTACTGTTGACCTTCGCCGGCCAGATCTACTGATCTTGATTTTATTTTGTTTATTCAAAAAGCTTGAATTTTTTTTTATTTTGTTTATTCAAGAAGCCTGATCTTGACTTTCAGTCTTGTAATTGTTGTGTAGGCTTGTGATTTTTGTGTAAATGTAATAGATCTTAATGCAGAGTGATTAGTGTAATGTGGAATTTTCAAGTTTTGTTTGTGTAGTAAAAGAAGAAATTTGCGTAATAAAAGAAGGAAGAATGGAGAAAAAAATTCAAGAAAGGAAGGAATATTTGTTAATTTTTTTTCTTTTGGTAAAAATTAATGTTTTCTCCTCGGGTAGTACCCTACCCACGAGGGTAGGGTATGAATCCATAAAAAGTCTACCGGAAAAAAAACGGATAAAATGTACCCGACCGAATTTTATCCGTACCCGGCAGGTATACCCGTTTGTCAGGTCTAGCGTGAGCAGTGGATGAATTAGGTAATTTTACTCTTCTCTTAGGGGTACTACTGTATTTTTTATTAAGTTTGTTAACTCTCTAAACTAAAAAAAAAATATGTGTATCTTAGTTTAATTTCAATATATTGGAGGAGCCGAGTATAATACAGACAAATCTCATGAATTTGGAGTGTAATAATGTAATTGAGTGCTAATATAAACAAATCATGAGGTGCCTTATACAAATAATCATAAAAGAAAATATCAGTTCAAGACATTGAATAATTTTTATAATCTTCATAAGAAATTGAATTTATGAATTAGTTGTTAATGGAATTGTTTTAGTGCTAAATTTTGCTTTTTAAGTTAATGCTAATGACACTCCGAGATATATTGTCATCCATAAACGAGACTATAAAAGTTACTACTTTGTGCTCCTTGCACCAATTATTATTTGTACACAAGAGTGGTGTTAACAAGTCGAAAGTGGCAACAAGCTCCTCCATGGCATTGGGCAAGCCAGGTTCCCCACTCTTGACACCTCAATTCATATCAAATATCAATTTAGCGTTCATTTGGACGTTGAAATGGGGGTCTTGGTCCCCTGGGATTGGAGAATTGGAAAAGGAGCAGGAGCACGGAAGAATGGGTGGAGATGCTTTAATATGCTTTTCAAGATTTGACATCTGTCCATCTCTACCCCCTTCCCACTCTTCTCTTTCTCTAACAAATCTTTTGTGTATTCCTGTTTATTTATGATTTTAATTTTCTTTTTCCTCCCAATTTCTTTAGCAAGTCCTTTCTCTTTCTTCTCTACTCTCTTTCTTGCTCTTCGAAGACACCCTTTAACCAAAATCTTATAAAGAATCAAGAAAAGAAGGCCTCGAGTGACAACATTGAGCTGTATTTTTCACATTGCTAAGTTACCCACTAAATCTTTTTCTTGATTCTTTAACACACTTTCCAAGTCTTTCACCAGATGTAAGTGATTAAGTGAGAGAGAAGAAGACCACTTCTTTTGAAGATTAGGTAGTGACTTTTTAACCATCATCCAGTTCATTATTATGCTCAGTACGTCAAAATAGTTGTTTGAAATCCAGAGGTTGTTATGGGTTGCCTCAGATCCGGGTAACTCATGTTTATGTGCAAAAAGTTGCCATCTTTTTTCAGGTTTTCCCTGTGATTCATGGGACTTTTGCCTTGCCTTTCCGAGGTTCTTTCCCATGATCCCACTTTTAGAGATAAAAAGTTTTAACTACTTTCTTGTTAGTACTTATTTTATACTGATTTAATTCGTGTGATTTATTGCTGTACCTGGAAGTTTCTATATTTCCCCCTGTTTGTGTGTCCCTGTAGTTGATAGAGGCAGATAGAGAAAAGTCCAGAGAAGAAGAAGTTAGATTAAGTCTGACTTATTTAGCTAGAATTGAATTCCGGAAAAGGAAGTTTGGTATCGATTTTTATCCACCAGATCCGACTACCCATTTCCAATTTAATGCCTGTTGGCTGATTGAGACGTGGGAGAGCACCGTGAATTCTTTTTCTTGTTAAAGTTTTAAATTTTCCTTTAGGCATGGAACCAATTATTCATGGTTCGAGATTGTTCTTGATGATAGAAGAAGGTGATGAATTACTTCAACAATGACAGCTTGTGTAGTTTTAGGGGGGCTGGATTTTGATGGAGGAGATGTCTTCGGCGGTTGCAGTGCCATTTAGAGTAGGTAACTCAGACTGTGATAACCCAACTATTAAAACCCATAGTGATATTACTAGGCTGAAAATTGATGGCAGACATGACAAGCTTGTTTACGAATACTGCAACCAAAAGTTCTGCGAAGTTTATTTCTGGTGGGGAGGATACCATTTGCGAAGATTCTGATAACGATAGTGTCATAGTGTCAGTGCCTACAGAGAATAGGAGTGAAGGGACTGGTTTGTTGGATATGATATCTGAAAATGAAAGCAATTCGGTTGCTAGTGATGTTGTAATCAGAGAGAGTGAGGAGGATGATTTGTTGTCTTTGGAGGGTGATCAAATCCTTGATAGTTCTTGTTCTTTTTCGGTGGTTAGTGATTGTAGCAGTATCTGTGGTGATGATTTGTTAGCCTTTGAGGGTACAACTGAGACAGAGACGTCCGGATGCTTAGATACTGAGATTATTGATAAAGTTACTATTGAGGAGGAGATTGTACTTATCAATAAAGGGGAAGAAATATTGAATGGACCCCTTGCTGTTGGAGTGGACCTTGAGGAAGAGATTACAGAGGGGTCTGCAGTTGTTATTCAGTTGCCTCTGGATAAAGAGTCAAGTGTAACAGTCATCCGCAGTGTCTTTGAGGTGGATTGTGTGCCCCTCTGGGGATTCACATCTATATGTGGAAGGAGACCAGAAATGGAAGATGCACTTGCCGCTATCCCTAGGTTTATGAAAGTTCCCATTCACATGCTAATTGGTGATCGAGTACGTGATGGCTTGACCAACTACCTAAGTCACTTGACAGCTCATCTCTTTGGAGTCTATGATGGCCATGGTGGTTCTCAGGTAGCTAGCTCTCTCTCTCTCTCTCTCTCACTCACACACACACACACCCCACGCCCACCCAAACCCCTGGGAGGTTCTCCGGTGGTTCTCCGGTAGTTTTCAAACTTTTTAGTCGTATGCTTGTGTTTCTGGAATTAAGTTGACTTCCTGAAGTTGGTTTTTATTCTTCAGGTTGCAGATTATTGTCGTGAACGTGTTCATTCTGCTTTGGCTGAGGAGTTACAACTTGCTATGGCCAGCCTAACTGATGGAACTATGACACACCATTGCCAAGAACTGTGGAAAACAGCATTTACCAACTGCTTTCTCAAGGTTGATGCTGAGGTTGGAGGAAAAGCTAGTCTTGGACCCGTGGCTCCAGAAACCGTTGGCTCTACTGCTGTTGTTGCCGTAATTTGTTCCTCTCATATTATAGTGGCGAATTGTGGCGATTCAAGAGCAGTCCTTTGTCGTGGCAAAGAACCCATGGCATTGTCCGTGGATCATAAAGTAAGAGACCTGCCTTTGCAGTTTACCTACTACTCAGCTTTCTTCACCTATCTTGTAAACTGAAATAGAATACTTCTTTTCGTTGACTTCAATGACTAGCCAAATCGCGAAGATGAATATGCAAGGATCAAAGCAGCAGGAGGCAAGGTGATCCAATGGAACGGGCATCGTGTTTTTGGCGTTCTTGCAATGTCGCGCTCTATTGGTATGGATTCCTAATAATTTTATTCCTTTCATCTGCGTGTTTCCAGAAAGCTGCCAATCCAGTGTCTTGGCTTATACCTTTCTTAAGCTCTTTTATTCAGCAATGTTACTGAAATAAAATTTCTCGACGAAGCTAACATATCAACACTAACTAGGAAAATTCTTAGGAAAAGTTACTAACCACAAAATGCCTTTATATCATTGCCGATCTTTCCCCTGGTTTTAGCATATTCTAATCACTGGACATTGTTATATACTTATACCTCACTTTCTTACATTGACTCTTCAAACTGCATGCTATTTTATTGGCGCCCTACACTTGGAGATATGTGCCCGACATGTCTTATTGGATACGCCACCTAGGGCAATATCTAATAAAACTCTTTTGTATCACTTTTCTTTTAAGATGCGAGAAGTGTCATCAGTTAAAATAATGTTCTTCACATAGGTTGACATTTTACCCTAGCAAAGAACGAAAAATAAAATCTTGGGCCATGGAAGTTGGATATCACACTTAGACACGTGAATGACCCCAACACTCTAACCAAGTCCATTTAGGAGAGCTCTGCCCAAAAAGAAAAACCAATATGTCTAATACTTGTAGATTTTGAAGTTGGAAGTCTATACTGAGATGGTTTGATACGATTAGTGATGAAATTTTTTATTCTCAAATCCTCAAGGTGTTGGACGTAAGAGCAGAATTTTCTAGCAAATGTTGAGGCATACTGACCTTTGATAAACGACAAAGCCCCAGACCTTTTTCCCCCTTTCCTATTTTCTTCAAGACTCAAATACTCAAGGTGTTGGACGTTAATTTTCTAGCGAAAGTTGGGGCATACTGACCTTTGATAAACGACAAAGCCCCAGACGTTTTTCCCCCTTTCCTATTTTCATCAAGAAAAACATGGCATTATTGTAATTGAGGTTACAGACTCTAAATTATTGGGATCAAGGGTATTGAGCATGTTGAAGACGAGGAATATGCCCAAAGAGCGATAGAGCAGTAATGCTGCTATTCTATACTACTCATGACTGCAATCCTGACGTACAGTTTGTTATCCAATTTTAACAACAAAAATCCTTGAATGTGGAGATTTCATATCCAGAGGAGGCATGTTATCCCTCTTTCTGTAAGGAAATAAAGGAAAAGAAAACGAAACATGAATTTGGGTTATAAGGATAGAGTATGGAGAAAGATATAGTTGTTCTCTTTTTCTTATGAAGCATCATAATCATAATCTCTTGAGCTTTAACAACCGAGGGATTCAGATGACGACATGGTTTAGGCTCCGAGTAGGACGTGGTTCATAAATTAGGTTGTATTGCCTTCAACTGTACTTAATTCATGCCGGTGGGTTTAATGATTTAGAGGAATGAGAAGACAACAATGGTGTTTTATTTGCTAAGAACTTCGGTTTGGGCAACACATGTGATGCATGGAACAATTGCCTTGCGCTGCTCAGTTGAAAGCATAGCTAGAGAGTTCTTGTAGAGCATGGGTTCATAAAGAGGATTGTGCCAGTTATAAATAAGTAGCTGACGCAACTGACTTCGAATGACTTATTTAACTTTTCTGGTAGTATGTGTTCCAAATTGCTACCTTAAAGCATCCGCTTTATTGAATCTGGACGTAAAGGCTGGAGCTTCTTAACCAAAGAAGATAAACAAGTTAATCTGCCGAACACTGACACAGTTTACCTAATTTAAGCTTTTTCAGATCTATTTATTTTGTTGTTGTTTCTATTTCTTTTTATATTGAGGGGGTTGTGGGGTTTGAAGTTTTAAAGAGAGAGAAGAAACAATTGGCTTTTGACAATAACAATCTACACTTAGAATAGTGCCTTCCAGACGATATATCATTTTTAGATTCCAAAGACAAATGGCTTTTATCCTGTTAGATTCAATGCCATAGTCTCCCTATCCGCTATGCACCTAAGTCTGTTATCTTCTGGGAGTTCATTACCATCATTTGCTCTCTCCCTCTCTCTGACACATGTAAACACACAAAGATTGTGATTTCAAATTCCGTTTGAATTCTGTGATTCAATTTTTTCATGGTAATGAAGTGAATCCATATCTTTTACCATATAAATGATTATAGTTAGGATTTGAATGCATGGCCTTATTTGTCTTGGTTTAAAGATGCTTTAATGCTTGCAAACAGTATAATATCTTCCAGTATGGACCCCAAGTTGCATAAATATATAGCTTTTTTAGTAATGTATGCCGAATACAAGTACGCTTAGTTTGATGAGAAGTGTTTGGTGATCTTATCAAGGTAACAGTTGAGTTATATACTATATTCTTAATTATACCACCCTGAGCGCTTCTTACTTGAGCGAATGTCACGAGGTAAACATTGCCTTGAATATGCTCTATCTTGAATGCATTGGGTATCGATCAGCAAGTTCCTTTGAACCGTGACAGCCTGATCCCCATTTTGTGCAGCATTCCATGGTCTGTATTTTTGTATGCATCTTCATTTTATGCTAGAGGCTTGTTTGTGGAGTGTTCCAGAAACTAACCTGTCATTGTGGCCTGTAGGTGATAGATATCTAAAACCCTGGATCATTCCAGATCCGGAAGTGATGTTCATTCCTAGAGCCAAAGAAGATGAATGCCTCATTCTAGCCAGCGATGGTTTATGGGATGTCATGACAAATGAGGAAGTGTGCGATATGGCTCGCAAACGGATACTTATGTGGCATAAGAAGAATGGTGCCACTCTTCCCGTAGAAAGGGGTGAAGGCATTGATCCTGCAGCTCAGGCAGCAGCAGAATGCATATCAAACCGAGCTCTTCAAAAGGGTAGCAAGGACAACATAACCGTGATTGTGGTGGACTTGAAAGCCCAAAGAAAGTTTAAGAGCAAAACCTAAAATAATTCATCCCTGTAAGAAATAAAATTAATGGTTAGCCCATCTGTTTTTCACCTGGGCTTTTTCTTGGGAGTAGCACTCTCTGTCTAGTATAGGAATATAGGCACTCTTCTCAAGTTCTTCTGTTGTAAATCTTTGCTGTTTCAAGTAGGACGACGGCATATGGGGCACTTCCGTGCTTAAAATCCTTGTTATGCCTCCGAGTTAAACGCTCTGTGAGGCTAATTTACAAATGAGTTAGCAAGAGCTGATACTATTGATCCATTGGTCTTAAGTATGCTAGGAGATTGTGATGAGCCTTCTATCATGTTGATTGAGGCGGCGATGGTGATGGTGGGGTGGTGGGAGTATTCCGCGGAAGGTTTAAGTAGTCTTCCCCACAAAAACTGGTAAACTAAAAAGACATTGCAATCAGGTTTGGATGCTTTAGACTGATCTAAATCAACGAACATTCTGAATCTAACTCCCTCAAAACAATTTTGATCTAAGCTTGAAGTGAATAATTGAACTTTTTTTCTTTATTTTAGGAGGACCTTAACACACAAGAAGTTGTTAGTCCATGTTGGTTACGCACCTTTGATGCTCTTCGATTCTGCCTTCGTGACACGTCAACAAATAGTCAATGGACAAAGTACCACACTACTATTTTGGTCAACTCGAAGTGCATGCCACAAGTGCATGTCGCGAATTTATCACTACGAATATTCTAAGTATTGGCATCTGTGTCCCGAGCCCTCCCCTCCATATTGTACCCTGTCAAAGTAAGGAACCATGACATATATGTTTGGGATTAGCGAGTCATCTCAGTCACCAATTTGATAAATGTTGGCTAATCGTATATTTCATTGTAGTTCTATGATTCAAAAAAATGACCTTTTGTCAAATAGAAGAATTGGGCTGAAAAAGATAATTACTATCTTAAGTTACACATTAAGTAAGAATTGAAAAGGCCTCGTTATCCTAGTTATCAACGCCAAGTAGAGGGTCTGAGACTTGGCTTCGGGGGGATGCTTTGTCGCAGTAGTCTGAGTTACAAAGAAGTGGGGTAGAGATAGAAGACGCCAGATACAGAGTACCAACGGCTAGACGGTAAGACCCGTGCACCTTAACTATAGCTTCGCAGTGACAACCTTGATCGAATGTGTAGGATAGGTGGCAAGTGGTGAGGACCTAAATCTTGTCTTACATCAGCCCTTTTTATCTGGCACCTACTATATGTGCCACCGCACTACTTCCCTCAAACGCAATTAAACAGTTTCGTAGTGTCAGATGTCCCTTGCACAACACTTTGTGACACCCCCTACCCCCTTCCCCCCACCATTTTCATTGAGCATGCCCCGGCATTGCAGACATCCCATCGTGCCACTTATATAATCACAGCCCAGGCACTCAATCACAGTGCCATGCCCTTGCTATGCCCTTGCTGCTCGTCCATCCCTTCATGGTCATCATGCACACCTCGCCTTGATCACTGAACATGCTTCGATCCACTCTTCAAAGTGTGCAGCATCCCTCAGGTAGTCGACTCCTCTGACACACTTCCTCAGGGAGCTCTGAGTGCTCCGACATAAGGACTCCTCTCCCGCTAGGTAGGCAATCCTTCGAGACACTATCTCTGCTAGGGAGCTCTGAATGCTCCGGCATGAGGGCTCCCCACCCGCTAGGTAGGCAACTCCTCGGAGACGTTACCTTGGCCCGTCTAGAAGGAAACTTACCAGGACACTACCTTGGCGTGCATCAAGTGCTCCAGCGCAATGACTCATCGCGAAATAGGGGATACTATCTACGTCAGTAACTCCAAGTGCTTCGGCATTAGGGCTTACCTCTTGCCAGGTAGGCGACACTACCTCGATGCGTCGAGTAGGCGACTCCTCCGTGACACTACCTCGGTGCGTCGGCTTGGCGACTACTAGGGACACTTTGACCCGATAGGCCATTCCTCCAAGACATTACCATGACACGCTCCAAGTGCTACAGCCTAAGGACTCATCAGTAGGATAGGTGACTCCTCCTGGACACTATCCAGGGTGTCTATATGACTAGTCTACATGCTCTGGCACTAGGGAGTCTTCATCACCACCCCTTGGGACCATGACCCCCGAGTTATTCCAAGACGGGAGCAGGTCTAGAGGGCATTGCGTCTAGTTTGATTGGCAGTTAGATGTTGGGTCATCCCGACCAAGGTTAATTTTTGTATGTCTCTCAACGCCCCTGTATGACTCAATAAGGGCTTTTGGACTAATGACTACATTAAAGGTGTCCTCTGTCCACACAGGTGTTATGTAGCCAACTTTCCTAGATAAAAAGAACAAAGTTATGGAGGGCAGGCAGAAACAAATGTGCCATCCAATAGTTCGGGGAACATTTCAGTGTTTGTGGCCCTCTTCGGTGAGGTGTCACTCCCAAGGAGCGCCACATATTGCTTGATGAGATCACCCTTTCAACCTCTATAAATAGTGGATTTGTAAATTCTCACTTTCTCACTCTACAATTTCAGAATTAGAGATTCTAGAGAGAGAAAGCTTTGGACCTTGACATCTGTACCGTGACATTTAGACCTTAGATTGGATAATTGACTGTTAAACTCTATTCGCTTTAGTCCTCATCCTTGCAGTATTATTACTCCTCAGGCCTTTATGGGAAACCTTGGTCCCTACCCATGCTCCATGTGTGCTCTTTCCCACGTTTGAACACTTAGCAGTGAACTTGATTGTATCCTTTGTGGAATCTTCACCCATACTACCAACCTACTTCATTGGCATCATTTAAGCGACTCTGCTCGAGAGGTGAGCATCGCAGTGTACTTTGTCCGTGTCTAACAGACCCAGCATATCATGCCTCAGCAACAAAGAACACCAGGACTACCAGCCAAAGCCTTAACCCGAGCATCCAATAGTAGCATCACCTCGAGGACCAAGAGGAGACCACTGGCGTTCTGACTCCAGGCTTCCCCCATCATGGATGCACCCAATGTTTTCCCCATCATTAATGTTGTAGTCCAATGCCTTGCTCCCACCATCACCGACCTGCAAGACTCTCAGTCATCTCTCGAGATCCTGGCGATGAAAATATCCATACAAGTCTTAACCGTGGTTGGTCATCTTTCAAGACTTTAGAGTGCCCACTCTGTGCCTGCCCAAGCTCTAGAGTTGGCCCCTGCTCAGATCTAGCCTTTAGTGTATGGGCTAGTTGTAATACCCCGAACCTTGGTATTTTTTGTCAGTTATTTTAGTTCTTTAGCGATAATTTTTGCACGCAACATTTAGCGTCAATTTGCATAAAAGATATTTTATTGACAACCTTTAGCGACAATTTACAATGCTCTTAAGTTGCAAGTTAATGAAGTGGGAAGAATGTAATGCCCAGAATGTTTCATTGGTCGATGAATTTTATTGTTAACCTTAATCTAAGATTAATGTGGTCTTTTGAAAAGAATGTGGGTGAGATGAGAACACTAGCTAAGTGTGGGGGGTCTTTAGAATTATTCTAACCTAGGGCAACCATATATAAAGGAAGTTTTAAGAGGGCAGCCGTCCTAGCAAATCTGCCACCCCCTTTATGTGAAGTCCAGAGAGGGAGGGAGAGAGAGAGAGAGAGAGAGAGAGAGAGAGAAGGAACAAGGCTAAGCAAAGGAAAATTCAAGGTAATGTAATCTATAAACTCTCTCTTTAATTTAGCCACGAATTTGGACGTTTTATAGGTATATTTGGTGTGGAATTGATAGCTTTCGGCAGCATTTGAGAAGAAGGCCGCTATAGAGCAGATTAAGAGTGGGTTAGAGTTTTTATCATATCTCCTTTATTTAAAATCCGATTAATATGATTTTACCCTTTCTGAAAACTTCATTGTGTTGTCTTCAACACTTTAGTTTTGAGTTTTCTTAGAATACCACGTTTGCACATTGAAAATTGATCTTAGAGTCAATCTACTGTAGAAATTCACAAATTTTGGTTTCTGGCAGCCACTTTGATTTATCATAAAAACTTATTTACTCATGGTATTTTTGTGAAATTTATATTTATAGAAACTTCAGAACGTTCTCTTCAAATTTTTAGTTTATATTTTTTTTTATTTTCATAGTATTTCGCTCCAAAATAATCATTGACCAAAAGTAGTCTGCACAGAGATGTGCTGTTTTGATCAGCCACTTCGATTACTGTATATAAGTCATAAATCATTGGATTTTTGTGAGATTTATATTTCTTAAAACCTTAGAAAGTGTACTTTAACTTTGTAGTTTTGAGGTTTTTTTATTCATCATTTTTCTTCCTCAAAAAGGTCAATCTCAAAACTAGGGTTTGCTGAAAAATGCTATGAATTATAGATTAGTACATTGCCCAAGACTTTTTAAGCCACTTCTAAGCATATTTGGGCAAAGTACAAAACTAAAACTACCCTTATTTTTGTGAATAATTCGATGTAGAAATTTATGGGATTTTTCTAAGCATGCGAAAGGTCTGAAATGACCTTATTTTATAAATAGGCTTTTGAATTGTTTGATATGCAAACAAAATTATTTTTAGCTGGAAATTTTATAGTAGTCTGAACACACTGAGAGGCTTAAGTGTCTAAAATTTTGTGGCATTCTAGAGCTGTTTGATATATTTTGAAAACAGGAGCATTAGCGCTCAATTTAAAGAGCGACTTAGGGTTCCGAGCAAAAAATTTCCCGAGAGGCCATTATGGTCCGAAAATCCCACTTAGCTGTTTAAAATAGTCTTTCTGGTTATATTGGCATATGTAACGGTATGTTTGAAGTCGAGGGGCGGTTTGGTAATTTCACTTACTTGAGGAAAACTTAATGCTTAGGTGTACTCGAACGACAATGAATAACATCCGTGTTAATTGTTATTTAGGTTTCGATAGATAAGAGTTAGGACTGGCTTTTGAACAAATACCAGAAGCAGTTATTCAGCGAGGTAAGTACTCCTGCCATATTCCTCCGTATATCATATTTTCCGTCTATGTATATGTATAAACGATTTATTCCAATTGGAAGTTTTAAAGACTTTCACATGCTATTTTTTTTTTGTAAATTGGTTTGATGAGAAAATGCATCAAAAATGCTATGGAATATTTCTCTGAGTAGTGTTTTAAAGTTGGCTTGTGTTGAAAAGGACGGTATTTCTGACTTGGTTGTTGTGCCCATATCCACGGAGAAAGTTGGATTGTGGGTCCTGGTTGACGGGACGATACGTTGATGTACAGTATCGTTGCTCGTGGTTCACCCTTGCGTCCACAATAATATTTATCCTAGGAAGGGGTAGGGATTGTGGGCCCTAGTCAGGGGGGCGTATACCCTGACCGAATAATATTTATCCCAGGAATGGATAGGGATTGTGGGCCCTAGTTAGGGAGGAATGTACGCTGACCGCAATGCGACACCCTTAACCCTGGTGACGTCACCGGGCTGAGTTATCGACCATAATCACATTCAAAACCCTGTGCTGAATACAGAGCAATTACATCCTCGTACTCACAAATCATTAACAGACGCTCCAAAATGCGTCGTTACAAAAATTTTCCTTACAAACATACATCATACTGCAGCGGAAGACTCTCAAGTCTCTGAACAACATGAATATTTACAACCTAATATACGACTGTAGTCGTAGGATTCTTAACAACCGATCTCCGGCTCAATCTTTACCTCACACAACGCATCCCCTTGCTCAACTTTTCTAACTTGTTTCTCTTCCCTTCTCTAGAGGGTTCTCTTTATAGCCTGCACAATACAACATGAGGAATGAGCGCAAATCGCCCAGTAAAGACAACACGAGGAATATCATGTTCAAATGATTCTAAAGACTCGGAGGAATGATAATCATCTCAACGATAGTAATGAATCAAGAGTAGTCGATAAATTTCAGCATCAACATAACTTGTCAAACGATAATTTTTCTTTCGTTAGACTGAGCGGCTTTAAGGCCCAACAAAATAGCATTACTGCCACCTCCTCATGGATTGACTGACTGACTGACTATGCAAGTGAACACTAAAACAGGAAATCGAAAAGATAAACATCAACAAAATACAAGTCATTAAAATCATCAACATCGAAAGAAAATCAAATGCAATGCAACTCAGACACAACAGACTAGACTCGACCAGACATGACAGACTCGACTCGCGCGCCCTACATCCTCTTTGCCAGTGATCATGTTTCACAGGCCACCCTCCTCATATTGATGTCCCATCTTATGGGATGTTCATCTCAGTCTCAAGTAAATAGAAGAGACACCGTCAACAAGCAGGGAACTCGTTTAAAGTGCTTTCCCTAACCACGTTACAACCAAACAACAAGACATCATCAACGGGGTAGACTAAGGGGAAATTTATTCCACCTTATGTCATCAACAATACAGCTCAACAAGGAATACCGGATCAGAAGATCAACCGGTGTTCAGACCCAACAACATGAGTTCAACATGACATCATCAACAGGGCGGACTTGGGAAAAGATTATCGCAAGCCCTCAACAGCATTCTTACATAAGAGAAATGTCGACTACCAATAAGTGTCGACATTTCACAACAACGCGCAACGACCTCAACAACATCATCATCAACGACATGGCGGACTCAGGAGAAGTTTGCCACAAGTCCTCAATGGTGTACTCAGAGAGAAGAGATATCGGCTATCAATAACTGCCGACATCTCACAACAGTCACACGATAACCCCTACGCAACATCATCATCAACTTTAGGTATGCTAATCAAATCGAACCACAGCATACAAGGACACACATCATCCTTATTAAATTCTATCAACAAGTCGGACTAAGGGAATTATTCTACCATAAGTCCTCAACAGCACAATTCAAATATGCATATACCGGTCACAATGACTACCGGTGTCCAATCATAACGGCAAAAATGCAACAACACGTCATCAACATGGTATGCTAATCGAACAATGAATTAGCATATCAAACCACATTGTCCTTACCTGATTGGCTTATAGCCGAAGCACCTCGTAATCTTTGATCGCAACAAGCTGCATCACCTAGTCAAATAATACTCTGCTCGTTAGACTTCATTCAACATATACACACTCCTTATTCTACCCCTACCCCTTTAACCGCTCATAGCATCTTACGATAGCTAGTTAATTCAATCCGATAATCGGATCCTTAATCTAGCCTTATCGACTTATTATCGATAAAAACCCTCATTTTAGACATACTATCACTATTCCTCACTTCCGACCCCTCCGAACGCTAAATTATGCGCATTCTCAAAAATTTAGCGCCAACATGACAAATTATCAAATTACCCCCTGATGGCCGCTACATCACCAACACCTCAAAATCGCGTTTTAAAACTACTTTTTAGATGTACTGCATAATTTATAGGCCAAATATTCTCTCAGAAAATTTTAAAGAGAAAATTACCAAAATACCCCTCTAGCGGTCATCGCCCTAACAAACATCTCAAAACTACTTTAAAATAACTTTTCAGGTGTCTTACATCCCTTTCTGGACTAACAAGTCCTTTGAAAAACTTTACTGAGAAATTTACCAAAATACCCCTCTCTGGGTAGCAAATTACCAAAATGCCCCTGAGGATTCCCGGCCTCAGAAAAATCTCAAAAGTGCTTTAAAACTCTATTTTAGGCCTCCTGGATTCATTCTTGAGCTAAAAACTATTTTACAGAATTTTCGTCCAAAAATCCCGAACCGGTGTCCCAACCGAGCGCTTAAAAGCTTGTTCGGCCAAAAATAGCTAACGACTTCGGAATGACCTGAAATCTTGGGAAATGGAACATCTAATTATTATTGAGTTCTCATAAAATGTTTGAGCAAAACGACGTTCGTTTGATATTTTAAATTTCACCATAAAGTTCCAAACTTTCCGCGTCCGTTCACCCTCTTCCCAATCTTGGAAAAATATGAAATTTTTCCACGATAGAGATCTCCTAAATATAACTAGGGTCTCTTTTTTGTACTTTGTCTAAATAGGCCTTGAGATATTTTTAAAAATTCGAATTAGAACCTGTATATTGAATCTTCACTTTTGCGACAATTACATCTACTATTCAAATCATCACACACACTAACACACCTTGAGCGCACACACAAGTCTTCTTCCTCCTTCAGCCCGTCACACACCTGGGCACACTCTTCCCCCAATCCCACATGAATTTCTCATTAGTTTAACATTATAATCACTCGGTTATATCAAAAATTACACATGAACACCCTAACTCCACTTAATTTACACAATTACACCGTATAAATCCATATCCATATCCACCCGAAGAACATACACTCACACAAATACATGTTTACTGTGTAATTTCATCCAAAAATAACCCAAATGAAACCCACAATTTCTTCACAATTAATGGTTCGAGATTGAGAGATTACCCCGTTAGCGTTTAGGATTTTTTTTTCTTCTTCTTTCTTCCTCTTCTTCTTCCCCTCCTTTTCTTCTCTGTTTCTGTTTTCTTCACAGGTACTATTCACGCCCAGCTACTGTTCACGAGTTTCCCTTAATTCCACTTTCCACCCCAACAAATTTTATTTTATATTTTTACTTTCTACATCTTATCCTCCTTTATTTTATTTTTTTAATACAATTTAGTCAGCTTAGTTTAACCAAGAAGGGCCACGATTCAGCTGACTCTCTCCAATTGTGACACCTTTTACAACTTTCAACAATTTTCAACAATTTGCACTTTAGTCCCTCAAGTTTTCAAAATTGTATTTTGACCCCTCGACTTTGAAAAAATTATAATTTGACCCCAAAGTCACCATAACCCTCCATGTAACCCCCTAACACCTCAATTATCATCAAAAGAAGGCTACTTAGTAAAGATATGTATCACATTCATCATATTTTCCAAAATTACACTTTTGCCCCTTAACTTTTTAAAATTACACTTTTGCCCCTTAACTTTCAAAAATTACATTTCAACCCCAAGGCCACACTAACCCCTTATTTTGCTCTTTAACACTTGATTATCACCAACATAATGTCATTTAATAAAATAATCTCTCATTAATTAATCAAACTCGCGATTAGATTAATTTTTGGTATTTTTCGGGGTATCACACGCAACATACCTAAGTTATGATGAACTGTGATAGTTGTTAATGAGCTTTCTTAATGTCATGCCTATGCTCTGAAAATATTGAATGAATTGCTTTCATAAAGTATATATGTATAGTATCTTCTGTGAAAATGTTTACCAGTTTTTAATCGATGAGAAACCATGGCATGCTTTTATAAATCTCAAAACCTATTTAAGGAATGTGGTATGTGTACTTACTGGGCCCCAAGCTCTCTCTTTTATAAATGTTTTCAGGTGATTATCTAGATGGAACCGGCACTGATGAGGGCCACGGGGATGTAGCTATGGTAGACGACTGCTAGAGGAGTTGTAATCCTCTTAGATTATTTAATAAATCATTTGGTGGAGTGCTAGTACTAAAGTTGTAATTTGAGATTTTTCGGTCCACCGGATTTAAAATGACCCATGTTAGTTGTTAAATAAAGAATGCCATTGGAGATTCATTGAGAAATTATAAGCGTGGTTTTAGAAATATTATTAAGGATATAGATTTAAGTTACTTGGTTATAAATTATTAAGGATGTAGTAAGGCCTGACAGAGCCTTGGGTGGATGTTCGAATGGGCCTGCGACTGGTCACGGACCTAGCCCATGGGCTCACCCGTGAGTTCGGGTTGTGACACTAGTTTTGGACACCACTAAGGTCCCAATGTCACAATTAGTGTTGCTTTGGTCCTCTGGGTCCTCTGTAGTAAGACCCGCGGCACCTCTATTCGTGGTGCTCGGCGTGTTCGCCACAGCACCAACACTCATGCATCTTACCCATGCTCAAAGTACCTTAGAGACTCATGAATCTATTGAGATAGAACCCAACCTGAAAATAGATGACCGGCACCAGAACATATTCATGCCCTTGAATTACTCTAGTTGGCCCTTCTTGAGCACAACCTGCTATCGCCGACATTACTTCTGTGCAAAACACACCCCAAGGAGCTGCCCTCCTCCATCTCACCCCCACCACTAGCTCTTATCTTCCACGTTATCCATCTAATGCATTGAGTCACCCTGTCAGGGGGCTCAAACGCCAAGATCATCCCTATCGGACACAAAGCCATACCATTATATACTCCGTATGTCACCAAGCATGAACTGGATGTTATCCTTCACTGTTTCAAGGTAGTGTCCTTGCCTCAATCTTCTTCTAGACTATCTAGTCATGCTTCTTATTATGGATATCTTACTATTAAGCTTTCCTCTATAAATTTTAAGGAGTGAACCTTTACCCTGTGGAAAGGTAGACAAGGCAATGCCCCTGAGCACCTTACCTATTTTGCTGGCTCTCTAGAGCACTACGAGGAAGATGACACTTTGAAACTCAGAGGATTTCACAAATCCCTGATTGGCCTCGCCTACTCTTGGTACCACCAAACCCCCGACAAAATTATCCACTCCTGGTCTAACATAGTCTAGCTCTTCTTGACAAGTTTCACCATGAGGTGGAGTGAGTGACCATTTTTTACATTACCAGCATCCACTATAACCCTAGAGAGTTACCTGAATGCTTATATAAGACGACTCCATCTCAAGTGCCTATAGTGCACTGACTTCAGTAAGGATGTGACCGTTTTACCAATTTGCATCAAGAATGTGAGACACATTTACAAGGTCTACCTTGAGAATCTCAATCTTAGATTTTGGGGTCATCTCAAGGAAGCTGCACTGCAAACCTAGGACTCTGTTGGCCCCTCAAGGACCTTAAAGCCTTAAGTTTAGAATGCCCAAATTGAAAATGGTAGTCAAAGGGAGGGGAAAAGTGCCCTGATAAGGCAATTAGAGCCTGCCCTAGAGTAGCCTGGGACTTCTACACTATCAAAGAGCTTCCTAAGGAGTGGATCAAGGACAATTCCATAATCGTTCCTTTTATTTATGGTGAGCCTACCTAGGAGGATGTAGCAAAGCCCATCCCTGCCCTTATCAATGGATTGTTAGTTATGCCCTCAAGAACTGTATAGGTTTCAACTTCGCCTATGTTAGAAGGATTGCATATAAAGAACTCAAACTCTGAAGAGCAAAGGCCTGTGCCCCACCCGACCAAGCCCTCAAGAACTGTAAGGGTTCAACTTCACCTATGCTAGGAGGATTGCATATTAAGAACTCAAACTCTAAAGAGCAAAGACCTGTGCCCCACCCGACTAAGCCTTTGTTTGCTCTAGTGCTTTTTCTACACTTGAATGTTTTTTCTTTCATTTTGGAAACCCTTTTGTGCAAAGGCACGTTGCATAGCTATGTTATTAATTCAGAGTTTCCATCTTCAGACTTTTGAAGTTTCAATTTGCTCATGCACGAGGATAGTGGAACCAACTTTAAAAGCACAACTTATTCCCTTAAAGGCTTCCCCTTCCACTGTCTATCGATACTCCCAGGTTCCTCAAGCAAGCCAAGGTCTTCATAGCTCACTTGGCTTTGGATAATGACTTGATAGGTGGTGAGTGAGGTGGCTTGAGCCATGCTACTAAGTATCAGCTTAGTTTGTGAACATCGAGCCTGACCTACATGTTACTACGCTAGAGCATGCACACAACATGTTTTACTGAAGTCAAACCAGAGCCAAGTGACTGAGAAATTGCTCGTTCTCACTTGGCCTCTGTGACTCACTTTTTGCCATGCCAGGTTCCTCTTGTCATCACCTCAGCTCGACCACTATGAGGTCTCTCTTTCTCTCTCAGCTCAACCCCTATGGTCGTGCACTAACCCTAGCCTTCCCTCTCAGCACACAGACTGAGCTCAACTTTTCCCATCAGACCCTCCCCTCCTGGGCCGATGTTAAGGGTGGTTCAAAAAAACAAATACAAATCTGATTTGGGCTAACCCTACAGCCTGACTCCCATTTTCCCCTATCACGGTGAAGCTCTTCTGCCATCGCCACCTTCTTTTTCTCCATTCATCTTCATCCTCTTTCTCCCACCCCTTCTCCCAAGCCCAACCACCTCCCCACCTGCCCCACCTATTTTTCTCATTCCACCAACACCCCAAAACCACCCCTACCACCATGCCCAGCCCCGACCCTCCGCAGTCATCCTCCCTCTTCTAACTTCTTCCCCAGTCTTCTACCTCTCTCATACATGTGCCCCCTCAACCCAAGGCACCCTATTCTTGGCCCAAGGCTCACCCTCCCTCACCATCGCTCACCACACCTGACCTCTTCTCGACCACAGAAACCTCGACCCGAGCTTCGCTCTTCTTCTCCTTACCTTTTTTTCATCCATCTGAACACCCCACTCATAAATCTTAGGCCTGATCCCCTCCCTCTTTTGCCTGAGGTACCCCTTCTTCCTCTCTCCTCTCTCCTCGAGCCGCCCACCACTCCTCAACCAGCCACCACCGAACCCTAATTCGCTTCTTCCACTTCTTCTTTCTTCATTCCCCTTCCCCAAGCCCCAAACCCCTGTCCCCTATCCAATGGCAGCATGCATCGCGTACGTCACACCCATTGTGTGCCCTTCCTTGAACCCCAAGCTCGTCATGCACTGTTTTTCGTGCCTGCTTCGCTGAGATGCCCTTTCCACATTACATGCCTTTAGCACTACACCTATAGTCGTGCCCCCACACCATGATCCCAAGCGTCCAAGGACTCAATAGGTGGTGCGCGAGGTGGCTCAAGCCATGCTACTAGTTAATTTCTTACTAAGCGAGATTCACGCCAACACACTATAAAAAATTTCCAAGTGTGGACTAGAACGTATTCATGTGCTAAGTGCCTAGATTGCTTTTCTACACCTATTGCATGCAAGGGGATTATGTTTCCAGCCCTGCCTGACTAAGCACCTTTTATCACTAGCGGGTCCAGCCTTTGCGACACGACAAAAAGTCGAGTTCGCTACTAATCTAGTCAACCCGGAGGGCACTTCCCAAGTCACATGTCGCGCCTCCATCACTAAAAACATTGTATGTGTTGGTATTAGTGCCCTGGTGGCTTCCCATTGGGAGTTGGCACGAGCCCCTCCGTTGGGGATGTCAGCCAAAGCCTCTCTTTGGAGGACGTTTGCTGCTCCAGCGGTCTCTCTTCTCCTTTGAGGGCTCCTTGTTTGCCCCTTGGTCTTTCCTTTCCTTGGGGAGCTCATTGCACCATGACTTCCATCGCCACGCCCAAGTGCCGCGATGATGTTCCCAAAGTACTACTTCCCTCGGTCACGCTTATACAATGTCCTGTGTCATATGCCCTTGGAGAGCACTTACTGATCACGCCTATGTGCAATCTCCACTGAACGTGCCCCGGCATCGCACATATCTAGCCAAACCCTGTGCTACCCCGTTTATGCTTGACACTATATCATACCGCCACGCCCCCAGTGTTGGCTCATCTATACCACACACACCTTGCCTTGATTATGCAACATGATTCGACCCATATCTCCAGACTTTGCAGCATTGCTTAGCTTAAGCGACTCTTCCGGGACACTACCTAAGGGAGCTATGAATGCTCTGGCTTGATGATTCCTCTCCCGCTAGGTAGGCGACTCTTTTGGGACACTACCGTGGTGTGCTTTCAGTATTCTGACACAAAGACTCATCATGGGGTAAGCGACTCTACTATCTTCTTCAGGAAGCTCCGAGTGCTCCGGAATGAGGACTCCCTTCCTGCCAAGTAGGCGACTCCCTTGGCGACTCCAAGACACTACCTCGACCCATTTGGTAGGTCACACCTGGCAGTTAGGCGTCAGGTCTTTACCACCACTATTAGGTTCCTTGCATCTTTCAATGCTTCTCTGGGACTCAATGAAGGCTTAGGAGTGGTGGTTAGATTGTAACACCCGGATACTTTTCGGATTTATTTAAAATTTTTAGGGGCAAATATATTTTTAGCATCATATTTTAACTAGCAATTTTTAGTGACAACTTTCATATGCAACTTTTAGTGACGATTTATTTTCTTAACATTGATGTACTTAGTAACAACTTTTAGCGACAAAAATAGTGAAGCGGGGTCATGTAGCAAAACCATTAAAATTATTCTAGCACAAAAAATTTATCGTTAATATTTTAGTTTGGACCATTTTGCAAATATATAAAAGTTTTAGGTAAAAGTTAAGCGGGTAATGAGAGTGTAGGGGGTTTTGTGAATTTTTTCTGTTAGGGTTTTATATATATTTCAGTATTCCTTAGGCAGTCGTCCAAGGCTTTTATTTCAAGTTTCATCGGCCCACCTTGAGAGAGAAAGAGAGAGAGATATGGAGAGAAAGAACAAAGAAAGGAAGGATCGAAGGAGTTTTCAACGCTCGAATTCCTTTCCGGTAAGTTTTTTTAAGTCTTTCCTTGTCCTTGATTGATTTTAGTTTAAAGGTGTAGGGGATAGGGCTGCCAAAGTGATCAAGTTTGAATTATTTTGTGTTGCTTTTGTAGTTCTAGTTCGATTGTCTAGTTTGGTAAAATTGGTTTTAAGTTGATGTTTACTGGATTAAGTGCATGATTAGCGTGATGAGTTGTAATGAGGGTTTAGCAACAAGCAGTTTAGCAAATGCTTAAGTTGGAACAATGGTGCTACCTCGTTATGATTATGGAGGATGGCCAGCGCGTAGTTCTGCCTATGGAGTTATGGAGAAGTATTTTGGCCTCTGGGCTAGTTTGGTTTGCCTTGTTATCCTGGGTTTTTGGATGATGTTTCGGCCGGATATTTGATATTAGGTTAGAGTGCTTAAGGATTGGATTTATGAAAGTATGATTGCGGCATGTTTGAGCCTATGTATTGTAAGCTCAGTTGTTTACTTGTTTTCTTAGTGGTTGCTGGGTTGGTTCTGGAGTTAATGATTGGGTTTGCGTTTCAAGTTGAATCCCATTTAACTTGAGGAGGTGAGTTATGGACGTACCACCATGATTGGATTTGTTCGCTTCATGCTGTTCACTTGACATATGTTTTTGGTTGATAATGGGCTTTCAAGGTGAACACCTTTTATCACGAATAGGGGAGTTTGTGATGGTGGGCAAAGAAGAACATGAAATGGAAGGAAAGGAAGAAACAGAGAAGAACAGTAAATAACATGTCGTGAGTGTAGTGCAGCCATGATGTGTGTAATGTGGGCTGTGTAGGGGATAAAAGAGTGCATAGTTTGCAGCTGGAAGTAATTATGGCTATTTATGGATTTTCTTGTATTTAAAGAAATTATTTTAATTAAAAAATATTCAAAATTTCAGAAAATTAATGTACTTTTTATAATGTTATAAGCTATAAAAGTGTTTATTTGTAATTTATTACAAATTTTGGGATATCATTACGCGTTAGGGAGCGTACAGTGTTTTCGGCTAGGTTGGTCGTGTGCGGGAACCGTTTTGAGTTGAGCAATTTCGGAGTTAAAAGTGAGCATCATTTGGGTAGTTGATATTAGGTTTATAGTATTGTAGTATAGATTGTGTTCTAACATATGGAATGCCAATCTAGGTTTGTTCAGAAAATATTGATCGAGGTTGGTAGCATCGCTTAGCTTGGACCAAAGTAAGGAATTCTATCCGAACCCTATATCATCGTTCTGATTTTAAATGCTTTATTATAACAGTTGTACAGACTACATTGAGTGTTGATTTTTATGATTGATATAAAAATATTCTTACTCTGCCCATGAAACCTTAATTTGAACCGTTTAGCAATCGTTTGAAATTCTGATTCATACTTATCTGTTTATTGACTCAATCATTGTAAAATATTTTCAATTCTATTTATTGCTTCTCAATGTTGACACGAGTTAGTAATCTGAGAGTTATAAGGATGGTCTGTATTGTGGAAGTTATAAGGTTGGTTTGTTGGTTGGGATAAACTAGTACCTAAATGGACTAGTTAGTGTACATATGCATATGTAAATCATATCAAACACTGCCCGGGTGGCTTTGCTATATTGTACTGCTCATGTTCAATGTTTTCCTTGTATGTTTTTATTGCACCTGAAATGTTTTGAATTATTATTGAATTAAGGGATCGAGTTGATACTCGCCCTGTGTTTAAATCGAATTGCTATGAAGCCATCAAAAACAAAATCCCTTGGAAAAAAGTTATTTGAATTGAATTTAAAATCATTTGTATTGTTTGTCTATATTGAAATGTTGCGTTTTACTTGGAAATACTCTTAAAAATTTTCACAGACTTTATATGAAAAACTCATCCGAATCGCTTTGTTGTTTAAATCTTTGATTGACCTTACCGGGCTCTCAAAAGCTCACTCTCCTTTGACTTCCTTTCCATAGGTGATAGCCAGCATTAGGTTAAGGTTGCCAGCATCGATTAGAGTCGAGCATAAGGAAGTCAATTTAATTTTTAGTATTGATCATTAAGACCCCTACGCGGGTAAACTTCTCTAGCTTGTTGGTTAGATTTAAATTGAGTTGAGTAATTGTGATGATTAGAAGCTCTGACATAGGTTTTCATAGTTAGTTATTTGAAATCAAGGTTTTTATCTCATTAAGTAGTGATTATTTCAACGCTCCGGGAGTTCGAGGTGATAACGCTCTGAAAAAGTCTAGGTGTTAAAGCTTCGGATTTTCGGGGTGTTACATAGATCAAATGTGTCTCTGGCCACAATGGCATTGTGTGACTCAACCTTCATAGATAGGAAACTTGCTTAAGGCAGTCAGATCAAATATGCAATATGATAATCTGAGGATCACTGGCATTGTGGCCCCTAGGCGAGGTGTCACTCCCAAAAAGTGCCATGTGTCACTTAATGGTAGGGATGGCGATAAGATCCGTAGCCGACAGATCCCCGCCTTGCCCTGATAGGAGCAGATCATTTTGACTTTGACCGGATTACAGGGAAGATATGGTTTTTTTTAAAAAAATCCACAATGGGTTATGATCGGGTATGGTATTTCATCCAACCCGCGCCCAGTACCCTCTGACATAGATTTTCTTAGGTAGTTATTTGAATCGAGGTTTTTATCTCATTAAGTAGTGATTGTTTCAACACTCCGGGAGTTCGGGGTGATAACGCTCCAAAAAAGTCTAGGTGTTAAAGCTTCGGATTTTCGGGGTGTTACATAGATCAAATGTGTCTTTGGCCACAACGGCATTGTGTGACTCAACCTTCCTAGATAGGAAACTTGCTTAAGGCAGTCAGAGCGAATATGCAATATGATAGTCTGAGGATCACTGGCATTGTGCCCCCCTTGGCGAGGTGTCACTCCCAAAGAGCGTCATGTGTCACTTGATGGTAGGGATGGCAATAAGATCTGTAACCGACGGATCCCCACCCCGCCTTGCCCTGATAGAAGCAGGTCATTTTGACTTTGACCGGATTACAGGGAAGATATGGTTTTTATTTTAAATCCACAGCGAGTTAGGGTCGGGTATGGTATTTCATCTAACCCGCCCCAGTACCCGCCCTGCCCCTGCCCCTGCCCCGGCCCCGGTATCTTAACCTTATACATCTTTTAATCATAGCCGTCCATCCCAACATATATACAATTTCCTTCCTAACCCTAATTTCTATTCTCTCTACCAACTAACCCCCGCTGCTGCAGTCCAGTTCTTCCTCTCCTTCTCAGCGACTCTGCCGAGGTTCCCCGCCGCGCCTCCTTCTTCTCTCCCTCTTCCCCTACTCCACGAACCTCCTCACCACTTCACATGCCCATCGTTCATGACGCTGGAATAGAGATATCATCCAAGGCCATTGATCGGTCCTAACAAATGATGTATGAACAGGGAAGCGATTAGTTCTGGGAGGCTACAACCACCTTGAAAACAAATCCCAAAAAAGGCTTCCTTATTCAAAAATCGTGAAACTCTTAAGTTGCGAGTTTGTTGTGTGGTGTACTAGATCTAGTTTACAGATTCCATAGATTCTACAATAGTCCGAAACAAAGAATAAGAAAAAATTCGAGAACAAGTCAACAAATCCAACAGGACCAACACAAGTTACACAACACATAATTTCAAAATTCCACTAGTCCAACAGCAAATTCAGCAATATATATAACATCCAAATGCAAAAAAATACTATCCAACAATAATAACATCCACCACAAATCCACAATACTGCCCAAATCCAAATCCACCTTCCCTCCGCCACATCAATATACTTGAATCATACATCAATATACTTGACAAGTTGACATGAAACTCCATTGCAGCCAATATACTTGACATGAACATGTACTAAAAAATGTATAATTACAGAACATTTCAGAACTGATGGTATCTATGTAGTACATGATTTTAACCTAAACCATATATGATTCAAATAATGGATCAGAAGTAAAACAGAAAACATTCCAAACCCCTGTAAGTTCAACCACTAAATGCTAAATTTAAAGCCACAACAAAAAAATAAATCATCCACGTGAACTTCCTACAACTACAAGTATAAAATGCAGAGCACACAAAACGCACGAAGAAAATGTACTGAACACAAATTTTGAACACAAATATGCAGCCCGAGAGAAGACAGACTCTTCTTTTCACACAGAATTAGATCACCAATTCAGACATTCAGTATACATGTCTACCGATTCAGTATTCAATTATTCATATATACAGTCATACAGAGATGTCCATGCTCGTTTTGGCAATGAAATGGCATGACCACTCTATTAGATTACACCCAATATCAGTCCATTAAATCAGTCTTCTGCGCACAAAAGAATGAAAAGATACAGGTATATTCTATATACCGTATGGACTATGGCATATGCACAGATGACAGATCACAGATGTATGAAATGAAAGTGATACAACATTTGAGAAATCGACTAACCTTCCAGGTGGAGTTCCGTGGAGTACGGCGTGAACAGCGGCGGTGGACTGACGGCTTGAACAGCGGTGGTCGACGCTGCTACGGCAGTGGTCAGTCGGTCTGGATATGCCGATATGGCGTCGTGCCTTCTCGTGAGTCGTGTGAGATGGGCTGGCGTCCGACGAGTTCACGATCAGTTGCCAGGCAGATCTGAGATGAGCTGACGGGACTAAGTGACTGATGAGTGATGACGGAGGGCTCTGTCGCCAACAGATGTGGTGTTGCCGTGTTGGCTTGCGACGGTGTGAGAACTGAGAGTCTGAGAGTAAGAAACGAATTTAGGGCACATATTTTTCCCTTATATACTTCAAAAATAACGGGTAATTTCGGGTTACCCGAAATCCGACCCGAACCTACTCGAAAATTACCGGTCGGTTCGGGTACGGGTCAAATTTCTGTAGGTAGTGAAAATAGCTACCCATACCGGGATTTTGGACCGGGTACGGTTCGGGTAACGGGTACGGACATCATTTTGCCAGGTCTAACTAGATCTAGATTTTCTTGCATCTAGTTGGGTATGTTAATGTTCTACGGTGATTGACGATGGTGTAGTGACCGCCGATGGCTTCTGGTTCGGCGGTCATGGTTTTAGGATAAAAATAAGTTATTTCAGGGCAGATCAGGGCGGGATAGGATATTTTAATGGTCCGCCAGAATCGGGATGGTATCCCCTTTGCTTGACTTGACTGCGGAGCGGGGCGGAGTCGGATTAGTTTATTGGGCTACCGGGGCGAATACGAATTTCTTAAGATCCGCATCTGACCCGCCCCATTACCATTCCTAGTTGATGGCATAACCCTTCCAACCTCTATACATAGTGAACTTTGAAACTCATTTTGGGACCATTCAACTTATTTGCAAAATCTCACTTCTCACTTTAGAAATCCAGGAATTAAGGATTCTAGACAGAAAAAGGCAGTGGACTGCGACTCTGACTTAATATTCTAGCTTTGGACCTTGACATTTGGACCTTAGCTTGGACTAGTGACTCTTGGATGTGTTCACCTCAACCCTCGCCCTTGCAGTATTGCCACTCCTTAGGCTATCTGGAAAGCCTTGGTCTTTGCCCTTGCTTCTCGCTTGCTCTGTCCCAAATTTGGATGCTTGGCAGCTAACTTGGACTATATCATATGTAACACCTCCACACATGCTATGAATTTACATCCTTGGCATCACAAGTTATAGCTAATGGATTTATCATAAAAACTGATCGACATTGGACCACAAACAACCTACCGAACCTATAAGCCTAGATTGATTACAAGTAATCAAGCTGAACACCATGTAACAACTTGCACTTTCGCCTGACTTTTTGTAGTCTATTATGATGCCATGACACTCAGCCATGAAATTAATGTCAAGGTAACAGACTTTATGGATCCAAACAATCATGAAAATAATACATGTTTTTCTTCTTCTCTTTTCGTAGACTATTATAAGTTACATGTAAATAAAGTAAAGGAGCTTAAGTAGCAAAACCTATAGCAAGTTTGACATTTTATGCCTTCCCTTTTTTGTTTTTCGCAATAGGATCCCTCAGTCAACCGGTGTTAGGGCTTCCATCATTCGAAACACTATCCTAAGGAGGGCAGTTTCGGTGGAAGACTCTAGATCTTTTCGGTTGGAATTTTCATAATTCGAAAGAATGGAAAAGCAACAAATTACTTTTTAATGACAAATTCAGCTGTAATTAATGTTTTACAAGCAAATTCTTAGCACCAGAAAAAGAAAAGAAAAGAAAAGAAAAGAAAGTACTCCTTTCATCATCATCATCATCATCATCATCACAATATAAAAGTCTAAGATGCAATTTTCCTTTGTCCTACAATAAAGGTTGTCAACATATAATTAATTCATGTTAATCATCGCTTTTTCAAAACTAGCCCTACTACTCTTAACATGAGTGACTTTTGGTGTTTCTGTCTAAGGGCATAAAAGATAGAACTTACTCACTAAGTTTTACTTTCAAAGAACAATTAACTACTTCCTCGTAAAAGGTTGGTATTCCGAAAAGACTATTATTTTAGGACAATGGGAGTATTGATCATTGTGAAAACCAACACTGCCACCACCGCACCAATCACTCGTGACCAAGACTAGCTAACCCCCCCCCCCCCCCCCACCCAAAACCAATCACAACCCAATGCAATTCTTTAGCACTTGAGCATAAATTTTGAGAGAGGTTTTCCTACTTAAGCAAAAATTTCGCATGCATAAACTCCATTCCATAGATCTCTGATCTTCGCCTTCAAGTAGTAAAAAGCGATTGGATCCTTCACCCACAACAAATCAAAAACTCGATGCTACCAAACTTGCGTTACCAATAGCAGACCAGTAGGCTGCACGTTGTTCACCTCTAGAGAAAACACCTAGGATAGTTTTTGACATGTAGCCAGGGTGGAACATAAAAAAGTGAGGAAAAGGAGGCCAACTACAAACATAGCGAACTACATGTTCAGCAATCTCCTGGTATTATGGAGGTGGCCGGAATTGCTACCGGTGGACCCACCAAATACAGCTAACCCACCACGCACCAGGGAAGACGGCAGTGGTGGCGGTGAGGAGGGGTTGTAGTTCTTTTGGTTTAGAGAGAAGTGGTAGGGAAAGTAGTTGGGGAGAGAGTTGTTTTAGACAAGGAGACCTGACTATGTGCCGGTCCTTGTCAAAAACTCCAATGTTCAAAGTGAGGCATTATTTGTATTTTATTTTTATGCACTCTACTACATGCTTAGTAATATCGATATGGTCACTAGAGTTTTTTGCAGAAGGCCCAAAAAAAAAAAGTCTTTGTCCGCCTCCCTTTCATCTTACGTCTAGAAAAATAGATTGAATTGGACAATAACGCACCTTGAAAAAATGCTGGTACCATTGATAACAACAAGATATTCCTCGTCATATGCCTTAGGAACCATGAAGAACCTTCGAGAGCAACACCATTTAGAGCAAAAAAAATTTGCTGCCAACTATTTTTCCCCTCACGGCAATCTACTCGTCTTATATGAACCAACCAGTGCTTATTTCGTTGGGGTTTAGTCTGTTACTCTGTGCAGCTCCTCAAAGCCTAGGGCTCTCTGCTCTGATCCTGACAGAGATGGGATCTCAGAGAGAGATTGCTTCATTGGCCCCTTTAAAAACCGGCCTTTTGGACAGCCTAATCTCACATGTAGAACATCGTTGTGAATACTGAAAGGGAGTTTTTAAGATACAACCGGTGCATATTTTCAACCCCCAAGACCTAAAATCTGGAATTGGACCCTCATGTACCAACCATCTTCAGCAGCTTTGTGGATCTGCAGCCATTAGTATTACTGCTTCAGATCTAACGACAGCAATGGTAAAAGGGGAGTTAACTATAGTACAATGGGTACAAAAACAAAATTTGCTACATATCAATCTTCTTAAGAATAACAAATCTCTTCTATGACAGATGGACAATGAAAATATCTCAGACCAGGTGGCGTCAATATTATATGATACTTGTTATTTAGCTGCTGATCTTCATTATTACAGTATTGTCAGGGCAACTGTCTTGCAACTAAAAGAGGCCAGATCCCTAGCAGCTTTTGCATGTCATGCCTATAAAGACTGGGTCAATAGAAATTTGCTACAATGAGATATATTGCTCTTTACCTTTTGTAGTACAAGAACGGTGCTATATTTTGGTGCCACTATGTTCTTATTACTGTTTTTGTATTCCCGTTTTTTCTCTTTGATATGGGCGCCATATAGAGCCGTAAAGGCTAATGCGCCACATCTTTTGTAACCCTTGTTATCAATGCAATTCTCCTTATTATCAATACAATTCTTTTATTTCTCATGTGTAGTTCGCTCTTGGGGCTGACATTCCCAAGAAAAAACAGTCATTATTTTGTACTTTTTGTAATCCAACATCCAGTAGATTGTACTGATTTAGACATGAGCTGAGAAAATATACTCCGAAGGAACTTGGTGAGAAAGGAAAGCCAGGGAAACAGGATAGGAACTCAGTACTTCCTGTATGCTAGCTCCTTTACAGCCTCGCCTAGATGTTTTTCGCACTGAATGCTCTGGACCCACTTTGCGTTAATGTGAACTCGCTCAATGCTCTGCTTTAAGGTCCTTGCAATTGAAGGCTTCCCATGTATTGCAAAAAATTCTTCTGCTTCTTTTGCCTTCTCATACGAGGAGAACTAGGAGGAGCAGGGAAAAATGAAAGAGAATAATTAGAATACAGTGCGTCAAAAGCTAAACAAAATGTGGGGGTGGGGGAGAGAGAGAGAGAGAGAGAGAGAGAGAGAAGCAAACCGGTGACACGATTGCACTGACAAAACGGGTAATTAGAAATCCTGAACCCCAGATTTTGGTGATGTGTTCCCAGTTGTCCTGAATTCGTTGAACCAAAAGCCAGTTAGATACCAATTATCCCTTTTCTGGTCAGCTATTCATTCAACTTTTTGTATCAGCTGATGAAGTGACACTTCTCGTACATGTATGATCTAATACAGAGCCCTTAATATACCATGCAGATCATTTAGAAAACGTTCTTCTGAATAGATGTATACTGGAACAAGATACACATCAAGGGAAAAGTATGATCTGATTGTAAAGATGGGTACCAAAGACACGAAATGTAACTGGGTCTCACACTAAAATTCTTCTGAAATGTTCCAATTAATCGGTTTAGCACAAGCCAACTTAATGTAAAAAATTTAGAAGCTATCCACAATGAAGCATAGTAATCACCAATTTACGAACGTTTGGCCTCAGACTCATGCATCTCTTCCCAACTCGATGCCGTATAGTAAATCCAGCCACAGATCCTCATGTATAAAAAACTTCTGCGCGGCTCTCTTTTTTTTTCTTTTTTGGTTGTAGAAAACAGAAATGGAAAAGAAAAAAATTGTTTCGTTGGGAGTAACGATTACCAAAAAACGAGATACAAGGAGTCAAAAGAATCAAGTTCCTTTTTACGCGTGCAGTACCTTTATTGGGTGCTATTGACTTAGCTAGAAAGGCAATATAATTTGTATACATTTCCCAGATCCCAACTCTCACAGGTCTCTTAATTATGCTCTCCGGCCATCATCAGCCGCAGCCAAAGAACCAATCACGCAAACCGCCATTGGTTTCATTAAAATACAAACAGAAGCCGAGGTTTGATTTGATGCAGAATTTTCATGCAGAAAACCATAAACAGGAATATTGTCAAACAGGACCTTTGACACCAAAAGTTATCCCTTGAGATTACAGCGTGCAGGACCACTGAGATCCTTTCCCATCGATAAAAATCCATCTTATCACTCGAGAAGGCATTAACGAATTCCCATGTATCTATAATATGAAGAGAGAATAGGCCATATTGCTGCATATTATTCTCCTTAATTTAACTCCTGTAGTAATTCAAGTAACACAAAACTACTAGCTCGTATCCTACTCCTTCCAAGAATCAGTGTGAACACACTGCATTTCCTCCTTCCTACGACCCATCTCAGCAGTCTATCCAACATCTTCGTGAACAATCCAAATCACAGTAGCCTACTTTACTATGTAAATGTATAAATGTGGTTTCTTCTAAACTAGCAATATAGGTTTACGATGTAATGCTATAGAAGTTACCTTCAACCATTTCCATGCTATCTCACGTCCTTCCCTGCTAACAGCCAATCCAAAAACAACATCTTGACTTCGAACCTACATAAGAAGCAACTCAGCACCATGAAGCTTCAGGAAATATCAATATATGGTTTGCCTATTTCAAGCTCTCCATATGAATTAGCAAGGAAATAAGAACTGCAATACCTCAGAAGACAGCAAAAAGTTGAGAACCTCAAGAATAATGTCATGATCCCGAGAGGATCCTAGTGAACCTACGGCACATGAAAAGCAAGTAATTAGTGGCCAAAATGTACGATAACATACTTGTAGGAACAATTCCACAAATGAGCACATTATTCTAACCCAAAATTCGTGTCTTTTCCTGGCTGAGGTCAGTCTCTCTATAAACTCTCAATAGAGAATCAAAATCTGATCTGTTTGATGTGCTCACATTCTGCATCACAGCAACATAGGCTGCCTGCCAAAACCAAGTGAAAGAATTTATCATTAGAAAACTAAGGAACTATAGATGCACAAATACAATCAATAAGTTGTGGCCTAACCTTTCTTATGTCGGGAGGGAGAAGAGGTGTATTTCTATCATCCAAGAATGCATGGAAACGCTTTCTCGCTTCAGCCAGTGTGGCATCATCTCCAAACGCACAGAGTGCAGCTAAAAGCTCCCCTCTCAACATGGCATCTAAGTGGCCCTCCCCTTGTTTAGGATCCCACCCAATTCTCCTGTTATGATTTCAAAGGGACAATCATAATTGGTAGGAATTACAAATAATACAGAACTATGCTTCTAACGATCAAAGATTACAACTATTATGCCCTCTTATTCACAAACTTTACAGCATTACATTAATACGTTAGCTTATCATGACCAACAGATTTATCATCTGCGACATATACGGCAAGTTCCAATGCTGCAAAGAATATCGTTCATCTGCCATTTTGCAGTCTTCTTTTTCGTCAAATACTCTTAATGATTTTTGCAATACAAAAAACTACAAGAATCTAGAGTGAGATATCAACTAAACAATCTCAAAATAAGCTGGAAATCTAGGGAGTAACACAACTGGCAGAAGACATCAATTAGAGCATTAGCTTATGGATTCGCCACTTTTCCAAACAAATGGCTCAAAACTTTAAATGAACTAGAATTCAGTTTATCACTTTGTAGCAGATCTTCTAACGTCCTTTGAGTTGCATTCATCTGGTTACTAGACCTATCAAATATGAGAACTGGCAACCTCTTACATTCACCAACACTCTAATAATATTCTAAAACAACAGAGCAGTTTGTGCATCCATTATGCCTAGGCCCTCCAATCAAGTTGACTGAAAACGGTGGCCTCATACTTGATCAAAGGACCATCTACCGAGATATTTGGGACATTTGAAATCAAATCATGTGTTTAGGAACTTACTCTGCAGAATACTGGAAAAGGTTAATAAAAAACAGTTTAATGCAATCCAGCAATTCAGGAGCAGCATCAGCTGCAATTCTTGCAACCTCATAACTTATCTGTGCAAAGAAAACACCAGAATCAGAGAAGAGAGCCTTCCTTAAGTAATATCAATCTACAGATAGTACGGAATATTACGCTTATCAAGTTAGACAACACGGTGTAATCAACTTCCTCCCTGTAAGCACTAAACAAGGTGAGCAAAGATGTCAAAGACTGTTGGCAACCCATGCATAAGGCATAAGAATCATCCAAAATGCCTGTTGAAGAGATAAACTTTGTTATTAACAAGTTCACCCGACTATAAAGTATAAATAACAAGAGTACAAGTAGGAAATCAAAATCACCATATCTATCTGTTGCAGACAAGCATTTGCTCTCTATGGCGTATCTAAGTCTAGCCGATAACTCCTCATCATATTTTACCCTGTAGAAACCTGTCTGATCCACGTTGATTTTTACCCAAGAATTTGGCTTTCCCTTTCCTGCTTCCATAAGGCTACCTTGGGAATCTGAGCAGCCCGAGGCTTCCATTATATCAAGAGCTTCAGATTTTGTTTGCAGTAGAAAATTTCGACGAGCATCATATGAGCCACAACAAAGTGTTATTGGAACAATCCATTGCCCATCCCCAGGAGAACCACTCAATAAGAATTGTGACTGCCATTGGTTTAAATGACAAATAGTTAGAAAATCGAAAGATGTATCCTACACTTAGTTGCACAAGGGCAGGAGTGGGGAGGGACGGAGAAGCGTAAGCATTTGGAAGAATCTAAGGTTGGGAGAGGCTTGAATATATAAATGCATAAGGAGAATTTTTAATTGTTTAATATATATTACACTTAATTATGGTGTACGCATTTTTTCCTTAAAAATACCATAAACGACAGTGAATTGTTAATTTGTACTCGTCACAACAAGTAGCTACCAGCTACTTACCTGTGAAAATAACAAAGGTAAAACTAGTCATGTTGCTGCTATTCACTTCTCGAGACATTTCTAGGCGGCACATCTCCCGTGTAATAGTGTTAGACATGGGGCCAAAAATGAATTAAGGAGAGCATCGATTGACAAGCTTTGTTCTCTCGATGAGGATACTCAGGAACGGACAAGGAGGCTTTAAAGACTAGAATGAAGAGGGAATCAAGGAACTGAGTACAAAAGGGCTTGATTTTTAAGCACTCTCTCGTTTGTTCCATACATCTCTGTGCAGCTGACGTAGTCGACCTCCCACGTTAGCTTCGGACACGATCCCATGGAGCTCCAAATGTGGGATTGCAAAAGCGAGTTTTCGAGGAGTGTCCTGCAACTAAGATCCTACATATTGAGGTGATTATTATGCATGACGTTTGTTACGTTATGCAATAAGGGTTAGTGGCATATGGGTCTTTGTACCCAACATTTCGGATAAACTACGTCGCAGGATTTGGACTAGTTAGTTTAGAATTTTGTTTTTTCAGTCGACGTCTCCGTTGTTCCTCCCTTAACATAGTACCCAAAGAGTTTGATCCCAGGCCTTTATGTTATTAAGTTTTCCTTCTCTTATTTTCTTCTTCCTTTTGCCTATGGTTAATTGCATACAACCCCCTCATGGTTTTGGCTAGTTGTAAAAGGACAAGTCAACCAACAAAAGTTGCAAATGGCTCCCTGTGGTGCAAATTATGTTGCAACCTTTAGGAAGGCGTCCAAATTGAATGGACGTGATACTCACTCTCTTGAAAATTGCATTCTGTAGAAATTATTACTTCAAAATGACTATTTTTCTCTCCCACTTATGTCCCATTTTTTCTCCACTTCGACTAAAACTAACCCAATCCATCACCCTCACCAATCTAGCCGTATCCAGCACCACCTCCCTGTCTGCCATCTCTATTGGTGCAATACGTGTGGTGTGCCGTGGTGGACGTTGATTTGTTAATGGGGGTGGAGTTCAGTAATTATAGTAATGCTTTTCCATGGTGGTGGCGCGGTCAAAATAGGTGGTAGTGATGATATCGATTTATGAGTTATGGCAACAAAATGAAGGAAGGGCGAAGGTTTAATTTGGTAGTGGGTTATATCGTCGCAATGATGGTAAAGGTGGTTGGGAAAGCTGAAAATGGAGCTAAGAAGGCGCGGAGGAGGCGGAAGAAGATGGGTTTGGTAAAAGGAGATCGAAAAGATTGAAATGCCCTTCATCGCGAAGAAATTTCCTATCACCGGCTAGTAAAAACGTTCAGTTGCAAGACATGGCAAACCTAGGGGTTTTAGCTACCTAATTGTAAATGTTGGGGTTTTAGCTACAACTTTTTGGCAAAACCAAAGGCTCATAATGCAATTAAGCGAAAATACAAGTAATGGTGACGAAGCGAGTAAGTGATCAATTACAAAGAACATTTAAGTATGTATTTCCCTAAAGTGCAAAAAAGAATTAAGACTATACAAGGTTCACGACTTTCATAGATATAAGTGCTCTTGTTAGTTCCTTTTCCATTAAACTTTCACGGTTTTGATTTAATTGGCTTTGCTTAGTATCATGTGCTTCTGAAAATAATCAGAATGGATATAATTGAAAATATAAAAACATATCATAGGTCAGTTCGTTCCAATGACGGTTTCAAAAATCGGCTAACCAAACCGAACCAATGTCGATTAGAGAATTGTGAAACCGAACAACTTAACTTTCTTGGCAGTTCAGATTGGAGGTTCAACTTCAACAGGGCAAACAGTTCCAATTTGTTTAGATCAGTTTGGTGCTCACCTATACTTTTTGGGATATTGCCGCTTTAGCGGACAATTATCTAATTAATTGTATGCCTTCCTCAGTTCTTGATGGAAATCAACCCCATTCTGTTCTATTGCCTTCGCGTATTTGTATCCTTTGTACACCTGTATATTTATTAGTAAGTGATCTTTGTCCGTTATCAGCGGCCTCAAGTGTTTAAATGAGATCCAAAGGCTATGAAGTGTATCTTCCTAGGTAACTCTTATGCTTAAAAAGGGTATCATCGTGGCTCATCTGAATTGGATGGGTAATTTGTTAGCACTGATGTAAGTTTCTTCGAGTCTACTCCTACTACCGAGTCCTACTCACCCAGCTATTTGGATGATTATCTTCCCGCATATGTCGTTTCTCATCTTACTTCTTCTCCATTGCCGTCGCAGTCTATGCTCCTAAAAATGCAAATTTATGACGTACCAAGGTTACTCACGTTAACATTCATTCACAAGCACATTCTGCTCATGACTCTACTGCACCTCAATGTCTCCTCACCTAGAAATCCTGGTGGTAGTGCCTCTTTTGACTTGGGCCTTGCCATCACTCAGAAACAAGGTCAGTGTAGCTGCACTCGACATCATATTTCCTCTTTTAACTTATTCTAGGCTGTGTCCTTACATTCCTTTACTACTACGACCACATTGTATTCGCTTTCCAGCTCTCTCAGAGACTTTATCCCTTTCTCCCAGACCAGTAGGTATGGAGGAGGAAATGATGGCTTTGAAAAAAAACTGAGCCTGGATCTGGTTCCTTTAACAGTCAGTAAATCTGCATTTGGTTGCAGAAGGGTATATACTTTCAAGGCACTTTTTGATGGTTCTATGCAGCCTAGACTTGCGGGGTTGGTTATTCTGACTCCTTTTCTCCGGTTGCTAAGATGGCTTCTATTCAGTTTTTTATATTTTATGTTGATTCTCATCAATGGCCTCTTCACCCATTAAATGTCAAGAATGCCTTTCTCCAACGTATGAAGTATAAGTGGAGAACCGCCTGGGTTTGTTGCTCAGAGGAGTCTGGATAAGTAAGTAGGCTAAGAAATCCCTATGCGGCACCAAACGGTCTCCGCGTGCTTGATTTGGACATCTTTCTAATGTAGAAGTTGAGTTTGGCTTGTTGAGGTTTGTTAGTGATCACTTTGTGTTCTATCAAAATAGTAATTAGGGTGGAATTCTTTGGTTGTATGTTGATAGTATCATAATTAGAGAAGACAATGTAGCTGGAATTAATGAGTTCAAGGTCTACTGTATAAGATATTAGGGGAAGAAGCTAGATGATCGTGAGAGATATTACACGTGGGTTGGAAAAATCAATTACTTAATAATTACTCATCCTGACATTGCTTTTTGTGCTGAGTGTCGTGAGCCCAAGATGCAGTTATGCGTATTCTGCGACACCTCATGGATACTCCTCGTGGTTCATTATACTGCTCGGGTGTAAAGACTATATAATACAGATTGGGCAGGATCTCCATCTGATATGAGGCCTACTACAAGTTCCTGTGTGTTTATTGGAGGTAATATTCTGTGTTAGGAAGTAAAAGCAGAGTTTTGTCCTTCGATCAAGTGGGGAGCCCGAATATCAACTTATGACGCATGCTACTTGCAAATTATAGTGGATACTGCAACACCTATGTGAGATTGGTTTTGGTGATCCATCACGTGTGCAGTTGGGGACCTGGGGTGTGATAATAACTCAGCCATGCATATTGCATCTAAGCTAATCTTCCTTGAAAGGATGAAACACATTGAAGTAGATTGCCACTTTGTTGGTGAGGAAAATGCAGCAGGTAATCATTTCTACCAACTACGTGAAGACAGGGGTTTGGATTAGTTATATTTGAAACAAGCTGGGCCTTTTTAACATGTATGCTCCAGCTTGAGAGGCAGTGGTATGTATCAAGGGTAAGGGTATATGGGTCTTTGCATAATAATATGCTGCAGGGTCCGGATTAGTTTGTTTAGATTCTCGTTTATTTGAGTTGATGTTTCTCTCTTTCTCTCCCCCCCCCCCCCCCCTCTCTCACTCCTCCCCTTAAAGATGGTAAAACATTCTGGTCAAGGAACAATTAGTCCAAAGATTCCTATTTAAAACAAGAAGAAAAAAACATATATGTAATTGGGAAACAATAAAAAATGGTTGGAAGAGAACCTGCTCAAACTCCAATTTCTGATCTTTGACTTTAGCAGCAACAACAGGGTAACCTTTTTGCTTTGTCCAAGAATTCATTAGCTTGGTCACAGGTTCACCAGATTCCTCCTCAAGGACAGCCCATAAGTCTTCAGTCTTTGCATTTGAGCATGCATATCTTTGTATGTATGAAGCAAGTGCCCTCTAATTGCATGAAAGAAGCACAAGGCGATGTCATTTTACATTCAAAAACCAGTTAATTCAGAAGCAAAGTGGAACCTAAAAATGCAGCAAACGGAAGTAATATCAGAAGCACTAGATAGATAAAATACAAACAAGATCGGATAATAGAAACCAGTTACCAATGATGCTAGCACTTGATCATACATTCACTCTCAAGAAACAATGCAAAGAACTTTTTATAAAAGGAATCAAATCAACTATGTTTTTCTCATTTATTACACACTTCTAGATGGACAGAATCATCATTAGAAACAATATTGGCCTCTCGTGAACCCTTTTATCTAGGGTATATACTACTTCTGCTTACCGCATTTACAGTTTAAAGTCATGGTGCAGTTATTAATATTACACTCATCATGAGGTATGTTCCTGAATTATGCTATGGGCTTGGCCTGATTGGTCCAGCTTACTCTGGCCAGTTCATGCTTGAAGTTTTCAAAAAAGAAAAACTTAAAGTTCGTTCTTGTGGCACCTTTTTAAGCCATGAGATATAAGCTGCGAACAACCTTCTTGAAGCCAAAATAAGCTACAATCTATAAGTACCTCAAGAGGTGCTTTTCCAACTTACAGATTTTTAGAATACCCCTCATTCATTACACTGCCACGTGCTGTCCGTTTTGATATCGCTTTCTTCTTTCAAATCTCAACTTCATTTCCCTATTTCCAACTCATCTGATGTTGGATTTAGATGCTTCAACTTGTGTTCAATTCAAAACAGAAATCTCTATCATTTAAGATACATGAAGAATTTTAGGTATTTCTTGGGTCATCAAAATCTATGGACAAAGTGATTTTAAATGCATACAGCTTAAATAAAAGCTTATTGGGTATATTCGTCAGTTCAAATTCTGGAAATCTGGTTTTGTAATTTATGGCAAACGCTAAATAACACCTAGAGGTGGCAAACTGGGCGGGTGGGTTGGGTTTGGGTGTGAATTAAATGGGTTGATTGTAAATGGGTCACTAATCCATATCAACCCATTTGTTTGTGGGTTAAATGGGTAATGCCTTTAATGGGTTGGTTTCACCCATTAATCTAAAGATGACCCATAACTAGTTCACATGTAAATAATCTCGACTTCTCCTCCTCATCTTCATCATCAAGTGTACCAGCAACCGCCGCCACACAGTCAACAACATCAGCCAACCGCAACAACTCCGCCACACTGCTACCACCATCCAGTTGACAAAACCACCATCGCAGATGCCACCAAAGCCCCACTGCCAAACCAGAATATCACGACCACCATGGCCCTGCCGCACTGCTACAGCGATCGCGATGAGAACCAGCACTTATACCCCTTTGAACGCCACTAAAGCTCCTCTGCATACCAGAATATCCAGAGCCCCGCTGCAAAACTACTGCCGCCTCTTCGCAGACCACCACCACCACTGAATGCCACCGCAACTTTTTTCATCATTACCCTCAAAATCTAGATCTACTATAGATCTGAGCCAAGATGGCTCTGATTTATAGAATATCCACAGCCCCGTCGCACTTCTACCGATGCCCCTTCGACAACCACCACAACCACTCTGAATGCCACCGTTTGAGCCTCCATCAGTTTTTTGGAGATCATCCTTACCCTCAAAACCCAGATCTACTATAGATCTGAGCCAAGATGGCTCTGATCTGTGGAACTAGCTCGAGGTCTCTGCTGGAACTTTCCAGAGATGACCTCTAAACCACTCGAGGTCTTCTGGAGTGATGGTGGTGCTTGGTTGGGCATCGGGTGTTGTTTCTGATGGTGGCGATGTGGGAATAAGACGACGACGATGGAGTGTTGTCGGTTTCGGCACGTGGAGGTGGCGGTGACAGCGGCTGGTCGCGATGGTGGTGTAGCTGGTCCGTTGGGTATGACTGAAAGTTTTTTAAGAATTAAATTATAAGGTTTAATGGGCACCCACTTATAAACCATATAAACACATGGTTTATTGGGTTTTAAAAATAGTGACCCATTTAAGACCCAATTAATAAATGGATGGGTCTGGGTGTCTTTTAAATGGGTGGGTGTGGGAGGGTAAATGGGTTTGGGTGATATTGACACCCCTAATACCACCTTATCTGATAATTTGCTTAAATTGATTTATTAGATAGGCTGCTTATGAAATAAATTGGCGCCTTAAGCATTTTCATAATGACCTTCCAAGTCCAACCCCATTACCTCTTACTCTGTACGCTTATTATCAGTGCCAATATCTGAGTCTTTAAGCTCATAAATACAGTATCAAGGTCTAACAGTCTGTACAGCAGCAAGCAAAGCAGTCTCCATAAGATTACACGATGGATGTGTCATTTCTCTTGCTCATGCCTTCTTATATCCTAGCCATGTTCCTACAAGCAGCAGATGCAACACTACTACATTTGAACTATATTCCTTAAGTCGCTATTGGCATCACAATATGCAAGTATCAATATCCTAACTACAATGTAATGGGCAAATGACAAATGGCCCCCCTCACGTATTTCGGGTTTTTGAATCGACCCCCTCGGGTATTAATTTTAATAATTTACCCCCTCATCTATCAATAATTGCAACCCGGTTAAATTTGGATGAGAAATTCCGAAGGAAACAAAACCCTAACTTTCACTAAAAATCCAAGTTTTCCTATAAAAGTAAAGAAACCCTAGAACCAGCACCCGCCCTCCCTCCCCCGCCGTCGCCAACCAAACCACTGTCCCCCTCCTCTCCCCACCCATACCGTAGCCAATTGAACCATATCCCCTTCCAATCTGCTCACACATGTTGCCGCCATCATTGAGGAAGAAAAAGATCGAGGAATGAGAGATAGGAGGGGCAATTGTGTCTTTTAGAGGCCTGTTTTGACCAAAATCAGCCAATTGTCCTCAGTTGCATTAGATTGATAGATAAAAGGGTCAATTGTCAAAATGAATACCCGAGGGGGTCAACCCGCAAACCCGAAATACATGAGGGGGGTCATTTGTCATTTACCCTATGTAAAGTGGCGAGGCAAAGGAAGGGTCCCTACTGCTGTGGCGTATGGGGATTGAGGAGGGTTCCCAATACTCGGGCCATAATCCACTAGGTGGAGAGGCTGTCTTTCCGTTTTGAACCCTTGACCTCCAGTAAAGGGTGCAGGCTTGGTTTTGGGGTCGATTCTGGGATTGCGAATGGCTGACAAACATTTGCGAGAAACATATTCTTCACGGTAGCAAAATACATGGTCATATTCAGCCATTCAGATTTTTACGGGTTGACTTACCACAACCAGTGGCTTCCTTACCTTATACATAGAATATCTTGCGCGTACGATTTCATGTTTGACTTTCATAGGTTTAAGCCCATTCTATTTCAAGCTTGCATATATTCATGTGTTACCAAATGAGCTAACAGGAGTTGTGGTTTTCATCACAGCGGTAATAAAAGCATGTCCAAGAGCAGCGTGAAGTCGAAAAAATAGAGAAAACGAACTTGATGTGCGTGACTAGAAAAATCCCAGTTACAAGTGACCAATTGTGTATAAATCATAACAAAGGTCATGCCAGTCAAGCAAACGTTTCCATTCACTCTGAAACAATCAAGTTTCGAAATCCTCTAAAATTCATCAAGATAGTCATATAAACTACTAGGACTTTTCTAATCAAGTCCAAACGGAAAGCATTGCTACCCAAGAAGCATTATAGAATTCATAAGGAAAAGACAATTGACGAGTGAAGGCAAGGTAAGCAACTGAAGCAAGCACCAGGTGAGAGGTTAATTACAGAAACAAAGTGCTATGATAAAAAGCTTGTGACCAACCTGGAAACACTCAGGACCTAGATAGCTCTGTAGCATCCGGATGACAGATGCTCCCTTTCTGTAACTGATTGCATCAAATATTTCATCAATTTCACATGCATGATTTACCTCTACCTGGTACACAAATACAGAGAGGAAAGGAAAGTTACATCAAAACGTCAGACAGATTACACATGATTACAGGAGAAAAGAAGAAAACAAGTTCCTTAACAATGTACCTCAATGGGGTGCGACTCTGCAAGCCCATCCAATCGTAGACCTTCAGTACTTTCATTAAGAAACTGAGTCCAGATTTGCCATTCTGGGAACAAGCTATCAGTTGCTAGATAGCTCACCTGACCAGAATCAGACATTTATAAGCAGTTTACAGAACCTATTTAATAGATTAAGCAACACATACAAACAATGTTGTACCCATGTTGCAAACCCCTCATTCAGCCAAAGATGTGTCCACCATTCCATTGTCACAAGATTGCCAAACCACTGGTGCGCAAGTTCATGGGCTACCACAGTTGAAACCTGAACAAAAACCAGCAGACATAGTTCAACGACTCAATGGCAAAAGGAATTCCAATAAATTAAAGATTCTGAGCTCGGAATGACTTTCAGCATAAGCGCTTACCCGCTGCTTGTTAGCAGCTGCAGATTGCTTATCATCATAGAGCAAAGCTGTTTCCCTATATGTAACTAGACCGTAATTCTCCATGGCCCCAGCAGCAAAATCAGGAATTGCAATCATGTCCAGTTTCGGGAGGGAATATGGCACTGCAAAGTACCTGGAGCATTTCGCATATTTTATAGAATGCCACATTAAAAGATGTTGCTAAATCTGCTAAAAGAAATGCATGATTGCATAGCTTGCAAGAAAATGAAGAAATAAATCCCTGATTAAACAAGGGCGGACCAATGCATGAGGCTCCGTCATTTCCCGGTGTACAGAGTTTTTGCATGCAGCAGAATCCATGATTGCGGCTGGCCTTTTTCTTTTGAGATGATATTGGTCACAAATTGTAAGATAACTGTGCAGCAACACGAAAGAAATATGCAACATACTCCTTGTATAGGCCAAGCGTTTTGACAGCGACGTCCAAAGCAAATTTCCCTTGATCTGCCTTGCCAACTTGACAATAGACCTGAACTCTAATTCCTGTTTAACAGGAGTAAAAAGACCTTATCAAGAACAAGGGTTATGGAGTACTGCCATAAGGACCAGTTGAAGATGGTAATTGGCAAATGATTGTACCATCAGGTGTAAGATCTTCAACGTAATCAAACAAGCCAACAACAACAGCCACCAAATACGTGGACATGATAGGTGTTTCCATATACTGAACCGTCTTGAGATTTCCATCCACCTTTACATCAAAAGCTGGCATGTTGGAAAGAGCCACAAGTTCAGATGGCACTTCCAATGTAATCTTGAATGTAGCCTGAAAAAAACAGAGTTACCAATCTAGCTTTTTCTATAAACCACTGAAACAAAAAACCGATATAACCAATAAGAAAAGCGGTCACAAATATACAGGCGAAAGCATTCTTGTGGACATAAGCAGGTAAATTATCATAAATGAAAAAAAACAGGGGAAGTCAAATGTGCACAATGAACTTGTTTTCTCAGTAGAATTGCATTGTTGAATCTACTTTCGACTTAGACTTGACTCGTGAAGACTCCTGCTCCACTTGCAGATTGGCAGGTAATGCTACAAACCTTCTCACGATAGACTTGACTGTCTATGACAATTTAGTCGAATTCTATGGATTCCAAAATTCTAGCTTGCAACGGGACTGTGAAAGCTCAACCTAAATGTCAAGCCAATGGAACACTGGGCTACACTATGAGAGAAACTCATTGTGGTATCTAGAACATAAGTTTGGGTATCCTGAATTTATTTTTATGTGCCACTCATGAAAGAATTGTACACTGGCTAACAATTGACGAAGTCATGAATATCCATCCCTATTGCTCAGGTTACCACAAAATGACAGTTCGTTAAAACGAGTATTAGTTTATCCTGCGAACCAGATCATAGAATGAGCTCACACGCCTAAGTTATAGAGATTCGCAAAAGTCCCTTGGTCTAACGTTTGAAATTGTACGGCATTCATGTCTAGAAAGAAAATAATGCCTGTAATCCTGTGGTTAAATGAAGTCAGATTCTGTAGTCGACGACTTTGAGCATATGTGTGCTTCATTGTGCATCGAATGGGATTTCATCTCATGCACATAAGCAATGCAGCACAAACAAGCGGAGACACTTCACACACACACACACACAGAGAAGGAATCACACCTTACAAGCAGGTTCATCCCAGCATGGAAAGCACCGCCTGGCATCAGCTGGTTCAAATTGTGTAACCGCCATATTCTTCTTCTCCCCATTATGCTCATAGGTACTGGAGAAAATATCAAAACTCTGATAAAAATGGATAACCTACAAGCTACTTCAACAAGCAATAACATAAAACAAGCATTTCTCTAATTGACTGCAGAAATGAAAAATGATACATGGTAAAAGAAACTTCCAGACCAAATTTTCATTAAACCAAAGGCATATGATATAATAGGAGCCAGCGAGCCTCTAGTTAGACAAACTTATGCTTTCCATCAAGTATTAAGAACTCTAAAATTCAACAATCTATAGCCGTCCTTGTGGCAATGCCGTTAGTTGCAAAGATATTTTAGATATTATGCCAATTGATTGCTGTTTTCAAGTGGGTCCCTTCCTGCCTAAAACTAGGTTTGTGATTCATCAATGTACTCAGAGAGTTTCCCAAAAATTTGAGAGCCAGAGCGCTGCCACACTTCTTTTACCCTTATACTCTTTCCACTGTTTTAACAGCAGTAAAGTTTCTGGAAAACTTGATCGACTATAGTTCCATTGATTTCCTGCACCCAGCCACCATGAGATAGAACCCTCAAATGTAGGGCCTTCCAATAAGATCAATGTATTGTGAGATAGAATACAGCCTAAAAACGAATCTAGCCAAAATTGAAAATCTAAGCATTAAGTGGGTGTAGATGCGTCCAGAAGTGTTTGACAGCAAAACAAAAAAGGGAAGAAGATCTATAAGTAAATTTCGCATATATCAACCTGTTAAGAGTAAAACAAGTTGATGGGCACATTCTCTAAGAAATCGGGCAAACACATGCATGATAACTTATGGTATCAGACCTCTGATTTGGAACCCTTATAATTATTACTCCCTCCATCCCGAAATAAGTGAGTGCTTGGACTTTTCAGAAATATTAAGAACATGGTCAAGGAACTGTTATTTTACTCTTTTACACTTACTACTTCATTTCTTCTCCTTTTCCCTTAAGAGAAGGTGGGCCCTAATTTATCTCCTTAAAATTCATCTCTCCTCCCTTTTGAAGTACTTTCACACCTCCCTGCTCGAAAATGTTTTGGAGCCACCACGGCCACAATAATGATACCAATTGCGGTTTTCGCTTCTCTTTCAGCGGATAAATACAAGCAATTGCACCAGGTATATCAACACCAAACCCATTGAAATCCAATTCCAAAAATAATTTCAGAATTGGTTTATATCCTGCCATCACTTTTATCCATTACTAGTTTTGATCCCGTGCGTTGCACACGAGAGCAACAACTATCAAAGTACTGATTGAGATATCTCGTACTTGTATGCCTTGTAACAATAATAAATTGGTAGTGACAAAAAAAAATTAAAAACTTATTTCTACTTTTTTAAATAAGTTTTCTTGCCAATTTTAATCGTTAGAAATGAGCTTGCGTAAAAATTGTTAGCTTTTAGCAACAAATGAAGATGGAAAAATAGTATATGAAATGATAAAAATAGTTAGTCTCAACAAATAGCAAAAATAATGATGATACTAACAATAATAACCCGTGTGTTGAGTTTTGTACTACTCAAGGCCACCAAGAAAAGAGTAGAGTTATATAACAAATGATTGAAAATGAAACCTGAGAGTAGATTACATATATGCACTTCTAATGAAATAAAATGAGGAAGATTATGTTAGTTAAGAGTAAAAAACTAATAGAGAATATTAAGCTTCTCTAAACAATAGAAAATTTTAAGATTAAAGGGACTAATTTAAAATTAACAAAATTGCTAAGGTATAAATAAAAAAAATTAAGTGGGACATGTTGACATAAAATAGAGAGAAATGTAAAATTTATTTAATTGGTTTAATTTCAAATGGCAAAAAAAATTGAAATCAATTTGACTAGGAGATAGGAAGAGGGAAAAAGGGGAATTGAAATCATTATTGCAGAGGTAAGTTAATGCAACATGCTTTCAAAAGGTCAAAAGTAAGAAAGTTCATGTGGCGAGCTAAGAGAGTGTCCAAGTAAGCGGTGAGTAGATAACATTTTTGGGACAATAACTCCACTCTTCAGAAGGAATTAGAGAAGACGTTCAATTCTAGCCATCCCCAAGCCCGCCCTAGGCTTAGCCTCAATGCCTACTCTGGCTAGGCATAGACAATCATCTGCCTAGGTGTACGCCTCAACTCCGCTCAGGCCGCCTGGCATTTGGGCGGTCGCTCAGACAGTGACCTGTTGTCATGACAATGCTTTATCAAACCATGGAAGGATGCTGTCAAAAAGACATTACCACCACCTCACTTTTCTACAGACTCATCAAGGTGGAGGATACGAATATTTACAAGGCCTAAAAACTTATATCACAAATAGAATGAACTAATTTTCGCATAATACCATCTAAACGCTAAATACTCAAAATTGCCAAATTGACGTGTGAACTAGCCCAACATCAATGGCTTACTCCACATCAACATGTGACTAGGCCCACAACAGAACACGTACCCCATTTGCACCACTTGCCAGCGTAACTTGCCATGAGTTGCATAAACTCCATCTTACCATCTACATATTAAATTCAATGCACAAGAAAATGAAAACACTTATAGATTTAACAATTCATTAGTTGGAAGTAGCTGCCTCTACAACAAACTTTTGGGCAATGGTCTCATCCCATCCTTCTACAGATCTTATGAAGAGTAGGAGGACTTAGATGGTGACGAAGGTGATGGCGACCATGGCGAGCTAGCAGTGGTGGGATTGCAGGGAGGCAGCAGATGGAGCATTATTGTTTTTCTTTTCATTCCCCCTCCCCCATCAGTGCAATCTGTATGTTTTTGCAATTCGCAGTGGTGCATCTTGAGGTCTTCTCGTTGACCGTGTCTCCACATGCAATAGGAGCTTGCACATCAGGAAGCGAGATTTAAGCATGAATAGCTAAGCTTTTATAGCAACCAGCAACAAATGACAACCATAGACTAAAACGACGATAGAATCTCAATATGTGTGTATGCATAAATGTGTGTGGTTAGCTAGAGTGAAGCATTACCTTCTGTAGAAACCTTTCATCTTATCATTTAGAGTTCCTTCAAAATCCATACTCAGAACACCAGCCAAAACCGGCAAACTCTCAGCAAATTCCACCACTATTATCTCGTCTGCTTCAAACAGTTGCACCTCCACAGGCTCCAATACCTAAAATTAAACCAACAGCATTTCATTCCATCCGTCTCCTCTTTTCTCATAGATAACTACTTCCGGCATTTTACTCCAGTGTTTAGTCAAATGTTATTTAGTCGAAGAGGAGATATTTCATTGGCAAATAAACCACAGAGGCCGTAGAAATGTTCCCTGTGGCACTGCTTCATCGGAATGTGGTAGATATCAAAGAATAAGGTATGTACATTGCGCATTATAAGGTATACATTACATATGGCAGTTCTGCGACTTTGAGAGGCAGCACAACATGTACAACATTTTCGTGGGTAGCCGCAGAAACTGTACTACCACAGCTACAAACTTGACTTCAATTCAGTGTTGACGTGCTAATTCAAACCTACCTAACCTGGAAATAAGCAGAAGTGGACAAAGTTTATGAGACGCCAGTGCGGTACCTTGGAGGTGTTCCCGGAACAGAACCCGACGGAGCTGCGGTCAACGGAGAGGTCGGCGGCATTGAGGACGATGAACCGGGTAGGCGACACGACGTCGAGGGAGATCCGGACGGAACCGGTGAACTTGCAGGCGACAAGGTCCGGTTTGAGCTTTAGATCGTAGCTTCTCGGGGCCGCGGATTTCGGCAGTCGAGGTTGGCCTTTGAACTGATCGAACTTGTCCATCGCTCTCTCTGCACTCTCTCTCTCTCTC